>OX578143.1:106330300-106875300 GCA_951213105.1 Amaurobius ferox | reverse complement strand
GGACCCAAGGATATCTCCCTTCGTCAGGAACCTATCCGGCTTGGGAGACCCAAAGAGGTAGTATAATACGACCTCGATGGGGAGACCCTGCCAGTAACAAGCCAGCAAAGCTACCACTGAACATCTCTCGGGGTCATTGGAATACACAAGCAAGGTTATTATATCTATACGATACACAAACCCCATACCACTACGGCAAAGTAGATACACCCATAGACGTAAAAGATACTATATATGTCTATGGTTACACCAACGGGGGAGTTCAAGTGTTCAATGATAATAATTTTATCATTTTTTTTTTTCAAAATGCTCTATCGCTTCCCAGACTCACACTCACACCCTTCGAAAACATTCGATTCGAGTTTAAGGATACTTGAAACGCGAGCACGATTTCGAATTTTCTGACCCCGTCACAGTACTTTCCTTATACATTATATTATGTATGTATGTAATGAAAGCAATATACATTATATCACGTATTGTTTTCTCTATACATTATATTATGTATGTAAGGAAAGTAAAAATCTTTTTATCAGCTTTTGTTGGTAAGTTTTTCTTTTGGAATTTTTTTGTAAGTTTCTCCTTTCAAGGCGACAACAGTTTAGTGATGCCCATTTGGCATATTTGTATAAATAAACAAGAAAGATCAATCATGCATAAAGCACTGATTATGAAACACTTTCCAACTTCAATGCAATTTTATTTCAAAATCTCTAAAATGCGATACATTCCTCGGTAATATTTTTAAAATTATCACAATACTACATTAATTTATTATATTTGAAAACTCATTGAAAAAAATGAACTTCATTCAAATGACGGCATTGAAATATAAATTGCCTAGTTTAAACATCTCTAAAATGCAATACATTCCTCGGTAATATTTTTAAAATTATCATAATACTACAATAATTTATTATATTTAAAAACTCCATCAAAAACAACTGAAATTTATTCAAATGACATCATCGAAATATAACACGCCTGGCTCTCTCTATAAAAGCAGCATTTCATAAACTTTTTCCTTTCATTTCATTCATCACAATACTATAATAATTTATTTTATTTAAAAACTTAAGACTATGGAGGTACAAGTAATTAAACTATATGCTTAAAACTTCATCGAAAAAATCGTCTGTTTCTCTGTGTAAAATCAATGAATATTTCATTCATATCAGCTATATTGCAGACTCCATGAGCTAAATAATTTTGCGTTAAAGAAATGCAGCAATTTTTATACAACTCATTCTACATCTTTTGGTATTTACATTCTCCATAAATGAAAATTAGACTTGGTTGTAGAAATAATCAAAGTTGGATAATCATTTAAACTCAAATATATTGTAATTGCGTTGTTTCAGTATGTAGATGTAAAGAATTTCAGAAAAATAAAGAGGTTTTAGGACGGTTACAACACTGAATATGAATTAAAAAGAACTTTAAAAATCATGATTTTGACACAAGATGGAAGCCGGGCGCGGTAGCCCATTGGTTAGCGCGCTGGAGTTGCACTCGGTAGGCCCGGGTTCGATTCCAGCCACTGCCAAAACTGCAGCCGTGTTCATGCGGAGTACGATCACGTTAAACATGTGGGTCCGAAAGTCCTTCCGAGAGGTTGGTGGTAGGGGAAGGAGGATACGGTCCCTGTGGATGCCTCCCCCACTAGGTTCCGGTCTAAATTCCGTGGCACTTCCCGACCGTCCAAACAGTTACCTTACACCTTTCTGGTAGGTCGGACGGTCTGGGTTTCAACAACAACAAGATGGAAGCCATATTTTATTTTGAAGTGGGTCACGTGATCTCTTCATATAATGTTTACGTGATCTCTTCATATAAAAGGTGTAATTATTATTTTAATTTTTATTTAAAAAACTACTGAATATATTTTGCTGAATTTTTTTTATATATTTTATGGGATAATTTGAATATTTCCTAAAACTTTCAAAGCGATTTGTGAATTTTAAATCAGTTTAAACAATGTTTGAAGAATTAGGTCCCATAGGGTTCAATGTATTTCATTTCTTCTACCCGGATTCAATCCAAAACTAATTGGGTGGTATTATTCATTTATATTCCCGTAGGTGCCACAGACTGTCCGAACAACATACTAAAATTTCATTTTGATAAAGTCATTTTGGAAGTTATCATGCTAACGGACAGACAGACAAAATGAATAAAGTCATAAACAGTTTTCCATTATGTTGTAAAGTGTTAAAAACGATTTTTATATTATTCACATCTTTAGTATTTCAAATTATCAATTTTATCTTATACTACATATTATCATCATTATTTCCGGAATTATTATTCCTTTTCGTAAGATTAATTCTAATGCTTAAATTTTATATAGTTTTGTGTTCTAATAGTGCAAGCTTAAAAATACATAGAGAGAAAGACAGAGACAGAGAGACTCTTTGAAAAACGTTCGAAATGTGCTTAGTTAAAACATTTTTATCAAAATATCAAATTATTACATTTTCGAGAAAACGATTATTTTCAAAAACTGGCTCAAATGATCAGATTTCTGTTGCTAAAATTCAAAGCTGGTGATACATACTAAATTTTATATTAAAGAAAATTTAAGGTGTAAATACCAAAAATAGTTTTGTAATAAAACTCATGCAGAAGACAAGCAGTGGAAATGTTCTATACTATCAACATATTCTCTACTTTTTAAAATACATTCTTCTTAGACTTATAGCGAATGCGACAGACTATATCTATTCGAAAATTGAAATGAGAAATATAAACTGGTGCAGCAATTTGCATATAACAATAGTCATCATTTCAAAAAACAAAAAACACACCAATATATCAATATATAAATTACGAACAAGAAATTTAAACTGACCACTTTTATAATGCAAATTAGAAGGATAAATTGTCAAGTTCCATATAAAGCATAAACTACAGGCAATTAATATTAAAACCTAGAGATAACATTGTAACGGCTTGACGCGCATGGAATCGAGAACGAGTCGTCAAGCGTAGCTTAAAACATGCACAGGATCAAAATTACATATAGAAGCACGATATAGATAAATAAACAGGGATTCATACAATAAAGTTGAACGGGGGTTGTAATTACAACTATTCAGCCCAATTCTAAACTCATTTCCACTAATGACCGTATGCCATTTAAAGTCAGTTTCCCATATCATCCACAAATTTTTCGTCCCCTTATCCAATTTTGCACCGAGTTTAATTTTAGACCAGCTCACTCGAATGTTACCACTTTGTTTAATCGTATTCGCACTGATAAATTTAAGGATAAGGAAAACTTTAAATCACAAGCTGGGGCATATGTGATACCCCTTCTTTCTCCTAATAACGAATTTAAGTTTTATATTGGTAACAATAAACGTACAGTAGGTATACGGTTGGCTGAACATGCTCGGGACTTTAAAAATGGTAAACAGTCCACGGCTCTTGCCTAACTTGTGGTTAAAGATAACTTTCAACCCCTTTTTGAAAAATCGTTTCTTTTGATTAGTTGTAATAACCCCCGTTCAGCTTTACTGTATGAATCCCTGTTTATTTACCTATATCGTGCTTCTATATGTAATTTTGATCCTGTACATGTTTTAAACTACTATGGCAGCAGCCGATTCTGCTCCTGCCAAAGACATCGATCAAAGATGCTGGGAATTAGTACCCGAATTATAAGTTCGGAGTCGAAGCTAGCTTTTGCTCTAACCTTATAATGTCGGTCTTGTAAGCACGGGGTCTCGAGTTCGGGGGACTAGCAACATCAATTCTTACACTACGCCTGATGACTCGTTCTCGATTCCATGCGCATCAAGCCGTTACAATGTTATCTTTAGGTTTTAATATTAATTGCTTGTAATTTATGCTTAATATGGAACTTGACAATTTGTCCTTCTAATTTGTATTATAAACGTGGCTAGCTTAAATTTCTTGTTCGTATTTTATATATTGATGTATTGGTGTGTGTTTCGTTTTTTGAAATGATGCCGATTGTTATATGCAAATTTGGTCTACTAATGTGGATGGTATTTAAGCATGCTGTTTGCGAATTTCATTTAATGTCAATGAAGAAGGGCATAAAGATGCCCGAAAGCGCTTTGTCTTTTATTTTATATATACGTCTATAGGAGGTTTATTAAATGACTTTTTCAAAATCTAAAGATTTGTCTTTAATTTATTACTTAACCTTCTATAGTGTTATATAAATCATCATTTCTTATGAAATATTTCATCAGAAATCAGATGATACAAACTTTAAAACGCTGGCAAGAACAGCTCTTAGGATAGTTCATATTTTTCAAATAACTTTTTAAAAAAATTGTGAAATAAGTTTCCTTTTCAAATGTGATATTGTGCTATACATTTGTTAACATAATTCTTGTGGATCTAGCTCGTTCCATTCCGGACTGAAGATGCTTCGGGTAATAGTTTTGTATTTCGACACAGCAATTCACCAATAGTTATTTATATATAAGAAAATCTTTTATCTCCATATGTTAGCAATGTTTAGCGATACATTTTAGCAAATGTAGCGATTAATGTGTGAATATGACGTAAAATATATAAAAAATATACAAGAGAAGATACTTTTTGTAATAGTTTTGTATTTTGACGAACAATTCTGACTGTCTGTCCGTCTGTAATGTTTGGCGATAAATTTGGCAAAAAAAAAAAAAAAAAAAAATTAAAACTGCAAATTCGATGCAATTTCAAATTCGATGGTATGTACAGAATGGATGTACAGAAAAAACGCAAAAATAAAACGGTTTTAGAACGGATGCAATGCTAAATATAAATGAAAAAGAACTTTGAAAATCACGATTTTGATACAAAATGGATGCCATATTTAATTTTGAAGTGGATCACGTGACTTCTTCATATTATATGGGTGTCATTATTATTTTAATTTTTATTTAAAAATCTACCGAATGTATGTCGCTGAAATTTTTTTTAACATATTTTATGGGGTAATTTGAATATTTCCTAAAATTTTCGAAGCAATTTGTGAATTTTAACTTCGCTTAAGAAATATTGAAAAATCTCATTAAATATGTCGCCAAATTAGCAGAAATGACACTTAACTAACGAACCAACGACCGTACCGTGCTGAAAAACACCGGTTCTCGTTAGATCACCGAAGTCAGGCAGCATCGGGCGTGGTTAGTACTTGGGTGGGTGACCACCTGGGAACACCGCGTGTTGTTGGCTCTTTTCGGGCGCGGCAGCCCGGTGGTTAGCGCGCGATTCTCGCCGCTGCCAGAATTGCCGCCGTGTTCATGCGGAGTACGATCACGTTAAACATGAGGGTCCGTAAGTCCTTCCGAGAGGTTGGTGGTAGGGGAAGGAGGGTACGGTCCCTGTGGATGCCTCCCCCACTGGGTTCCGGTCTAAATTGGGAGGCACTTCCCGGCCGTCCAAACAGTTACCTTACACCTTTCTGGTAGGTCGGACGGTCTGGGTCTCAACAACAACAACTTAACTAACGAAAATGATGCCAAATTGATGTATATTCAATATCTTGGACAATTAAGTTCAATTTATTTGATAATTTCTTTTGCTTTGGGGAAATTAATATTTTTGATTCAAAATATAGTGGATTTCACCCAATATTAATGTATAATTCAACGCTAAAAACATTGCGTCATGGATCTTGTATATCCTTATTAAACTATGAAAGAAAAAGGCATTAAATTATGTAGGAAAAGTCATGTGCTGTCCACATCAGATTTGTTTAATAAGTTCTACTTTGATTAACAACGTAGAGCTAGCTCATAATGTCCAAAACAGTCACCTTAATTCAAAATTGTCTCAGTTAGGTTTCATCCCGTGGCCGATACTATGTCTACAAAGTTTCAGTCTTTTATGTCACCATTATGCCAGTGTCTAAGGGGTTTGGAAAGACTACGAAAAAAATTGCATATGGGCAGCACATGACTTTCCCTACAGGATCGAATTCATTTTTTCTTTCATATTATTTCTTTCTTTCTAGAGTAATGGGATTGATTTTATTAGTTTTGTCGTCAAAAATTACGTATAAAACAAGCGTTTAATCAATACATTTCAACATAGATTGCTTTATTTTCGGATTTGATTTCGCATTTTGGCGACTTTTTCGGGCCATTTCGTAAAATAAAAGAACCGTTTCTGTATTTCCGAATTGAACCCAAATCTAATCAGCTTCGAGGGGTATCTCCTAAATCACTTACCTATTAAATTCTGTAAAATTTCGTCGAATAGTTTTTGAGTTAGAGTGAATGCAAACATTGCACAGACACATAGACAAACAGATGTTTCGTAAAAAATAGTGGTTTCGTGTTTTATAGGGTCCGAAACGTGTAGATTCGTCAAAAACCGAGTTTACGATATGATTTCAATAATTTCCCTATACATTATCATGTATTATAGGGAAGTAAAAAAAAAACATTTTCCCCCTCCCCATGGGGAAAATAGAAACATCGGCTCCGTTAAGTTTGGCCTCGTGGAGAATAGTATGACTTTGCAAAGTTTCAGCCTTTTAGGTCATTGCGGGGGAGGAGGGGAGGGGAGGGGGCTTATGGAAGGTCTGGAAAGACACCAACGCGTTAGACAATTATTGCATATATTCGTATGTTTAAAACAAATCTAACTTCGAATTTTTATAAAAGAAAAAAAAGCAACTCGGAGTTTGAAATGAGAAGAATTATTTACGCTGACCTCAGCAATGTGCAGTACTTCAAGCGGTTATTTACAATTCCAACCAATACAAGCCAGTTCAGAGCAGTTTTGTTCCATTTGCAAAGATCTTATGCATATCATATTCATTGCGAATAGCAATCAGGAAAAGAGCCTTTAAATCGGTCAAGATCATATTTTAGTTTGAGAATGCTCCAGGCAAAAATACAAGCAATTAAGTTCAAAACTCACATGATAGTGAATGATTGATTAATGGCATTCAAATGGATGATATTAACATATTTTAGAAAACATTAAGAGTGTTTTGCAAACAGTATTGTGTTTTGCATGGAATCAATTGAAAGGATTCTTCGTTCCAGAAATTCAGCTGGGCAATTTGGCGCTGCCAGCTGGTACCAACACTAAAAATACAATTTTATTATCATATTATTTGCTGCTACCGCCAACCAGTCTCTACATTGACATTCGCTTTCATAGAAATTACATATAATTATTGTTTTCGCGTAAAATTACATATAATCTGCACTTTATTGGCGCTTTTATATCTGTTTTAATAACGCCAACTCACTAAGTATCACCACTGAATCGTCAAAACATATTAATATTTTGCAGAATGCAAAATATAGTATATTGGAAGTGGTTTCAGTCTGTGTGGTTCTATCACAGTTATTCAATTACAGGAAGCTTGTTTGGAGATCAAGAAATAAGTTCGATTTTCTCTGGTAAAGACTAGCCCTCGCATTTTAATGTTAAAAGTGTAATGTTAAAATCACAAAACAACCTCTCATTCAATAACAATGAATATATTAACAGTTTTATAATTACTATTTTCATTTTAAATAGAAACGGGCAATATCTCGAGAATAGCGTGTATTAGTGTCTTATGTCAGTTTATTTTAAATATACATATAAAACGACTATTTATTTAATAAATTTTAGTAATAAAATTTTTTATTCTCTCATACTATTGTAGAGAGAAAGTACTGTTTTCCTTTTACCCTCCTTTTTTTCTATTATTTTTATTTTCCCTACAACACACGATAATGTACAGGGACAATATTGAAATCATGTAGAAAAGCGGAAATTTTTGGCGGATCTACACGTTTCAAGTGTTCTAGTCTAGAACAACAACAAAAACAAAAAAAAATGTTTTTAGTGTGTGTATGTATTCAGTTTAGCTGAAAAACTAATGGACCAAATTTTACAAAATTTGGTAGATTTTGTGATTTACCCTACTACACTTGTGATTTACCTTAGTGCTGATTAAATTTTGGTACAATTCTGAAAAGCGAAGTTTCTGTTTTTGCGAAATAGTTCGCAAAAATCGTCAAAATCTAAAATTAAAGTCTACATATGCTCAAATGTATCCATTAAATGCGTTTAATACGTAATTTTTAACGATGAAAAGAGTAAAGCCAACCCCATAAGAATAAGACTAATCGTTCTCGAGATAGTATTTTAGTTTTTTTGCTCTTTTGTCGCATGAAAAGGAAAATTAAATAAAACTGGGAATTCAATGTCATTTCAAATAATTATTCGCGTTATTTCGTGCAATTAAACTCAATTTAATGGATTATGAAAGAGAAAATGAATTTGATTCTGAAGGGAAAGTCATGTGCTGCCCAGATTTTTTTAAAGTTGCCAAAATTTTATCTCGCTTTAATATCATGGATGTGTTTAAACCTGTTAATAAAATTCATTTTCACTCGCTTAACGATTCCATCCCTGTTATGAATCATGTAAAGAACTGACCTTCGGGAATATTAAAATCTTAAAACCTAAAGTAATATTTCTCAAATTCTATCCTGAAAAAAAGCAAACAATCAAAAGTCCTAACAGCTAAGGAATGCACAAACAAATATTAAGAGGCCAAACATATTTATTAACGAAAAGTTACAAACTTATCAGTCTGAAATACAGAAATCAGATAGATAGGACTTCTACCATGGACAGACCCTAATTACACATAAAATGTACACTATACGTTTGATGGCAATACCCATACCTAAATCCTACGTATTCTGAACCCACGTGCAACCCACAAAAAATGCTGAAACTACCTTAACCTTTTGCTTGCGAGTGGGACAGTGTCAACCCCAAACGAAGAGAATCTCAAAAAGACAGGTATTTAACATACCCTATCCCAAACAGTTCGATCCCCCTTTGCAGGCATTGGCGTCCATGGACGCCAACGTCTGCAAAGGATCGAACTGTTTGGGATAAGGTATGTCAAATACCTGCCTTTTTGAGAGGCTCTTCGTTTAGGATTGACACTATCCCACCCGTAAGCAATAGGTTAATGTAGAAGATAGACTTTCCACATATCTGGGTCCATTAGTCTCCGGAGATTATCATCGCCGAAAGTCCGAATTTAGGTACTTACCTTCTTGGGATCAATATTTCTTCTTCTTCGACCCAGACTGTCCGACCTGCCCAAAGGTGTAAAATATCTGCTTGGACAGCCGGGACAGTGCCACCCAATTTAGATCGAAACCCAGTGGGGGCGGCATCCAAAAGGACTGTATCCTCCTTCCCCTACCACCAACCTCTCGAAAGGACTTGCAAACTCACATATTTAACGTACCCGTTCTCCGTGTGAACACGGGGATAAAAAATTGATGTTATCCCATTTATAGAATTCGCTTTTTGCCTGAGAAGCTCTTGATTGGTCCTTTAACAATCGAAACTCGTAATAGGCTGTTAGTCAACAGAATCATAGTATAAATGCACATGATAATTGATAACTAAAAGATTATCGAGACCCCACAATCGTTCAGGTGTTCATCACATTCCTTGTGAAATACGGTCTTTCTTGTGTTGGTCACAGCTGAAAGAGCTCTTTAATTTCGCATTAAGAAACACATGAGCTATATTTCTAAATACAAGATGCATTCAAATGTTCTGTTGCTGACTAATCTGAAAACTATAATCATAGTTTACTTGTTTTTATGCTAAGAACATTTGTGTACCTAATTCTATTTCTGAATAAACTTTCTTGGAGGTTTATTTATTGTTTTTTGGTCGAAAGCATTTATTAGTAATAATTCCACATCAATTTCTTCGGCCTAAACATTTTTAACCTTAATTATCATATCCCCCACCCCCTTCTTATTCTGTTTGCACATTTAGCTAATTTGTTTACGAAAACGGTTTATTCCTTGTTATTTCACTATTTAGGTTTTTATTTTTCGGATGAAGGTAACTGCTTTTATTTCCGTAACCTATTGTTTCCTGCATCTTGCTTGATGAGGAAGTTAGTTCATTCAGTTTCCGAAACCAATTTCCTTCATTTTTGAATTTTACAACACTTCTCATTTTTATAGTCTTATGTATCAGTATTTTTGTACAAATATCTTTCGAAGTAGATTTAAAAGTACCTTATTCTATACTTCCGAAACCCGTTGTTTCCTTCTGTTTTAGTAATATCCTTTCTAATTTTGCAGATACTCGTTTTCGCTCGTATTTTTATAGTAGTTTGATCATGTTGTTTGCATTAAGTTGATTAAGTTAGCTTATTTAATTTTCGAAACCGATATATATATTCTTCTAAATCCCGCAGTTTCATTTATTTGTATTTTTAAAGATATTTGCTCAAACGTTATTTTAATACAGCTGATGAAGCCAGTTCATATAGATTCCATATTTTGCTCTTATATATTGGGCATGTTTTGTGTTATATATCCTTCTTAATTATACGCAGTCATTGATTCATTGATATTTTCACTTTCCCTATACTACATGGTAATGTTCGGAAAAAAGCCCTGCCTTTTTTCTTTTTTTTTTGCTAAATGGGCCGCAAAAATTGAATGTTTCCACTCTAGTTGAAAAACTAATGGACTAAAATTTAACAAAATTTGGTAGACAAGTCACCTATGAGTTTCTTTGATGCTGATTACGTTTTGGTAAGATTCGAAAACAATAACCTGCTTTTTTTGCAGAAGGACCCACAAATATCGTCAGAATCTAAAATAAAAGTCTACGTATGCTTAAATGTATGAATTACGTGTTTGTTTTACACGTAAATTTTAGCGATGAAAATAATAAGACTAACCCCATTACTCTAGCACTAACCACTTTCGAGATATTTCAGTTTTTTCATATTATTGCAACGCCGCCTTTGAAAATACGTATAGTCGCCAAATGAAGACGAAAATTGAAATAGAGCTATTTTCAAATAATTTTCCATGGTTTTTGTGCCCTCAAACTCAGTGATTTAAATTAATGTAATGGATTATGAAAGAAAGGAAGAGAAAATTAGTTTGAGTGTATAGGCAAAGACATGCTCTGCCCACATCAGATTTTTTAATTAGTTTGATCGAAAGTTATTTGAATTCAGTTGATAAATTAGAGCATATAACTTTACGACGCAGGTTGTTTCGTTATTTTTTTTTTTACCACGGGGCAATTATGTTCACAGTTTTATTCCCTGGATTACGGATCTTTTACCTTCCTCCTAAATTCTTTCTGTTATTTTTTTAATTTTCGTTTGGCAACGAATTCTTTCTTGAATCACGGGATACAACTATTTATTAACAGACGCGACCTTTTAGACGCGTAGGCAATCTACCTCTTTATCCTAAAGAAGAAAGCTGTTAATTGCCTCCGAATTGGTTGATACGTTTAAACAATCTTTTATGCTGTTAAACTAAAGAACCATTTATTTTGCTAATTGCTTCTGACAGCAGTTTAAGCACCAGATTTTTTTTTATGCAAGAATTGCTCAATCATTGTAAAATTCTGGAATAATGTGTTTTAAATATTGCCCACTATTGAAAATTCCATTTTATTCCAACAAAGTCAATTACAATTTCAAATTCATTTTCTATTTGTCTCTAACGCGCGCATTGCTCACATGAAAAACATTTCTCCGAGAATGATAACCTTGCCGAATGATATGCTTCATGGAACTCTTCGAGATGAAAGCGGAAACATGCGACATTTCACTAACTTCTAAAAGGAATAAAAGAAAAACAAAATATCATTCTTAGAAAAAAAAAAAAAAAAAAAAAAAAATTAGATATGCATTGCTAATTATTTCATGACAATGTCACTATGTTTAGGTACCAACTATTTACATACAAAGCGAAACTGTTCCCACATTTTTGCGAATACAATCAGGGACGTAACTATGGAGGGGACCGGGGGCCACGGTTCTCCAAAAATTTCTTTGGCTCCCCCAGTTCTATTCCCCCCGGAAATTTTAATTTCAAAAATCGGTCTAGTTTTTAGGTATATTAAAAAAAATAATCCGATTACCCTTTTTATATGGGGGGTGGGGGGAGAGTTTATACCGCCGTCAAAGCTGTTTAATCAATTTCCTGTTCCTCGTGTTTCTCTGTTCTGTAGTGTATAAACTATAATATACAAAAAAAAAAAAGGAAATTAGATACATTTATAAAGGACTGTTAGAAGAGGATCATGCTGAGATAAATCATTTGCCTATTTAAACTTTAGTTTAAGAGATATTTAATGTCAAAGTCAAAGGAATAGTATTTGCGCTATGAGTTATCGTTCTGGACAGACTAACAATAGTAAGATCACGAATTTTTGCCAGCATGTACTTAAGACGGAACCTGTTTTTCTTCTTTTTTGAAATTTCGATTTAGTTTAGGAGTTAGAAAATTTTTTGTGCACTTCTGAAGTAAATTTTTTTCTTCAGTATGGGCAAAGGTTTAATTGGTCTGCCGATTGGGGGTACAAGGGCGGTCGTAAGCGAGCTCCGAGGGTTAATGAGTGTCAGCGAGCAGAGGACGAAGTCCCAACGGGCGTATTACACCTGGCGGCATGAAAGCGGCATGAAACAGGCGGCATGAAACAGGCGGCATGAAAGCGCTCATGAAGCGAGTTCATCGAGCACCAGTGAGTTACGCGGGTTGGCGAGCGTATAAAGATATATTGTCAAATTTTTTTTAATAAGTCAAAGTTTTTGATTTCCACTTCATTTAAACGATCATTTTAAAAGATTTATCCTTGTCACATTTAATGAATATTTATTCGGAGGAAGTTGTTGGGAAGTTATGAGAATTTGCTTGATTGACTGCATATGTATCATACCGTACATTTTTATTTTGAAGCTAAACTGTTCTGAAAGATGTGCTTATTAACGTTCTTTAGCTCTTATTTCATGTGGGTAGAGATAGAGGTAAGTTAGAGTCATTCCACGTGAAATGAGAACAGAAGGTTGCTAGACCATTTTGTTATTTTTTTTTTTATATTCCTACCATAGTTAGTACAAATTGAGTGTATACAAAACAATTTTTAGACTTATTTACATTTGCCACCATTTTTGATCTGGGTGAATTTTTTTTTTACTTGCCTGCCCGGGTCAAAATTCGGGTTTTCTGGGCTTCGCGGAAATGACTGTAACTCTATGACTATCTAAGATAACTAAACAAACCTTTTCCCCCTAAAAGTAGACATTTTGAGCTTCCATAATAGGTATTTAAGTTGCATTTAGTTTTTAATAAGATTAAAATGGACTTAAATTCAGCAAATAGGAATTGCAAAATTGCCATTTTCATGTGGCTATAACTCTAGAGCTAAAAGCCATGAACTAACATTTTTTCCTCACAAAATAGAGAAAGACAGCTTTTAGCTTATGAAGAAAAAATCCATTTCAAAAAATCTGTTTCTACTTTTTTTTAACACTAAACTTGCTAAATTCAAAAATTGCATACTTCACGGTCAAGTACCTTGAAAGGGGAACTTGCAAGGGGAACGCTCAAGACAAACAAAAAGTTATACATTTAGGCTATTATTATGGGTAAATATAATTTTATATACGACTAAAAACAATTAGATATATTATATTTTGAAATGTTATATATTGAACCTACCTTATTGGTTATGCAAGATTTTACACCCTGCCTTAAAAGGAAACCATAAACTTTATTTCTGATGTTTTCTAGTCTTTAGCCAAATTATATTTGATGTACATGTGTGCTTTTTCTATTTAATAAGCCAATTTATTTGCTATTTATTTCATATACTTTGTAAATTTGTTTACAAATGGGACCAGGATGTTTTATTTTTCAGATCTGCCTGTGAAGATAATTCTGTATTGCGAGAACAGAGATTCTTATGCTTCTTTTTAGGATAATTAAATTAAATATTTTAATAGAATATTTTGAATAACAATGCTATTTAGAATACTATAGGAATTTGCCAATAAATGCAAATTTTAAGTTTCTTTATACTATATATTTCGTTCGATGGATGGGTATACTGCTAGTAAATAATAGAATTTATACTAATGCAAGCAAATAAATTTGCTTATTAAATAGAAAAAGCACACATGTACATCAAATATAATTTGATTAAAGATAAATATAATTTGATTTAGTATATTAATATATTTAGAAAGGTTATAAAAAATTACAGAGTAGGTTCTCTGGTCAGTGTAAAACTAGAAAAGTAAACATTCTTAATTATAATATTACGTAGTCTCTTAATAATTAATTTGAAACATCAAATGAACGAAATACTTCTTGCAATTCTAAAACAAACGTGGTAGAATTTTAAAACCCGCACAATTCAAAAGATATATTTCATTTTTTTTTTATCAATTTATGTATTGATTCCCCTACATATATACATGTATATAGTTACCTATATGTATAGGGAAAGCATTGTGACGGGGTTGAAAGTTCGAATTTCGGAAGAACACGTTTTAACTATCCTTGAACTTAATCGAATGTTTTAAAAGTTCTGTCTGTGTTTATGCATGTTTGTTAGTGTTAAAGGCCCAGACCACACGACCAACCAAAGGGTTTAAGGTAGCAAATTGTGTGGCCGGATGTTTGTTAGTGTGTGTATCTTAGTGTCTGCGTATATGTATGTTAGTGTGTGTGTGTGTGACGATATCTCAGTAACGAGTGGAGCGTTTTGGAAATAAGTTGGTACAAATATTACAGTCAGTGATAACTAGAACCCTATGGATATTAAAAGCAATCGAATGAATGGAAGACCCCTCCCCCTCCCCCACTCGATTTTCGAATAAATTAAAAAAAAATAATAATCAGGATTTTTAATAATGATAAATAAATAATCATTTTAGACTCAATTTTTCATTAGTGACACAAGACGAATGGCACAAATTTTACCGTTGTCAAGAAATTGCACGTTTTACAAATCAGTTTATAAAAAAATTACATAAAATTAAGAAAGTAGTCAGTATCATCAAATATGTTCACTTTTAATATGCACTGTTATGCGACAAATCTATTAACATAATTCTAGTGGATCCAGTTCAGTCCATTCACGAGAGAAGATACTTTTTGTAATGGTTATGTATTTTGGCACCCAAGAATTCGCTCATAGTCATTTATCTTAGGGAATATTAATTAAATGTCAATTGCATTTTGAGGAGCATTTTGCACGGGAGTATGAATAAGTCATTCTGATTTTGACTGATAACTTTCCAAAAGCGTCCAATTTTAATTCACATGATGTCAATTCAATGCCAGAAACATTGTGCTGTGGATCTTGTATACCGTTTTTTTTCTGTAAAGAAGTAAAGTCATTTCATTATTTAGAGAAAGCGATGTGCTAAGTGCCCACATCGCAGTGTCTTTTTAATTTTTACGAAATTTGCATACATTTTAAGATTAGTTACGGTTGAGCAAATAGAAAATTTTATAAATTCGATGTAATTTTAAATATGAATATATTTCAAGCGTCATTTTGAAACAATTTTATAAAAAATATAAATGATAAAATTGAGGTTATTATCTCTTAGAGGAATCGTGTGTCTGTCACATCAAACTTTTATACGTCCGAATCTATACTTACAATTCAGCTATTACTTTGTCTCTGAAGTAGCAGACACAATGGAGAATTAATTAACAGAATCCTAGACCTTATAACTTTCTCATCTTTGATAAAAGAGTTGCCAGATAAGACGACAAAACATCATTTCAAAAGTATTTCCTCTTGAATTGTGAAATTAATGCTTCTTTCCCTATCTTTACAAAGACGATTGTCGCCAAAATAATTAGGGCCGTGATTTTGTCACAAATATATATGGATTACTGGAGTGTATAAATCTCCAGTCAAATTTTTCATACATTTACATATTAATTTCCTCGTTAAAGGGGATTATTTTTATCGTGATGTAGAAAACATTTTTTGGCCACATTTGAAAGCATATGTATTTTTGAAAATGCTCACTACAAGAAAATTTTTTACTTTCCTTATATACAATAATATATAAGAAAAGTATTGTGACGGGGTCGAAAATTCGAATTCGAGTTTTCGACAGGAGAGCACGTTTCAAGCATCCCTGATCACGAATTAAACATTTTTGAAGTGATGTCTGTGTGTGTGAAAGTGTGTGTGTGGAGACGATAACTGACAAACGAATGGACCGATTCGAACGAAATTTGGTACAAAAATCACAATCCGTAAACACTGGAAGCCTATTGTTTTTATACACAGTCGAATATTCACAATCCCCCTAAATTTTCGAGTGAAATTTTGAAAAAATCGTCAAAAAATCAAAACCTCTAATAAAGTTACGCAAATATACATTTATGTAATTTTTCGTTAGAAAACGATTAACATAAATTTTAGAACGCTAACATAAACCGTTCTCAGGATATTGCACATTTTTCAAAAAAATTATCAAAAAGTTATATAAAATAAAAAATATATATATTTCCTATTGAGAAACATGTTCACTTTTCCTATGTAATACCATGCAATAAATGTGGTGACATCATTCTCGTGGATCTAGCTCGTTCCATTCATGGAAAAAGATACTTTGAGTAATACTCTTGTATTTGAACGCCAATAGTCATTTATCTGCAGTAAGAATAACTTATTTCTTCGTCGATAACGCTTGGCGAAATTTTGGCGACTAATTTGGTGGAATGTCGCCAACTTGGCGACTTTTTTAAATGTTGTTAAATTAACGAAAAACTCGCCAAATGGATAAAAATGACGCTAAATTAATGACGACTCATTGATTATGACGACATGGAAAATGACGACTCATTGACGAAAATTCAATATCTTGGAAAGAATATAAATAACTACTATAAAATAATGTAATTTCTTTTTTACTGTAAAAGTAGTAAATTCATTGCATTATATAAGGAAAGTCATGTGCTGCCCACATCAGATTTTTTTTTTTCACATTCTTATTTTTTCCGTCTGTCAGTAGATCCAACGCAAGATTTAATTTTGAGGATCAAGATTTAATTTTGAGGATCAAGATTTAATTCTATTTCCACCTCACGCGACACGCTATTGGTCACTATACTTGGGAAAAGCTGGCGTAGGTATTATATAGCTATGATGCTCTCAAAATATTAAGGAAAGTTAAAATTGCGGTCGTAAAATTATCTCGTAGTATTATTAGAGTAAAAGTTTGGGTATTTTAGATTCTAAATTAGAAATAATCAATTATTAAGATTACAACTAAACCTACCATAAAATTTCACAAAGTAAAAATTTGAAGCTTTCGGTAATATACCAGAAAATACTTTTATTTTCAGCTCGTTCCATAATAATTTTATAGAGGTTTCAATAATTAGTGCTATGCAACGGTTGTCATGCGACATGTATAGTGAATAAGCAGCCAACAAGTATACTATAAAAAAAGTACTATAAGTTTTAGAGTAAAAATTCCTAGCAATTCTAACTCCAGGAATTTTTGCTGTAACTTTTACAGTACTACTGTAAAATTTTACTGCACTTTTTGATGTATTTTTTTACAACGTTTAATATTACAGAAAATCTAATTTTTACGTCAATTTTAGCTGAATTTTTTTGCATATACTATATATTTTACAGTACTCCTGTAATAGTCTATTACGCTTTTTGCTGTATTTTTATAGCGTTTCATACTGTAAATTTTACAAAAAATCTGTTAAGGAAAGTTAAAATTGTGGTCGTATAATTATCTCAGAGGATAAAAATTTGGGTACTTTAGATTCTAAATTAGAAATCATTAATTATTTCGATTACAACTAAACATAGCTTAAAATTTCAAAAAGTAAAAATTTTGAAACTTTCGGTGACAAAACATTCTCAGCTCGTTTCATAATAATTTTTAGCGGTTTCAATAAGTATAAAGAAAAAGTACTGCACATTTTACAGTAAAGACTCCTGGCAATTCTGGCGTCAGGAAATTTAGCTATAATTTTTACAGTACTACTGTAAAATTCTACTACACTTTTTGATGTATTTTTTACAATGTTTTATATTGTAAATATTATATAATATATATATATATATATATATATATATATATATATATATATATATATATATATATATAATTTTTATGATTTTACTGAATTTTTTACAGTGCTTTACACTGTATATTTTACAGTACTCCTGTGAAAGTTTAGCACACTTTTTGCTGTATTTTTACAGCGTTTCACACTGTAAATTTTACAAAAGTTGCTCATTTTAACGGCAATTTTTTCAGTACATTTTACAGTACTTCTGTAAATTTCCCCCCACTGTGTTCCGGTCAAAATTGAGTGGCACTGTCTTGATTGCAGTCATCGAAGTAGTCACAGTAGTTCATCGTTTTTCTCATAAAAAATTACCATTGCTACTGATATAATGAAGACAGTTGCAGATGCTAAAGCTAATAAAGGGCAATTCTAGGAAGGCGACAAAGTGTGGCTGTTCAAATCCCACGGATACAGAAACTATAGAACAACTGGGAAGGACCCTATAAGCCATAATGAAAATGATAAACAGTGTCATTAACGAATACAGAAATCATCTTCAACCAAGCCACAGTGTAGTTTTAAAGAAGGGGCGGTGTTACAAGTGCGTAAAATGCTGATTGGCATGAGAAAAGGAGAAAACACATTTATATGCAACCATTGCTATTATGTGAAGGTGCGGGTTGCCTGACCTTGACGATATTTTCGTGACTTGGCTAAATTTGGTGAAATATACTTTTGGCGAGTTTTGGGAGACGCAAGAATTCTCTCGAAATCTCCATTACTTTCGAAGATGTGTCTTCTTTCTAGAGATTTTTGTGGAGAGTATATATATATATAAGAAAGTCATCGTTCCGTTGGACAGAGTTGAAGTAATACGAGTCAATTTGAAATGTGAGAAATGTCGGTGTTTTGAAAACAGATTAATCTGTTTTTATGAGTTAGTTGATCATTTAATTGCTGTTTTATTGTACCTGACAGTTGTTCTGGGATATTTTAAGAGGGCCATAGTGTTATTAACTGTATTTTGTTCCGGTTTAAGCTTATTGGTGCTTTTAAATAAAAGCGTTTCATAAATGCGGACTCATTTTTGTATCCTGGGAGTACACCCACGATTTTAAAGGATACACCGCAACAATATTAAATTACGTTAAACATGAAAAGTTTGGCAATCTTTTAAATCCTGTGTGTGTGTGTGTGGGGGGGGGGGGAATCGAATTGCTTTAACACAGAGGGAATAAAGTCTAGACCAGTGGTTCTTAAATATTATGGTCTCACGACACCCTTTCACATTTAAAAATTATAGAAGATTGACTGCACCGAGTGGCTGTAATTGGTGATTCCCCCCTCCCCTCCAAAGAAAAAGTCTTCATTTTTTGGAAACAGTACTAACAACTATAACATTAACAAGTATTACATTACTAACAAGTGTAATAATAATATATAGCAATACTAACAAATATAATATTTTATTTAAATTAAATACTCAATATATTGATTACTAACGGATGCATTTTTTAGTATAAAATATTTCTTTTAAAATAAAAATTAAGAAATTATCTTTAGTATATCTCTTTGGGCAAAATATAATAAAATAAATTATCACAATAAACTAAAATTCAAAATTTACAAAAGAAGCAACTAGTAAACTATGTATTTATTGAAATTTTCTGTGACCTCAAGTTTAAGAATGACTGGTTTGGATGACAAATTAAAGAATATGGTGTTATTGCCTTTTCGTGAAATGTTATAATTTGAAAGTTTTATTTATTTATCCAAAATTTATTTTTTATTTTTATTCAATTATTCCATATACGGTACACGATAAAAATGTCGCTAAAATGTGTAAAAGCATTCTTTCTTCACTCTTGAAATACAGGAAATAAATGTGACCCTGTGGAAAGAAGAAATCTTAACTTCAAGACAACTTAGACACTCCAAGTGTAAACAACCAATTTAAAGCAATATATATATATATATATGTGTGGTATATATATATATATATATATATATATATATATATACATACATACAAATTTTCTTAATGTATCCTATTTTCATTTTTTGATGCCTGTAGTCTGGGTTGGAGTATTTATAGTAATGTACTATTGCTCTATCTGAAACAGGCACGTGTTTGGGTTAGTTAGAGTTAAATACTCAGACCTGAGGAGGAATTTAACTCTGGCTAATCATCGAATTTGGGCTGGTGCTGTTTGTTCTCTTCTCTCTCTCTCTCTCTCTATATATATATATATATATATATATATATATATATATATATATATATTAGTCTGAGTTTAAGCATTTATAGTAATGTACTATTGCTTAATCTGAAACAGGCATTTGTCTGGGTTAATTAGAATTAAATACTCAGACCTGAAGAGGAATTTAATTCTGATTAATCATCGAATTTGGGAAGTTTCTGTTCTTTTCTCTTATCGGCATTATGGCCGTGAATTTGCTTCTATGGTGATGTTAATATTACTTGAATTGTATTTTTATTATTTTTTATTTTTACATAATTCTTATTATTACATTTCAAATATATATATATATATATATATATATATATATATATATATATATATAGCATGCTTGCCTTTTTGAAAAAGAAAAAAGAAAAGAAAATAAAGAGTAAAAGTAAAATTTGGATTTTTTTTTTTTCCATTTAAAAAGAATATTTCTTGTTTTTCAATAAATGTGGCAAAAACATGTAGTATGTTTGTTCTCTCTTCACTCTTGAAACACAACAGATAAATTTGATCCTGAAGGAAAACAATCCCTTTGACTAACTATTATAGTAAGGGAATGAAAGTAAAGATTACCACTTAAAAAAAATATTGCATGTTTATCTTTTCATAAAACATAATAATTTTTATAATTTTGACGTTTTATTTCTTCATCGAAAATGTATAAATCCTCTTATTCAGTAATATAAAATGGGTAAAAATCTTTTCCTTGAAACACAACAGAAAAATGCTCTATTACATTTTCTAACTTTGAGCAGAAGAAAAACAATAGAATTTGAAAACTCAAATAATTCATTTTTCTAAATAATTTGATATAATGAACTCCCAGTCAAGTAACGAGGCTTTTGACCCATAAAACGATCATCCGATGTTCTCTGATGTACCGCTTTCATCACTTGTCTGCCGGCTATCCCCCCTTATTGGTGATCCCCTTTTCGTCTACGCTTGAATGACACGCAGACGAGACTCACACCTTCGTCCACACCTTCAGTTCCACACCGACTTTGCTCCTGAGAACCAATCACAAAGAGATTTTAGTGGCGTGATCCTCGGCCGATGCTTCCATCTGCCACTAGCAGCCCTAACTTCCTTCAAATATTATTACATTTAAGTTCTAGGAATAATTTTTTAAAGATTAAGGATCAATTTATAAAATATTCTTGAAGCATATAGTCTCTAATTACAGCCATTATGATATTAAAAAAAATATTACTATCAGAAAATAATTATTAAAATGAAACTGCAGAGGGTATATGCGCAAGACAGAGAAGAGCTACCCAAAATGTGGCAGTATTGGCAGGATAGACTCTTGCTTACGTCACGCTGAGCGAAAATTGCGTGGGCAGCTAGAGAGCAGTTGTGAATCTTTTTACTACAAGATTCTCTATTTGTGAAGTGTCCGTGTGTTTGGGCTCTTCAAATTTCTTCATCATGGGGCTTTCACGCATAAGGATTAATCTTTGCAACATATCGGCAATAGTTCTTGTGTTCTGTTTATTCGTAGCATTGATCAACGGTAAGTGCACTAAAAATACAAATTTACTATATGTCCTCCGTGAAAGACACATGGTTCCGCCCTTTTACAATGTTGTAAAATGCCGGCATTTGAATCTGCTGCGAACAACATATGCTTAATGGTCATTTTTACTATTTCTGTCACAAACATTCACCGTGCATTTTCGCTTTGTATTGCATTTTCTCGAAATTTGGCATTTTTGTCAATGATTGACACGAAGTTTCATGATGCAAAAATTTCTTGGTTTAAAAACCTCAAAATACATGCACATTTAATGCATTCCGATGGGATATTTTGTTGGTTCTTTGCCTAAAGTGATTATTATTGCGTTTATTACATTTTCACCGAATATTTGCATTTTTGAATATAACAATCCTTATTCATTCCAGTACTTTCTGCATTTTTAAATATTTGAACAAACCCAGTTTCTATTGTATACACATTATTGCATCCCTACTTTCCAAAGTTTTAGTGATGCTCATAAAATCTAATAAATTATATTTAATATTCTAAAATTATTTTTACCTCGTTTGGTTTTATGTTGATTATTAGAAACCTCTGTCAATTCTCCTCTCTTTTATTATATTAGCTGCTCATTTATTTTGCAGCATCGAAAAATTCATTCATGCTCCATTCATTCATGCTCTATTCATTCGTAAAGTTTTAGTGATGCTCATAAAATCTAATAGATTATATATAATATTCTAAAATTATTTTTCTCGTTTGGTTTTATGTTGATTACTAGAAACCTGTGTCAATTCTCCTCTCTTTTATTATATTAGCTGCTCATTTATTTTGCAGCATCGAAAAATTCATTCATGCTCCTGTAATCACCGGCTTCGTACTAAAACAAACATTTGTTTTGTTGGAGAGAAAATGATAAGATAATTTTATTTGGTGACGAGATCTTCAAGTTGTGGTTTTGTGATAAGAAGTTTAGGTTTGAAAATATGTATTTCTTTTTCGGAAGCAATACTGAGAAAAAAGTACTTTTTTCTAAACATGACTTTTCTTAGAACTACGAAATTTTGACATTGGGAGAATATAATATAAATTAAAACTTCCTTAAAACTCGATCGTTAGAAATAAGTTTGTCATTTTCGCTTAGAGTAAATATACTGAATTTCAAAGAAATGCATTTTTTTTTTTCCGAGATCGTGTCCCCTGCCTAAAAAAATAAACATTTATAATATCTCGAGCGACTTGTGATAAGTCTTAAATAGTAGTGTTCATTTATGTCTAGTTAAACATGTGTAATTATTTACTCATTTCATAATAGTGAGGATATTTAATTTTTTATCATTTTATATCAAATAGTCAATATCTCGAGAACGACATATGGTAGCATTCTATAAATAATGCCATTCATTCAAAAATATGTATTTATATATAAAATGGCTATTTCTGTTAATAAATATTGTTATTTTTGTTTTGTAAAAGATTATGTACGATTATCTATGTATATACACACACACAGTATACCTTATTTATAATCTTATAAATAAGGTATACAAAAAACCACACACCACACCACCACATATTGTTATAATTTATTGCACAGTTTCTTAGTTAAAATTTTATTAATAAGGTATACATGTGCTAATAGAATTTATTGTATAGTTTGTTTAGTATTATAAACACATTTAATGCTCAAATTATTAAATACTGTTAAATAAATGTTTTTGTTTAATTTAAAAGTGAGATAGTTATTTTCTAATCATCAATATGAAATATAGGTATTAAGAAATTTATTGATAATGCATTTGTAAAAACCACATTAAAGTAGCTTTGCTTTGAAATTAACATTAAAACCACAAACAAGTCAATTTTGCATAAATTAACATCCTATGTGTTGTTTCTATGTTCTTGCATAAATTGCAAAAAATGTGTGATTTTAATTCAATATAGTATTGTTTTTATCCAGTACCTGTATTATTTTAAAAAAGAAAGATAAATTTATAAATGGTTGCCATACACACACACATATCCTCAGTGTATGTAGAACTCTCATTTCCCTCTTATTTTCTGCAGGAAAAAATTAACTTTGAAATTAGAAAGACAAACTAATTCAAAATCTATTGAGCATTATCGTGCTATTTTTGAGCATTTGTTTATTGCAATAAAATAGCGTAATATAAAAATTTCAAAATTACTAAGTGAAAACTAAGTGAGAAGAATAGAAAGACAAAATTAAAAATCTGCTATAGATTATTAAAAACAGGAATTCTAAAAATTATTTAGGTGTTCATCTAATTAGATTTCTTGTTCAGATGATTTCATAATATATTTAAATACTTAGTGCTTAATAATAAATACTTGGGCATACTTAAATATTTATACAATAGTACATTGCTTTTATTTTAAGAAAACTTTAAATATATAAATAAATCTTGAAAAATATGAAAGATGCAGTTTCTGTATTTTACTTTTTGTAAATGAAAACTGAAGTTATAAAAATTAACGTATAATATGAAGTATCACAATTTGCTTGTTGATCACGTGCTATGAGGATTACTATGTTCAATGGTCTTAAACAAGTTTACTATTTTGGGATATTGATGTTTGATACTTATAAGATCGGAAATGCTTTGATATATAAAATTAGCTGAAATATGCTTGTGTAATAAGCAATATTAAACTATATAATTTGAAAAAGAATTGAAAAATTCTAAAATTTCAGGATTATTTTAAAAATATTAGGGGAAGGGGAGAGTGGGGCACCTTGAGACATTTTTCAGTTATTGATTTTTATAATTCTATTTTAACCAAACACTTTCTTCCAATATATCAAACCCGTCTGCATCATTTAAAAGTATAATGCACTTCATAATTAATATACTTGTATATTTCTTTCAATCCTTCCAGTATCTCAAGTCTCAAAGTGCCCACCTGATGGGGCATCTTGAAACACTGGGAGTGCCCGAGTGAAATCAATTAAATTAGTCTCTTTTAAATTTATAATTTAATGATATTCATATGCATTCATTTTCTAAACATGATTTAAAACTTTTCCATTTTTGTCAATGTATTCAGTGTATTAATAAATGTATTTTTTTAGGTCAGTGTTCATCACATCATTTTCGGTGTCGGTCCAATAAATGTATACCAATTGCTTGGCAATGTGATGATGAAAACGATTGTGGAGATGGCTCTGATGAGGTCAATTGTGGTATGTACTCATGATTTGTATATTATAGTTATGAATGGTAAATGAATTTTCAGAAATTTTTTTGATATTTCAGTTAATAAGGATTTAGTCTAATATAATATTTAATGTATACATAATGAGCAAGATGCAAAAATGCACTTGCATTAATCTTATATATTGAACTTTCTTATATATTGAACTTTAAAGCTCTTTCAAAGAAAGATTATCTAATCAAGTTTTACTAGAAATGCTTCCAACAGAATTCTAGTTCTTAATGAAGCGTTAAAAGTTGAAATTCTGAATGTGATTTTTGTAATATTTTCCACACAATTATTTATTTTTAATAATTTAGGAATATAATTTTTTAAAATTCTTTATGTATATAAGTGGTCTGATTCTATTGTCTATTAACAAAGTGGAATGGGAATATATATATATATAAATAAAAATTGAAAGATTTTAATCGAAAATTATGCATAAACTACTGCATGTACAAAAAAACCCATCTCTAGCATATCTGTTACAAATGAGTAACTATAGACCAAGACTAAGGATAAAGATAGAAGGTAACATATCACTACAATGTAAAGGGGGATGAGAAGAATATTAGGATACAAAAATCACAATTAAAAGTATATACATATAAATAAAAATGAAAAAGAAAACACGGCAAAAATGAGAAAAGGCAATAATAATTAGCTCAAGATAAAAGATTAAGACATAGAGAACAATCAATTGAAACTATACAAAAAATGGCGGTTAGTTCGAAATTGCATTCTCATCAGGACAGCCATACAATTCGAATTAAAACTGATAGAATAGCCAGTTTCTGGCAATGGCGATAGTATTTAACTATAGACACCATTGGAACTGTCTACTGGCTAGTGGAAGGAGAAAAATAAATCAATTGAATTATAAATCATATATATATATATACACACACACACACATACACACAGTAGGTGACCTCATATCCACAACCCTAAAATCTGCAATGCCCTAAAATCCGCGCAACATTTCTGAATGTAAACAAACATTTTTTTTGTATGTAAACAGTGAAATTTACTGTTACAAAAGAGACTTTAAAGAATGGATGGCACAATTTATGGCCTTCTGCATTACTTTTTGATAGCGATAAGGATGTGACCAATGACTTTGAAGGTTTTGGAATGACTGAAACAAAAAAAAAATCTTCAGAATTACTTTCCTATGCAAAGAAAGTAAATTCAAATATATCCCATGTTCTAAGCCAAGATGCTATTGAAGATTGGTTTGATAAAGAAAAATCTACTAGTAAACAAGTGATTGCAGATAACAAAATCATAGCAAATGTAGAATCTGAACCAAGTGCTTCAGATACAGAATCGGATTGTGAAGAAGAAAAAATCACATTTAACAAAGGAATCGAATTTGGAGATCAGTATCTGAAATTCTTAGAAAACAAAGTTGTGTTACACTACAGGAAGAATGACTATATACAGACTACAACAAAAGTTACACAAGAAAAAATTTAAAGTATTGAAACAACCAACCATATCAATATTCGCAAAATTACAAGATAGACATAAAATGACATAGATTAAACAAAATATTTTTACTGGATTCAAATACATTCAAAATGGTACATATCATTAAAGTATATCATTTAGTGTATATCATTAAATTCTTGTGTAAATTTGACTAAAATGTGTCTGTTTTTATTGTGTGTGTATGTATGTGTATTTATTTAATGTGCATAAGCTGTTCATATGATTATTTCAACAAAGTAAGTAGTAGTAATTTTTCTTTTGGTCCTTAAAATCTGCAAAATCCTGAAATCTGCACAAACGTCTGGTCCCAAGCAGTGAGAATATGAGGTTACCTACTATATAGATTTTTAATAAATGAAATAATTATAGCAAGGTTATGCACAGGAGAAACAAGTTTCATATAATGCTCCATTTATTTGTAAATAATTAAAATTATGAACAGTATTAACCAGGAACCAATTAAATGCGATAAAAACATGCTTAAATATTGACTCATTGTTTCCAGGATATGGTCAAGAGAGAAAGTTTTTAAAACTTGTCTAATTTCATTTTTGTTATCATTTACAATGTTTATTTACTTTTCTGAAAATATGCATTTATAAAAATAAAAATATCACCATAAATGTAGTAGCATAAATTTCTTCATTTCGAAAAATTTTCCATTCAAGATCATTGGACATGAATTCCTACTCTAAAAGGAATTTGAGTTCCTGTTTTAAAGACACTTCCAAAACTCACCTTTTCAAAAATGATATTTTCACGAAATGCAAGAAATGTAACAATCAATCAGTTTTTTTAATACCATGTGAGATAGACCTAAAAATAGGCACTCGCCATAGTATATATAAGTATGCTTATTTATTTTACAAAATGTCTGTGATAGAGTGGCTACTAAACTAAAACTGTCTACTGGCCATTTGTTACTAAGCAAAAATTCGAATTTTCAGGTCTAATGTGAGAAGTTATCAAAAACGTACAATAGATTGATATTTTGACTTTTATTTTCTAAGTATTTTCTGGTTATTAGCTAAGTTTTTCTCTTCTTAAAAAGCTGACAACTACAGGTAATAAGTAAGAGTCTGTAGTAATAAGTGCTTAAAGTGATAAATTTATGAAAAAGCAAATTCATCACTTTAAAAACAAAAATCATATTTCAAATTCCATAGAAATCAAAAGGCTTTAAATTTTGAAATTAAAAAAATTGTGCAATATTTCATACCATTATAATTTTCTGAGAGATGTTATGCTGCCACTAGTGACAGAAAAAATTCTAACGCCTTTGGAACAAACAGTTTGTGATGACAAGTGATTGTTGCGATAACAAAAATCATTTGTAATGAGAAATATCATTCTCAATAAATTTTTGTTTGAAAGTATTAAGAGTATTTTTTGTTTCTTCATGTTTTAGTTAAAAACTGCATTCTGAAAATGTTTTATGTTAGAATAAATGTTGACATTCATTGTTAAATAAAAAAATATTATTCATTAATTATTATTTACTTTTTAAGAACAAGATAAGAGCACCTTTTCTTGCTTTTAATCACTTTGACAATCAATAGGCATCTTGTGGATAGAGAAACACACACTGAAATTTTTGAGATACGTCTGTTTACACTGAAATTTTTTAGATACGTCTAAGTGGTACACGTTAAACTTGCCTACTCTTAGGCATGTTTAAAGTACTCCCCTCTAACATCAATGCACTTCTGTAGGTGAATTTTCCAAAGATTAAATACTTCAAGCCAAGCATTTTTTGGAATCAATGAAAAATATGTTTTTGTAACCTCATCTTCAGAATAAAAACGATGCCCACATAAAATTTTTAGATTAAAAAATAACCAAAAGTCACACATAGCAAGATCAGAAGAATAGGGTGGATGTTCTATCACTTTAATGTTTTTTTGTTCAAGAAATTTGACTGCCATTCTTGCTAAATGAGAAGATTCATTGTAACGGTGAAGCATGAGTCCCCTAACATTCACTTTCTGAATAATTTCTAAAAGACACTTAGGGTGTACTAGTTAGTTGTAACTGTTTTCTGTCCCTCTAGCTTTATGGCTTTGACCAGACCTGTACTTCTGAAGAACATTGCATACATTACTTTTTTCATTGCTTGTTGTCTTTTCACCATTGTTGGTTTGGGGTCATCTTCAAAGACCTATACTTTACTCTCTTGACGTGTTGGAATGTCAAAAATTGGTATGTGCGTTTCATAACCAGCTATGATTTTAGAAATAATGTGGTGTCCACCATCATTAAGTAATTTTAGAGTTTCTTTACTAATTTTGACACGCTCCGCTTTTCGGTGTTCTGTTAAATTATGGTGGACCCAACGACAAACTAATTTTTTCATATGCAGTTTTTCATGAATAATTTTATATATAGCTGCGGATGATGCAATGTTAAGTTTCTTCTGTATCATTTGGTAGGTACAGTGATTATCATCGATTAACATTTTTCGAATGGCCGTTCTATTTTCTGGGATTACAGCTGACAAAGGTCTTCCTATGTGTTCTTCATCCAGGAGAGAATTTCGACCTCTTCTGAACTCTGTAAACCATCTGAATACAGTGACACGAAATGGACCATCATTTCCATATGCTAATTATAGACTTTGAAGACATTCTTCTTGATTTAGCCTCACTTTAAAATCATAGCTCAATAATGCTCTCCCATCAACTCCATTTTCTTTTCTTTCAAAATTTATTCTACGATAGCTAAATTGTAATTGTTGCCACAAATTATCGTCTTCAGACATAAGAGATCAAATTTAAATATCTGACCAATAATTTTTTTCTAGCTCATATCGTCTGCCCGTCTCAAAAATTTCAATGTGACCTTCTTATACTCATTACAAATTCCACTTGAATTGTACAATTTATGTGGGAAATATTATATTCAGATAGTGTTAATATTCCTCCGAGAATTTAAATTCAGCTCAAAATATCGGGAAAGATAATAGAAATTAATTGAATTTAATACCAATATAAAAATGAAAGTGCTAAAATTGTATGGAAAGATATACCCGTACTACGTACATTCCCATAGATTAGAAAGTATACCCGTGTATTAGTACAAGATTACCTGTACTGCATAGCCATTCTTCATACGGAATATATAATATAAAGAAACATAAAATTCACAATAATGTGCAAATTCCTATACTATTTATTCAAAACATTCTATTAAAATATATAAATTTTAAATTAATGCTTCTAAAATGAAGTTTAAGAATCACTGTTCTTGTTATACAAAATTTATCTTCACAGGCAGATCTGAATAATAAAACATTCTGGTTCCGTTTGTAAACAAATTTACAAAAAATATAAAATTAAATCAATATATGTCAAAATGAAAGCGCTGAAATTGTATTGGAAGATATAACCGTACTACTTATATTCTCGTAGATTAGAAGATATATCTGTGTATTAATAGAAAAATACCTGTACTACAATATGAGTTTCAACCGTTTTTGCTATAATAAAAGAGATGATGTAATAAATTAATAATATCAATAATCCTCATAATCTTCCAGAAGGCCATAATTGATTCCAATATATGCCATTATATATCAAAATATATGCCAATATATAACAAAATATATGACAATTTACCTGTACTAATATTCTCGTAGATTGAAATATATATCCGTGTATTTGTAGTAGATTACTCATACAACATACAATATAGGAGTTTCAACAATTTTTGCGATAATAAAACAATGTCATAATAACTTGAAAATATCAATAATTCCTGAATCAATAATTCCCCAAAATAGGATGAATCAATAATCCCCATAATAAATTGAAGCAGATGGCTTAATAAATTGAAAATATCAATAATCTCAGTAATTTTTAAACCTGAAGGCCATAATTGATATAATCCTGTAGCCAAAAATGCAATTTCCATAAAATTTATTTTATCTACAATTTCTTTATTATTTAAATCTTAAAGTATTTAATAAAAATCGTTTGCCATATGAACACATTAGATTAAAATCCATTGTTAAGTGACATATCATTTTCTTCAAATAAACTTACAGGAAAAAATATCATTTGCATAATGCTATGTCTATGGAAGGTTTAACTGTGCATTTTTAATTGCACTAAATTTTAAGTGGGGCTATTCCAAGACTATCCACAAAATTTCATGAAATTCGGTTCAGCCATTCTCCCATGATGATGAGACAGACAAACATATTTTCAATTTTATTTATATAGATATATGTATGAGAAATGGGGAAGGGAGAAGAAACACAGTTAATAAATTTTCGGACAGTTTTTTATTAAAACAGAATGGGGGTGAGGATTGGTGGCCTGTTAGTTGTTTTATTTAATCTCTAAACTACATTGCTAATTGACATGTGGCAAGTGTTTATTTTCAGGTCTATCATGGACCTTTCTTTACAAAGTTAATGGGGGCAATTAAAGACTTTTCGAGGAACCCGGTATATAGATCAGATGTAATAAACTTGTAGATCCATCAAAATCTGAATCAAATTTTAGACACCTCAAATGTTTTCTTTTTGCTTAGCATCTACTCTGTTTTAAAGCAAAAGAAGTAAGTGGATATTGAGAAATCATCTTCCTATATCACGCTTTTCAGTTTCACTTCTCCTACAAAGTACAATTCATACATTCCTTTATTCTCTTTACATGTAGTATATGTAAAGGGAAAGTGTTGTGATGATAGTATCAAAAGTTCAACTTGAATTTTGATGATTCTACATTTTGAGTATTCTTGAACATGAATCAATTTTGTAATGGTGCCTGTGTTTTGTTGGCACAATGTATCTATAGAATTGGGTAATTTTTAACTAACTTTAATTTCTTAAGATGGAGCAGTTATATTGAAAGAGTGCTTAAATAAAAAGTAAAGGAGTGCTTAAAGTGATACATTCATGAAGCAAATTCATTCAAATTCCGTTTCAAATCAAAAGATTTTTAATTTTGCAGTAGAAAAAAAAATGTGTGATATTTCGTACCATTTACTGTTATCTTTAGATAGACACCATGCTGCTTCTAAGGAAGGCAAACATTCGGACACTTTATGATGTGATAGAATAAACAGTTTGTCATAGATAACAAGTGATTGGATAATAAATAATTATAATTTATGATAACAAAAATTATTCTCAACAAATTTTTGTTTGGACTACTAAGAGTATTTTTGTTTTGTCATGTTTTGGTTAAAAAATGCATCTGGAAGATGATTCATATTAGTATAAATGACATTCATTGTTAAAAAAATTAATATTCATTAATCATTATTAGTCACCTTTTTTTAAAGGAAAAGATAGGCGACCTTCCTTAATCACTTTGAAAATCAATGGATGTCTTGTGGTTAAGTGATCGATATAATTACTCCAAATTTCCCTTGAATAGATTAATTTATATGAGACCTATTGTATTCACACAGGACAGGATTCATATTCTTCAAAGAATTTTAATGTAGGTTAAAATCTAAGCGGAAATTTAGAAAATTGCATTTTTTCAATCAGAAACCTGAAAAAAGGAAAAGTGTATTGTCATCTTGAAAGATTAAAATTGTTAGTATAAACTTTTTTTTCCTATAATTCATACCTTCATTCATTCTTTTTACATATAGCTTATATATAAAGGGAATTTGGTGACGGTATCAAAAGTTCGACTTTGATTTTAATTCATCTACATTTCGAGTATACATGAACATAAATCAATGTTTTAATGATGCATGTGCTTGTGGGCACAATATATCTATATAATTGGGTAACTCGAATGAAATGTGGTAGTATCTTTTTGAATTGGTAAACACAAGAATTTTAGTGCAATTGAATCATAATTTACTTTAATGGGTCTTTATTGAATTTAAACATTATTTTAATTGAAAAAAAATGGTTAGCCATTTGTTTATAATTATAATGTAGCTCAGGGCCGCTTTATGGCTTCTAGGCAAAAGTAAATTGCAGGCTTCCCCATAAAACTTTCATGGTAAAAAAATGTACATTGAACATGGAGGATGTGAAAGGCCCAGACCACACAGCCAACCCAGGGGTTTACGGCAGTTAAATGTGTGGCCGGGAACATGGAGGATGTGTCCCCAGAGCTTCAGAAGCCTGTAGCATTTGCCTATGGTCAAAAACAGCCCTGATGGGACTTCGCAGCCTGTTTATTACGCACGTCAACTCCCGGTTATGTACGAATCAAGGCTTGACAAACTCATATTTGGTGGAAAGTGCTGCTTGAGTAAAACATTAAAATTTTGTAGTTTGGGGAGAAACTTCTAGAAATCGACAGCGCTGAAAGGGGGTAAAATTCAAAGTACACATAAGAGAAAGGTGGAAAATGCGAGTATGCAAACGCACTTGGTTTCTCTTTCCTTATGGGCGTTTATACACGGGTGAAAACATCATCTTTAGTAAAAAATAAAAGGAAAACGCTTCATCGTCTATTGATATATCCTCGCGTTTTTGTGAAGCGGAACTTATGACCCGGCTTGACTGGCAACCCGACCAGTAGAAGTATTTCCACGTGCCTAGAATCTTCTGTTTGGAGTATTCGGAAGTTCACCGCGAAGACTTCGGGCGCATCTCCTGATCTCTGGCCATTGTAACCGTTGACGATGTGCCAAACCTTTTCTGGAGCAAGGTGTTGCTAAATGTGTATGGGATGACATTTAGCCCTTTCGACTGTTTCTATTTTCCCGTACTGTTTGTTTTTATCGTTTGTTTGAATATTGAATGGAAATTCGAGTTTCGAGTAACTAAATAAAAATCTATTAATTTTATAACTTTCTTTTGCTATTTGTCACAATATGACGAATCCCAGTGTTTGAGGAAATCAGTGGCGTGCCACAGAATTATACCTATGCAACGACAAAAATATTTTTAGTACAGTACGTAGCAATGTATGGAGAAAGTATTGGAATAGGGTCGAAAATAGGAACTTGCGTTTTCAATGAATTTTCACAATTTTGGGCCTTCTTGAGCACAAATACACTTTTTTTGAGTGTGATATCTATCTCTGTGTACATCTGTGCAATGTCTGTATCCAATCTAGCTCAAAAACTATCGGACGAAATTTGATAAAGTTATTTTGCGTTCCAACTTGTCCAATGTTATTCCTATGGACCTAAAATGGAATACACCCTGCGACAGACGAAAAAGTACTGCCGCCAATCAGAAGCTGCCCTATACATGGCGCTTCTCTCCTTATCAAGGCTCTTTACTCCGATCAAGATGTCGACTTATACGTCTGTTGGACCAACCAGCTTTCCTCAGACCTATGATACGACTGCTCTCTAAATCCGACAATTATTCATAACGCCGTCGAGTATATCTTAAAGGCATCTTTGTACACAATTTGCAGTATCAAAGCAGAAAATCCAGTTCTAATTGCTCGTGAACGCCGGTCGTTTTAAATTCTGTACGATGTGCCATTCTCTTGCCCATTGCATGAGCCTTATAACATCATTAGCACTTATAGTTTGATCAGTTGCATAACTCAAAATAATGACTTTTGCTTGCCGAGTTACGCGACTGTAGCTCATTTTTTTATGGATGTATATATTTTTTTGCAACAGAGTATATAAAATAAAAAAATGTTAATAATACAGGATATTGAGCAAGATAAAGACAGAAACGCGCAGAATGAAATAGAACCATAGCTTCTCACGTAATCATTTTACACGTTCTGAAATTTTTATTTGTTTGTACATATACAATTATACAGGGTGTATCATATTGAATGGGACAAAAAGAATAGCATAGTACAAATTCTGTAACTTATTTATTTATCCGAAACAAATTAATTCTGAAACTACAATTATACAAGTTTTATCTGGCAACAGCGAAAAATCTTCCGGTTACGAAATCGTCGCTAGAGGAACTGTTAATCAAAATGGCGCCATCAATGCAGGAGAAAGCGTACTGTGTTTTGTGCCAAAACATCATAGTTTATTGTCGTTCAAAGACATTTTAGCACGAAATTTGGTAAAGAACTACCGCATCGCCACAACATCAAACGGTGGGTGAAGCAGTTTGAGGACACGGGCTGCTTGTGTAAGAAAACCAGCCCAGGACGACCAGGAGCCAAAACCGAAGTGGTTGAAAAAATTCGTGAAACGTTTTTACGAAGTCACACAAAATCAACGCGTCGTGCGAGTAACACAGAACATTTTTATAGAAACTTGGATAACTATAGTTTCACTGTAAATTTGATTTATCAAAATAAAGTAATTACAGCGTTCACAGGTTTTCTTTCTTTTTGTCCCATTCAATATGATACACCCTGTACTTTTCATTGGAATTGAGGAGCAGATAGTATAGGTTCTTCAAAAGGGTTAAAATTTATTGCTGATCATTTTTTTAAAATCGACCGTGTCCATAAAGTGTGTGTCCAGAAGTTATAGTTCCCAGTTATACACATATATATATATATATATTTAATAAGTGACAGAGGATATCTGAAGAAATGGCATAACCAATGGATAAACCAAATAAATGGTTCTCGATTTCCGTCTTTAATAAATCGATATGCACCGTACCATGATTTGAATTGATTAATTAGATCGTTGACCCACTTTTTTCGGACTATCATTTATTGCCACCTTTTCTGAGGGGCCTTATAAATCCGATACGTAGTGTGCTGATGAATTAGCTGGGAACCCAGATGCGAGTTCGTTGTTCCATGCACGAATCCTTTCAAGTCACAGTGTGATCCGAATTTTGTAATTCATGTGCCAAAGCCGTCGGCGATTGGAGTCTGCTTGATAGACATTCTTTGCACCCTGTCCAACAAATAGCTGTGTTGGCCGAAAACCCCTAGACCGTAAGAGTCACCCAAGGGTTTAGAGTCGTATCCGTGGTTGAGGTTTAGCTGAAAGGATATTTTGCTGAATAGGCTCCCCAGTAACCGCCGACTTAAAGTCCCGAGCTCATCGAGACGAATCCGTCCCCTATCTCTGTAATTAGTAACCTTAGTCTGTAGCTAAACTAAATATTTACAGCGAGCAAACACTAGGATTTGATAAAGTATTGATCGAATGTGCGAATTACGCGCGTCCTATTGTCGAATTTCCCGATAAACTTGAAGGTTGTCCTGTATAACACCTACATTATTAATAAAATTAAAATATTGGAGAATTAACTTTTCTCTATGTAACTCGCTTGAGTATTGGCACATAATGTATGATTACAATGTCTAAAGTTACGTAATTGTACCCTATCACGTAATATGCGCATTTAATCGCGTGTCGTATAATGATCTCAGTGACGTCATATCGCCTGATCCATCGACCAATGGCCTGATCTGATCCCCTCTCCCTCCTAACTCATAGCACCTATTCTCCGGCTTCTCTATGCTTCGTCTCACTTGACTGTGTTTTTCCTTTCTCCGGAATGGTACTTAACGAATAATTTGAGTGACAAGCTCTCATATATATATTTTTTATTTTATTCATTTTCGAAATACGTCGTTTGTTTTTTTCCGTCATTGAAATGGGGAAGGGCGTTTTAAGAAAGAATCTTTATCAGAAGTGTTGTATATTTTTATTTAAAAATGGACAAAATCATAAATGAATTTTTATTTCGACTTTAACAAAATAGCATTTTACTTTATTGCATTTATTATTTTCCCTACATATATGGGGAATGTATAGGGAAGTATTGTGATGGTGACGAAAATTCGAATTTGAGTTTCCGACGGAAGATCACGTTTCAAGCACAATCCAACTTAAATTAAACGTTTTTGAGAGGTGTGAGCAAGAGAGCGATATCTTACGAACGAATAGAGCTTTTTGAAAAATCCCCCCGATTATCCTTGTGAATTTAACTTTTTCTATTCACTTTTTCCATTCATCTATTGATTAGAACTCAAACCATCAGTTAAAACGGCACAAGAAAAGTCCTCTCCCCCGTCTGCTTGGCTTATGCAAAGCATGGTGACAAACTGGATGGAATATCGTCAAATAGGCGACTTTTGAAAATGTCGCCAAAGGAAAAATGAACCTAAATTAATGAAAATGACGCCAAATTGATGGAAATTCAATATCATGGAGAATGGAGTTCAATTTCTTTGATAATCCCTGTCACTTTGGGGGAATTAATATTTTTGATGTAGGAAAATTCATGTGCTGCCATATCATATTTTTTTATATTATGCAGTGCAGCTTTTACAATTTTTGATAATTGTCTCTTTCTGTTAAAGATGATCAGGGTTGAAATACTTATTGGACCCCCACGAAAAGTTCGAATAAATCCTAAATCTTGTTTGTATATATATATTTTTTTTATTAAAGATAAAAGAATGAAATCTTGGTTCACCATGAAAATCACTTATTGGTTCTGTATAGTACTTTTCATTTTTAAATTCATTCACTGATTGTTTTATGTGAATTTTGTTTAGAGCTTTGTAATAACAATTTTTATTTCAACGATTGCTTGTTTGCCCGACCAAAAAAATCTAAATTTCATTTAATTAAAAAATATAAGCATTGAACACATTGAAAAAATATTAATAAGTTCATTTTTTATTTATTATTTTTTACGCAATTTCAATCGTGTGCATTAATCAAAAAATGAAGCCAAAGGAAAAAGTTTATTCATAACATAAGCTTTCTTTTTTTAATCATTATCCCACCGAAACGCCTTCAGATTAATCTGACTTTGTCCAATATAGAATGAAAAGTCCTTTCATTACTTTTCAAAATTTTATGTGCATATATTGAAAGCAGGGTTGGTGAGCATAGCAAGCAGTGAGACGGAACCCACTAGTTTTTATAAATATTTAATAGCTTTTATAACAGATTTAAAAAAGTATTTTGCTCGCATATTTCCTGGGGAGGAGGTGGGGGGGCGAACTTTGGAATCCACTATTTATGAAAATTTCTGTTCAAGGGAGAACCGGTCTTCTTTTCCATATAATTTAAAAGTTCTACACTATCATTCCAAACCGGCTTTATTTAAATACTTCTTTCCTTTCATTCCGGTGTGATGTGAAAAATGTATTTTCGTTTCACGTTCGTTATTTCCAAGAGAGATGAATAAAGGTCAATAACCGTCTGAGACATAATTTAGTCCGTGCTACAAAAATCTCAGCAGGATCTAGTCTTGCAGAGAGGCCTTTCAAGGAGCGTAGAATGTTTCTTTGCCCCAAAGAATAATTTTGCTTTTGTTGTTTTATCTTTATGCTGCTTCTGGTTTGTAAAGGGAACTTGATTTATATATATATATATATTATATTATATTGTGACTGACCAAGTCCTATATTTTTAGTCTACAAGTTTGTAAGGTAAACGTGATTTATATATATTATATTAAATTGTGACTGAACAAGACCTACAAATTTCTAGTCTTATCTATTCTAGTCTAGTGCAGTAGAATGTCATTAAAAGAGATGGTAGATAGATTTGTTCCGAATGGAGGTTATTTAATAGTCAGTAAAGAAATTGGACTTGTTAGAAAACCGAATGAAAAAAGGTAAATTTCAATGTGTCGTTTATTTCAACTTTGATTAAAAACTAAACGCCAACTTGCGTTTTATTTGATTTAATTTTGGGATATGACTTTTTTTTTTGTGCTTTTCGCGTTAACAACCTCTTATCCTCGATTTTAAACATTTATTTTTCCGTATGTTTGATGATAGTGTGTGTATTCCGAATTCTGTTATTTTTACACATTTTAACATTAATTTTGAAGAATGTAATTTCCTTTTCGGACCGATGCCCTAGGTGCTTGTTTTTGAAGTTTCTTAATTTTGAAATATTTGTTTTGGTGTAGGATTATAATGTTCCTGTGTATTGGCTAAAATTATATAGCTCGAAGAAAGTTCTGAATCACAAAATTCATTTCTAATTTTCTTCCGATAGACGACGTTCCTTAAAGATTACACGCTATAAAAAAAAAAATAACACGTTACTACATTAGTTCGAATATAATGTAATCTCAAGGAATTCTGAAAAATGTGAAACACGGGTAAATTATTTAATGAACATTAATATTAAAAATAATATACTTAGATTGATAAAGAAACGAATGTCACTGGTAGTTATCCTGTTTATTCAAAATCGCTTAAATATTCATTGCTTGGCGGATTTTTAAATATCTAAATGGCTCTCCCGTGATTTAAAGTATTCTTTATTAGTTCTCGAATATAACGCAAGTTCTTATTTTGAACAAAAATGATTGATCGAAAAACAGTGTTATATTCGGGCCAATAGGCCAACTTTCCTTATATGCATAATGTATAAGGAAAGTATTGTGACGGGGTCGAAAATTCGAATTCGAGTTTTCGACGGGAGAGCACGTTTCAAGCATCCCTGATCACGAATCAAACATTTTTGAAGTGATGCGTGTGTGTGTGTGTGTGTTCAATCGTCAAAAAATCAAAACCACTAATAAAGTTACGCAAATAGACATTTCTTATGTAATTTTTCATTAGAAAACGATTGGCATAAATTTTAGAACGCTAACACAAACCGTTCTAGAGATATTTCACATTTTTCAAAAAAATTATCAAAAAGTCATATAAAATAAAAAAAAATATTTCCTATTGAGAAACATGTTCACTTTTCATATGTAATACCATACGATAAATTGGGTGACATCATTCTCGTGGATCTAGCTCGTTCCATTCATGGAAAAAGATACTTTGAGTAATACTTTTGTATTTGAACGCCAATAGTCATTTGTCTGCTGTAAGAATAACTTATTTCTTCATCCATAACGCTTGGCGAGATTTTGGCGACGAATTTGGCGGAATGTCGCCAACTTGGCGATTTTTTGAAATGTTGCCAAATTAACGAAAATCTCGCCAAATGGATAAAAGTGGCACTAAATCAATGAAAATGACGACTAATTGTCGAAAATTCAATATCTTGGAAAGAATATTAGTATCTACTATAAGAAAAACCTATTTTTTTACTGTAAAAGTAGTAAATTCATTACATTATATAAGGAAAGGCCCACATCAGATTTTTTTGGAAACATGACAAGCACTGTTTGCATTTTTGTGAGTATAGTTACCGAATAGCAACGAGTCTAGTCCTCCTTTGATGCTAACTAATGGCGTGGTATTACTTTTACTCACTGTACTATCCTAACCTTAATTGTCACTTTGAGAAACAAATCTTTTAATCCGACTTGTCAAACCGGATATTATCCTAACACCGTAATTTTTTCTCCAACATAATTGCTCTAAAAATGGTTTTGGTTAACATATCGTGCTGGTGAACTGAATCAAAATTCCTTTCACATATGCAACGGATCGAATAAAATGCCTGGAGCAGCTTTATGAATTCCATCGTTTTCCCAAGCTTCTGGATCAAGTTGCCAACTGGAGAAATTATAATTAAATACGCGTGCGACGTTCAACACGCGGCCGTCTATTAGAGGAAAATACCATTTGAGAGGCATGGTCTAATCATCGTTCTCAGTGACCTCAATGGTCGAGTCTGGTCTCCCCATGTGTTATTAAGTTTCTTCTGTTTTAATGGAACTCATTCATAAACTATCCTTATACTCTTGGGCAGTGAATGGAAATCTTAATGCAAGTGCACTGATGATGCTCACAATCAAAGGACAGTTTGCAATGTATTACTCGTAATATATGGAATAATGGAATGAAATGTGTTGAACAAGTAAATGTAGCATTGAAAAATATAAGCATAACGTGTTCCATCTAGATTGCTATATGTGGCCCTGGAATATGCAAATTACGAATGCGATAAAAATAGTTTTTCTCAAAATTATTTGCTTTATACATGTTTTGAGTAACCCAGCATTTGATAGGTTTTAAGGTAGGATAGAAGGATTTCAAATGTTGAAATGTGGACTCAATGGAAAGACGATATAATTGCTCTGTTAATGGGGTGGTATGACCCATAAACTGGTACATCGATGGTTGAACAAACCTCCAGTCGTGTTTTTAATTTATCAGTGCTTCCAAATTCTACCCATAGGCAAAGGGCTAGAAATATTAAACGTGGTTGCGTCTTGAGTTTTATCTTTAGATAGACCAGCTGGCGTCGGACATGTTCGATTTTCTTTGCTTATCAGCAGGGAAGTTAGGGGACCATACTCCCACTGGCTTTTAAGATCCATCAGTACTGTAAATCCTTCCCCATTTGATTTTCGTCGATCTCATTTCGAGATCCTAGTAACACCTATGGTGAATATAGTACATTTTCCTTAGAATCTTCCTTCCCCAGCATGCAATCTCTTTGCCAGTCTCGGGTCCTTGTTTGCTAAAATTATCTACTTACCACCAATATTGCAATTACTTTAAATATTTCTTATCAGTAGATAAAGGCGTAAGGAGGGTTGTTGAGACCCAGACCGTCCGGCCTACCAGAAAGGTGTAAGGTAACTGTTTGGACGGTCGGGTAGTGCCACCCAATTTAGACCGGAACCCAGTGGGGGAGGCATCCACAGGGACCGTACCCTCCTTCCACTACCACCACCCTCTCGGAAGGACTTACGGGCCCACATGTTTAACGTGATCGTATTCCGCAGGAAGACGGCGGCAGTTGTGGCAGCGAGCAAATCCAGCGCGCAAACCACTGAGCTACCGCGCCCGAAATGTGTCAACAGCACGCGGTGTTCCCAGATGGTCACTCACCCAAGTACTAACCGCGCCCGATGCTGCCTGACTTCGGTGATCTAACGAGAACCGGTGTTTTCAGCACGGTACGACCGTTGGCTCAGCGTAAGGAGGGTGTGAGTTATTCATAACCTTCCCCCACATTGGAGGAATAAATTACATTAGTTATCCATTGGGTTCATATTGGAAACTGAAATCAATTTTGTATAACCCTCCCTTTCCGAGAGCCTAGCTACGCATATGAATAAAAGCATATGTTTAAATAATCCCTCCCTTTATTTCGTTAAAATAGAAAGAGTCCGCCATTAAACGTTTGCTCCTAAATGAAATATTTCTATTTCAGATGTATACGTGTTAAAAACCACTAAGTAACATGTCCAGTTTGTTAAAACAGGTCAATGGGACCTAACCAGTGGGACGCGCCTAAAGCAATTTATAAACAGAAACCTTCCCTTTTTAAATATTCTTTTTAGCATCTGACCTCTTTTATTCTCTCTTTGTGTTGTTTTGAAGGGATCAAAAACATTGTTGACAAGGTCTAACCGTTCTTATATACAATTTAAATGATTAATTGCTATATCTTAACTCTAAAACAAAACTGCGAATTGATTTTTTTCCATAGAAAGATGTTCTTTGAATGTTGTCATTATTCACAATAATTATATCCACAGTCAGGATTTCGGAAAGGTGGATATTGGTCATCAAATGTGAGTTTGCAGTACTAGGATTTGGACCCTGTTAAGAATTAATGAAATTTTTCAACCGTTGGGGAGATGGGTATTACCACTAAATCTCCTTTTCTTACGCCACAGTCTATAATCTTTTTAAAACAAATTTTATTATTTTATGCATGTGTAACGTGTGCATAATTTAATGTTCTTACAAACTTAAAATTCACAGGCTTCTAATTGAAATTTTTTTATATGTGAAACAATCTTAACGCATTCATAATGTTCCTCTGTTATCCCTCCCCTTAATAAAAGACATCAAGATATCAATGAAATTTTCATAATTTTACCGTGCATGTAATTATAAACTTGACTATAACGTAAATATATTTTCATTATTATATTTTTTTGGTTAAATACAAATCTTATTCTCTACGTCAGGGGTTCTCAACCTTTTCATAAATGTGTACCACCAAAACAGAAATTTAAAAATTTCAGTACCACCAACTTGTCTTGTATTCAAATAGAAGTCACGAGTATTACACTTACTATATACTTTTTATTTTGTTTCTAATAAAGAAATTTAACAAAAATAATAAATATTATCAAATACGATTGACAATATGATTAACAAATATGATTATTAATTAACAATGATTTTAAATATTATTTTAAATATGATTTTAATGATTTTTATTATATAGATTTTTCTTATTATTATATATATTTATTATCTATATAAATAAAATTGAAAATCTGTCTGTCTGTCTGTTTGTCCCATCATCACGGGAGAACGGCTGAACCGAATTTGATGAAATTTTGTGGATAGCCCAGAAATAGCCCCACTTAAAATTTAGTCCATGTTTGGAGTTTCCATAACCAGTGGTTCTCGAGATATTAGTGAAAAACGAATATTTCGTTTGTCTCATTATCACGAGAGAACGGCTGAATCGAATTTAATGAAAATTTGTGATTAGCCTTAAAATATCCCCCCATAAATTTTGCCCAAGTTTCGAGTTTCTAATATCAGGGGTTGTCGAGATATTAATGAAAAACGGAACTTTATCCTATGAGATTTACTCTCTAACTCCGTGGTTTATCCAAACGGAAAGGATGAAAATCGTTTGTTTAAAACGTCAACGTGAATTAAAACTTCATTTCTGAGCTTAGTGCAGGATTTTTGCATTAATTAGTCACTATCTGAAAGCATGAATTGTTTGAAACATGAATTTTAATGGAAAATCTACCTCCATGGGTTACCTTTCACAAGCTTTTACTCAACGATGAAAAGTATAAAGAAATCAAAATGGCTATTTAATTTCGCATTTTATGAGGAAGATTCTATCTTATATCATGTTGCTCGGCAACGGAATGAAATTAAATGTGTTGTTAATATTTATTATTATTTTTTCTATTTGAATAATAAATAAATGGATGTAAAAATATATTTTATGAATGAACGGTTTGATTGTTCTTTTAATTATATAAATTGCGGGCTGCGTACATCACTTTCATTTATTTTAGCAAAGAGGTTTCAAGCTCATATATTGTGTTTAGCTAATAAACTCATATATTGTGTTTACCCAATAAATTCATTTGGCCGATTGTTGAAGCAGAAAAAGAGTAGAACAGGTGTATGTATCTTCTAATACAATTTTAGTATTTTCATTTAGTATATACAAACGGGATCAAAATATTTTATTCTTCAGATCTGCAAATTCAGAGCTACGAATTTAGCGGAATACCTCTAAATAACTTGGTAACTTTTCTTAAACTTTACCAAATTAGCGGAAATGTCTCCAAATTGATAAAAATAAACCAAATCAATGAAATTAAATTTGTTTTTTTAGAATAGAGTACTGAAATGATGTTTCTGTAGCATTTGTCGGTCAGTCCATCCATCCTACTTAGTAACACATTTAACGAATTTTTTTAATATCACCAAATTGATAAACATATTTGTAAATCCATAAAAATATCATGGAATTGATAAAATCGCGCTTAATAAATGAAATTGTGTTTTGTTAGGGGATAGTATTGTGATGATGTTTCGTCAATTTGTCGCAAAATGGGACTATGAGTTCTACAATCCCACTTGGCGACAAATTTGGCGATTTTTTAAGTTATCGCTGCATTGACGAAAATGTCGCCAAATCTTCCATGGAGATCGCATTATTCAGACGATATGATTTCCATCAATTTATTTGAAGCAAATGACATCATGTCGCTTAGCGACGGATCCAATGTGTTATGCGACATACGATTTTTATTAAATCTTTTCAGATTTAAATAATAAAAATATGTATATAAAATAAATTTCATTGACATTGCATTTTTGACTGGATAATATCAATTACGGTCTACAGGTTTAAACATTATTATAATTGATATTATCGGGGACTGTTGATTCAGGGATTATTGATATTTTAAAGTTATTATGCCATTGTTTTATTATGACGAAAATTGTTGAAACTCATATACAGTACGTTGTACGAGTAATCTTCTACAAATGCATTATATCTTCTAATCTACGAGAATATAAGTAGTACAGGTATATTGGCATATATTTTGATATATATTGGCATATATTGGAATCAATTACTACCTTCTGGTATAAAGATTACGGGGATTATTGATATTTTCAATTTATTACGTCATCTCTTTTATTTTGGCAAATATTTTTGAGACTCATATTGTAATACGGGTAATCTTCTACGAACACACTGGCATATTTTCTAATCTGCGACAATATAAGTAGTACGAGGTTGCATATATTGATTCAATTCCTTTCTTTTTGTAAATTTGCTTACAATAGGGGCCAGGGTGTTTTATTCTTCAGATCTACCTGTGAAGATAATTTTGCATAGTGTGAGCAGATATTCTTAAACTTCTCTTTAGGAGCAATAAATTTAATATTTTAGCAGAATTTGCACATGATTGCGAATTATGAGTTTCTTTATATTATATATTCCGTACGAAGAACGGGTATGCTGCTAGTATAGAATATAGATTTTAAGTATGATTTTAAATATTATTTGTGCTTGTTTGACAAAAATTAAATATCGTATATAAGTATCTATATTATATAATTTGTAACGTAAGTTTGACTCCATGTCGAATTTCTTTCTATATTTGATTTTTAAGTACGGCCTTGAAGAAAATCCTGTTTCACTCAAACGTACGTCGAACAAAATGGCATTAAAAGTATAATTGCCCTTTTCAAAATATTGAAAATAAACATTGCTTTTTGATAGCAAAATTATTATACAAATTACTAACATACCATCAGATGGTACGCGTACAATTGGTTGAGAACCCCTACTCTATGTAACATAGATATGTACTTAAAATTTGAATTTCAATGTTTTGAGGTGCTAAACAAAAAAAATGTACCTTATGGTAGACATCGAAAAATCTTTGAAAGAATTACGCGTCCCGATTGGATATGTACATCAAATTCCCTGTAAATCGTTTAATTCTTTCCATAGAAAGAATTAGGCTATTATCTCGTATTAGTCTGTTATTTCGATTAAAAGTCAAATATTCTGCAGAAGATATTGAGCATTAAAAAGTATATTAAAAAGTACAATTTCTAATATCTAAAGAACGGATTGTGATAACTCCAAGGGAGTTATTACCACCTTTTATCTCTGATTAAAAGTATGCAATGCTTTCATTCATTTGATATTAACCCATGTTTTAATAAATTTTATTTTGAAAATGGCACAACTTGCTAATGTTTTGTAAATGCTATTCTCTTTTATATAAAAATTTACATAAATAGCAATGTAAATAATAATAGCGATGGCAATAATTATATAAAAATAAGTGCGTGGTTGGTTGTCACGCACGTTAGAAGTGAAATTTCTTAGAGTTATATAAGGAAAATGGAGTATCAATGAAAAACTCAAGGACAGCTTTTATGGAGCATATAGGCCAATTACAAAAGAATTGCCTTAATCTCCAAAGTTATTGGAACCAGGGGGTCTTAAGAAAAGAATTTTAACAAAGTGGGACTTTCCAGGTGGAAAACAGAAGGATTAGTATTAACAATGAAAATGCGTAACAATCATATAGTGGTAAATGTACTTATATATTGTTTTTTAACAAATTTAACTTGCCAGTGTTTTTTAATATATAATGCACACAATATAATACATAATAAAAAATGATTCTGATCGTATGATATGTGAAAAGAAAAAGCATTAATACCACAAAGCATTACGATCGAAGTTATTAATACCATTTAAAATAAACGAAAATTAAAATCTATTAGGAAGTATCTATTTGTTTACCATTTAAAAATGAAATTATTGGAATATGTTGACTAAACTTATCGATATATATAATGGATATATAATTCATCGATTGTAACTGTTCTAAATATCTAGAAAATGCTTCGTCAATCGTAGTCCCAGATTTCATGAATGATACTACTGGTTCATTATTCATTTTGATCAACATGATTTTGACGTTTATCGTTTAAAATTATCGTACGAAATTTCATTCCATTTTACTCAATCGTGCCTAGAGACTCGCATACAAGCACACACAGACATTAAAAATAGTTTATTCGTATCCAGGGATTCTCAAAACCTGTAAATCCATCACAATTTGTGAGTCGAATTTTTGATACACGATACTTTACTTTTACATATACTACATTGTTGGGAAAGTAATGTTATAACTTGCAGAGGTTGTTAAGAAAATAATAAATACATGTAATTATAAATATATTATGCAAAAATGCTTTCGACTGAGTTCAGTTTTATACCAGGTTCTGCGTGTTATCCAGACTGTTTATATTTGCTTTTCTCACGAAAAATCTCATTTAATTTCGGAGATTGCTAGCTAATACCACCATGGATTTAGAAAAAGAGAACTGGATGGATACTATGCTATTATTCTAGGTGCGGTGAAAAATTGTAGTCCGCAGCAGCAGATGAAATGTCTCCTAGTGGACTGAATCCGACTTGTCTATCCTATAGCTATTTATTTTATTTATTATTAATTAAATTTCTTCATAAATTATTAAAATAAAGAAATGGGCCGATTACTTTATTTTTTTTTTAAGTTATTAAAAAAAAAAAGAATCAATATAATTGAAATACAAAAAGCTCAATGTATTTGGATAGCTGTATTTTACGGAGTTCCGCCCGCTGTTGGTTTAGTTAACATAATATAATAGTTGACTGCTAGACTCCTGACGCATTTTAACATCGTTATCCATCCAGTTCTCTTCTTCTAAATCTACTGCAATTACACAGTTAACTTTATAAAATGCATACTATGCATAATTTGTGACGTTTAGGAAAATTAACTAATTTTTTCTAACACGACTGCCCTTTCAATCATAATAAGCTCATCAACCAGTGAATTGGCAATGATTACAGATGTTCGGAGATGGCACATTGTTTTGCATTATTTCCATCTTTGAGAAACTACGCAGCTGGTCTTGTTCAAGGTTAGTGTTTCACCTTTTCTGTTACTAAACATTGACAACTAGATTTGTTATGGGATCTTTTTTTTTAAAGTGCCATAGTGCTTAAATTGTTTTTACTTCCCCTGCATACATAAGGAAAGTATGCATAAGGAAAATATTGTGACGGAGGAATTTCGAATTCGATTTTTTGACTGATTTATACGTTTTGAGCTCGAACGATTTTAAAGTGATGTCTGTGTGTATGTCTGTGAATTTCACGAACTGCTGAAGCTTTTAGAATAAAACAAAAAAATCTGATGTGGGCAACACATGACTTTCCTTATATAATGTAATGAATTTACTACTTTTACTGTAAAAAAAATAGGTTTTTCTTAAAGTAGATACTAATATTCTTTCCAAGATATTGAATTTTCGACAATTAGTCGTCATTTTCATTGATTTAGCGTCATTTTTATCCATTTGGCAAGATTTTCGTTAATTTGGCAACATTTCAAAAAGTCGCCAAGTTGGCGACATTCCATCAAATTCGTCGCCAAAATCTCGCCAAGCGTTATGCACTAAATAAGTTATTCTTACAGCAGATAAATGGCTATTAGCGTTCAAATACAAAACTCACTATTACTCAAAGTATATTTTTTCAGGAATGGAACGAGCTAGATCCACGAGAATGATGTCACCCAATTTATCGTATGGTATTACATATGAAAAATTATCATGTTTCTCAATAGGAAATATTTTTTATTTATTTTATGACTTTTTGATAATTTTTTTGAAAAATGTACAATATCTCGAAAACGGTGCATGTTAGTGTTCTAAAATTTATGTCAATTGTTTTCTAATGAAAAATTACATAAGAAATGTCTATTTGCGTAACTTTATTAGTGGTTTTGATTTTTTGACGATTTCAAAATTTCATTCGAAAATTTAGGGGGTTTCTGAACATTCGATTGTGTATAAAAACAATAGGCTTCCAGTGTTTACGGATTGTGATTTTTGTACCAAATTTGGTTTAAATCGGTCCATTTGTTCGTCAGTTATCGTCTCCACAGACTCACTGACACACACACACACACACACACACACACACACACACACACACACACATACTTTCACACACACACACACAGACATCACTTCAAAAATGTTTGATTCGTGATCAAGGATGCTTGAAACGTGCTCTCCCGTCGAAAACTCGAATTCAAATTTTCGACCCCGTCACAATACTTTCCTTATACATTATGTATATAAGGAAAGTAAAAATGGTACTATTATCACAATCTTAATTTTAAACGCGTACTGTACCGTAGTAGCGTTGTAGTGCCGAGGAGCACACGAGGAACAGCAGATTAAATTTTTAAAATAAGATTTTAATGCATAAAAAAGAAATATTTACAACTATGTACAAATAGGCAATTGTAATAGCATATTCCTTGTAAGTGTCGGCTCTCGGCCGAACTCAGGTTCGTGAGCTGCAGAAGGAGAAGCGACTAGCTCCGTCGAATTCTAAAATCGAACTCATCTTTCCAAAAAGGGTCTTCTCTCCTCCCTCCGTTGGCAGGTCAGAGATCACGGCTCTGCGGGAGCGGTCCATCCGTCCGAAAACCGAAACGCAGGCCAAAGATTCCCTTTCCCGGTGTCATATTTCACAACTCCAGCACCACAGCTGTGAAAATCCAAACCTTCTCTTATACATGAATTTGGTGGACACTGGGCGTGTGGATGAGAAAAGTATATTTGCCTCTCATGGCAGTTTTCGTAAGCACAGGCAGTTTTTCTGAGCTAGTAACAGTACGTTACAGCTTCCTCCCCCCCAGAAAACTTTTCTATCCAGTAAGGGAGAGAAAAGATAAAAGCATTTCTCTACGGCTTGTAGTTTATGAAAACATAATTATATTACACATGAGTAAAAACATCAGCATTCCAAAAGTACCATGATTATACAATAAGGCTAGTGACAAGCACCCTGCACCAATGCCTACACAAATATCCTAATTAGTTTGGACATACATCAAAAACACTTAACGTATAGTTACAATTAGAGAAGCAGCAAGTTTCAATACAATACCATAACTAACAAAAAAAATCATTAAGGAACATAAGTGAATAATATAAGGTTACATAAAAGAATAAGGAATAAAATTATAACCTAAAATATCAAAATATGTAAGACGTTTGCCCTTTATATGACAGTTGTCCTAATTACTTTCCTTAACCAACGATAATTTATACAAGGTGGAGGATCTGTACCAGGTGCCTCCACCATTATTATGGGCGACGTATACTCCGATTCTCCAATTTGAATTATTTGTAATTCTAACACTTTTTGAATTTCAGCCTTTAAAATTTCATTTCGCCGTTGCGAAGACCTATACGGCCTAGACCTGACAGGTTTGTTACTAATGAGCTCAATATCATGCTCGACTAAATCTGTCTTACCTGGTTCATTTGAAAAGGTCTTGGTATACCTAGTCAAAGGGTCTTGTAGCTGATCGCTTTGTTGGCGATCTAATTTCTCGGGCAAATTATCTTTCTCAACTACGTCCGAAAAATCGTTAATGCTGGAATTTGAATCTAAATAAAGAAAATCCACATCATTGTTTATCAACTCCTCCCGATTATCTTCACAAGATAAGCAATTTATTACTTCAGGTCTAGTGTGATATGGTTTTAATATATTAATCAATTTGAGATCAATTTGAGATCTCTCTTTCTTCCCCGTTAGTTTAACTATATGATTTGTTTCCGAGACTTCATTCTCAATTACACACGATCCAAACCATTGGACTCCCAATTCTTTACATTTTCGCAACCGATCTACCCACTCAAAACCATAAATTGTTACGGGATTGTCTCGCTCCTTAGAAGCAACCCAGTGTTCATAATTTAGAGTTTTCAGGTGTTTTCAAGATTTTCCCCTTCATCCTAAATAACAGATCATTCCCCACAGCATACTCCAACTTGGCGTTCGCCCCGGACTCTTCCAAAGCTATCCGATAAATCTCTTTTCTGAGCGTCTGACACGCCTTCTGAAAACCCGAAAATTCGCGGGGTGCAAAGTTTAGCAAAGGAAGCCCCTTTGTTCTGTTAGAGAAGCAATCAAGTGATTCGAGCTCTTTGGCTCCGTCTATGGTTCCTTCATTCACGGGGGGTAAAATGATGGGGTTTCCCACATCTTCAGTTAGGTGAGGGGACAGGACACTTCCCCTTTCCTTATCCAGAAGATCTACTTCCGAATTTTGTTTATTTTCTTTTTCCAACTTAGTTTCTACTGCAGAAACCATTTCCGACTGCAGTGCATTACAACATTTTTTGTCTTTTAGTAAAGCAGCGGTTCTGTTTCCCAATAAATATCGATGTGAATCTAATTTATGAGCAAAAACAGCGGCTTTTGTCTTGATACGCCCAAATTCTCCGTTTATTTCTACCGTAGCAAGAGGTAAACACTTACAATTGTCATCTAATGGCTGTTTAATAAACACAACCTCTCCTGTTAACATTTCAGGTGTGATATATTTACGACACACGAGATCTATATTTGACCCTGTATCTCGGAGTACTGTCATTTTATGTCCATTTACATATGCCTTACTCAGATAAGGGGATGACCAATCTTCCTCCGTTTTATCACTTTGGATATGGTTTATTGTTAAAACCTCGGGAATTGTTCTTTTCAGTTTAGGACATTGCGGTCTCAGGTGATTTAAATTCCCACACTCGAAACAACGAGTTTCCTTACGTTTATCGAAGAACTCATTCTTTTCATTACTTTGTTTTCCCGCACGTTGTTTATCCTCCGGATAATTACGTCTCCTATCTCTCTCATTACGAAATTCCTCAATTTTCCCTTCTTCGTAAAATCCACTTTTCATGGGTTTCTTTACAACCCTCCGGACATTATCAAAATCGTCTAGCTTATCAGCTAATTCAGATGCAGAAGTGAATTTCGTCCATTGGTCTAAGAAGTGGTCCCGAGCTTCGTTACTAACTCTACGTTTTAACTGATCGGTGATCATTAAATCTTTTAACTTCTCAAAACTATCAATTTCTAAACCCTCTAACCATTCCTCAAAATAATTTTTTAACTCAAACACAAAATCCTTCCACGTGCTATCCGATCGTCTTTGATATTGCGTAAATTTAACTCTAAATTTCTCGGGACTTAGTTTAAACCTTTGTAATAAAATTTTCTTAACAAAATTGTAATCTTCCGTTTGCTCTTCGGGCTCTCTCATAATGATCTGAACAATATCGATGGGCAGAAGTGCCATCAAATGAGAAACCCATTCAGACTTTTCAATACTAACCCGCTTTGCTTGCCTTTCAAACATGACCAAGTACAAGCTAATATCAATTAAATTGGGGTCAAATTTTTGGACTAATTTTTGCAAGTCTAACTGAATTTTTTTATTTCCCTTTTCTGAATTCCCCGTTTTTTCTACAGTTGAAATTCTCAATTTTTCGAGCTCAAATTCCATTTCCGCTTTGCGATTTTGGGCTTCAAATTGCCTAATCTCTGCTGCTGCCTTTTCACGTCTAACCTCCGCTTCTAACTCTTCTTTCTCTACTCGAGTTTTAACAATAGTCTCAAGAAGAGCTTTTACAAATTCTTCTTCATAGTTATCACTTTTAGTGATTATTGATTTTAAATGCACTACTTTTAAATCTGAAGAAGCAGTTTCTCCTAACTCAGATACCAGCGAGAACAAATCCTCTTTCTTAGCTTTACCCAAAAACGACATTTTTTCCCTTATCAATTTAACCAATTGATACAAAATAAACAATTCCTACGTTGTACACACTGATTTCATACAATTATAATTAAACAACAAATGGCAATTGTAACAACAATTTGGCAGTATTGAAACTTTCAATGCTATTTTAAACTAAAACACCTTTCTTAAAGAACTACAGATTCAATTATTATACATGAATTATATTAACCTTCAAATTATTAAATTTTAATTATTCAATACAATTCTACTCTTCACAAATTAATAACCAAAGCATAGCAAAATTCTTATCCTTTAAAATTTTAAGATTTTAATATTTAAGAGATGTATGTCAACTAAACTAGAACTGACAATATGCTCAAAATTCTATAAAATTTAACTACTGTCACTGCCTTTTGTAAAATCAAGGTACTCACCCCTTTTGAAGACGTTGACCTTCACAATGCTGAAAAGGTAAGGATTTCTTCCAATGAATCTTCGGTACAAGAGTTCACAAACACAATTAGGATCCGCACAAGAAAACTGGAACTAGATGTTCCCACTTTTTATAAGCATGGTTTTCTTCTAATCACAACACAACGCGCACAGAAATAATGTCCGGCACAGAAGTAAGACTTTTCTACAGGTCTCTGGAACGGGTGCTCCCAAAACAGAGGAACGGATGTCTTCTTTTCACAACACGGATCTGGTGATCCAACCAGGGACTGGTGTCCAAAATAAAAACAGGAACAGATGTCCTTCTTAGCAAGGGATCTGCAGATGCAGCACAGGAACTGATGTCCCCAATAAAAACAGGAACAGATGTCACGATCCAACACAGGAACTGATGTCCAAAATAACAACAGGAACAGATGTTCTTTCTTAGCTAGGGATCTAGCGATCCAACACAGGAACTGATGTCCAAAATAAAAACAGGAACAGATGTCCTTTCTTAGCTAGGGATCTAGCGATCCAACACAGGAACTGATGTCCAAAATAAAAACAGGAACAGATGTCCTTTCTTAGCTAGGGATCTAGCGATCCAACACAGGAACTGATGTCCAAAATAAAAACAGGAACAGATGTCCTTTCTTAGCTAGGGATCTAGCGATCCAACACAGGAACTGATGTCCAAAATAAAAACAGGAACAGATGTCCTTTCTTAACAAGGGATCTTGGCGATCCACTTCAGCGCAACAGATTTACGCTTTGGTCAACCGATTACTATCGATGACCTCTTCAGGGACGGATGCCCACTTTAGCATAGGAACAGTTGTTCCACACGGATCATGGCGATCCTCATCAGCGTAACTGGACTTACGCTCTGGTCAGTCGATTTCCGATGACCGTCCACTTCCACAGCTCAATACATCCCACCGCTGCCACCATTTTTTACATATGCTGTACCGTAGTAGCGTTGTAGTGCCGAGGAGCACACGAGGAACAGCAGATTAAATTTTTTAAATAAGATTTTAATGCATAAAAAAGAAATATTTACAACTATGTACAAATAGGCAATTGTAATAGCATATTCCTTGTAAGTGTCGGCTCTCGGCCGAACTCAGGTTCGTGAGCTGCAGAAGGAGAAGCGACTAGCTCCGTCGAATTCTAAAATCGAACTCATCTTTCCAAAAAGGGTCTTCTCTCCTCCCTCCGTTGGCAGGTCAGAGATCACGGCTCTGCGGGAGCGGTCCATCCGTCCGAAAACCGAAACGCAGGCCAAAGATTCCCTTTCCCGGTGTCATATTTCACAACTCCAGCACCACAGCTGTGAAAATCCAAACCTTCTCTCTCTTATACATGAATTTGGTGGACACTGGGCGTGTGGATGAGAAAAGTATATTTGCCTCTCATGGCAGTTTTCGTAAGCACAGGCAGTTTTTCTGAGCTAGTAACAGTACGTTACAGTACAAACGTTCGGAAGCCTTATATATTAGTGCGCACTCATTTTGTACATAATTTTTCACAAAAGAAATGTCACTCGCTTTAGAATACTGGCATAAATCATTCTAGATATTACACTTTTTTCGAATAAATTAACCAAATAAATTACATAAAATGAAGGAAGTATTTTAAGTATCTTTAAATAAGGTGGATTTTTGTATGCAATAGTATGCGATAACTTCCATTATTCTCGTGAATTTAACATGCTTTATAGAAAATACACTTTCTAGCAGTTTTGTGGTTTCAGTGACAACTAATTTGCCAATGAATGATGCAGAAACTATGGTATATACACCTGAGATTACTAAATGTGTTACGCCGATTTCACTGTTTTCTTTTATTATAATTTGTTTAATTTAATATTCAAATTCTTAAAACTTATTTTCTCTTTTGTACCAGAGTTTTGAAATATTGAAATTCATTTTTGATACTTTTTCTTCGACCCAGGCAGTCCGACCTACCCGAAAGTGTAAGATATCTGTTTGGACGGCCAAGAAGTGCCACCCAATTTAGACCGGCACCCAATGGGGGAGGCATCCACAGGGACCTTACCCTCCTTCCCCTACCACCAACCTCTAGGAAGGACTTACGGACCCTCATGTTTAACGTGATCGTACTCCGCGTGAACACGGCGGCAGTTTTGTCAGTAGCGGGAATCGAACCCGGGCCTACCGAGTGCAATTTCCGCGCCATAACCACTGGGCTACCACGCCCTCAACCCCGTGAAGTTAACAACGTTTGGTTTAGTTTAATGATGCTAAAACTAATAATGAAATTTTTTAAGGCACCGTGACAATCTCCATAACTTTCTTTTATTTATTTTTTTTATTTCTTCAGTGTTTAAGTTTTTTCATTGTGGTCCCACCCACCACCCGATGCAAACAATACATCGCCACAATTCAATCCAGCATAATAAGCCAAAAACCTTGTGAAAAGCAAACACTAATTCAGTTTTTAATTGTCCCTAAGCCAAAAACCGTACAAAAAGCAAACACTTATTCGGTTTTTAATTGTCCCTAGGCCAAAAACTATAAAATGCAATCACTGATGACATTTGCCCCATGCGAATAGCCTCAAATATACCACCAAACATCTGCTAGGCCAAAAACCGTTTCCATGGCAACACCGTGCGTCTGTGCGCGCAAGAAATCGAACTTCTTGCGCCGTTCAGTGTGTCTGCGCGGGCATGTGGGAGAAAAACTTCTTTTGCCGTAAAATTGAATTCGGATTCTGCAGCTACTTTTTATTATTTCTTGATCAGATTGGGCTTGTAAGAGTGCCCGATGTTTGAGCCTTCTAAAAATGTAAATTATTAGTCGAAGTTCTCGGAACTTTTCCCGATGCGAGGATTTTAAAACGAAAGTTCGTTATTTTGAGTGGAAAGTGACTTTTGTTTTAAAATCTTTAAAAAATATTAGAATTTGTCCCTGAGATTTGAAATTGATATATTTTTACTCGCAATTGTCTGCTCTTTCCTGTCGTGTGATTTGTATTTTTCTACGACGTCTGGATGGTGGAGAAAAAGGGGAAAAAACGGTCGAAATCGCATAAAACATTAAATACCAAAAAAATAATTCAAATTTTAAAAATCTGTTTTCACGTGTGCCCCTCCCCCCCGGGTCTCCGATTGCCAAATTTTGTAGCTCTGCGACGCGCGGTCGCTGAGCCTATAGTGTATAAGACAGACAGACACACAGACAGACATTGCCTTTTATTATTTAAGATATTAAAAAATTCAACTATATCGGATATACTATTAATATCTGCAGAACTTGCCTTAACTGTGTCCCAAAACATATCTCGGTGAAGCGACAACCTTTTGCCATTAAAATCCGAACCGTAAAAAGATACTATTTGTTTTTCACTTTTAATTTTATTGAGGACAAAGTTTTCAATCATGAAAAGATGCTCCATCGTCTTTTTCACGAATCTTGTTTTTAGGGAACTTATGACATTATCCACTAATAATTGAAAGTAAATTTGACGATATCTTTCTATAGGTGACTGATATTGATGAGGATCATCACTTCCCTTGTCAAATCTTCTTGCAATTTTCCTAATCCGTGAAAGGACAGGACCTTCTAAATCCAATTCTACACTTTTTTATTACTTCTTCCCATAAATCCTCAAAATTATTTTCTTCTCTCTGAGTCTGAATAGACTCTACTACACTTCTGGTGTAATTATTTGCATCTTGAAAGTTCAAGGATGTTTTCTGGAGAGCAATATTTAATGTATCCACTCTTTGAAAGACAAAAATAAAAAATTTTGTCATAAAGAAAAATTCGAATTCTTGATTTTTTAAAGAAAGCCGTTAGCTTTTACATCCTGCTTCACTAACTTTCTTGCACATACCTCCGAGGAACTTAATGACCGTTTCGTAATTTTTTTCCAATGATGAAATGGAGCTAACTCTCAAATACCATCTAAATGGTCGTAAAGAAACTGTATCATCTGAACCCAGTTGAAATGTTTGGAAAATTTTTAATCTTTTTGGAGATACTCTTATAAACGATATTAACTCGCGCACCACAGTTTAGTAATCACGAATTATTTGTAATCTGCATATACTGTCTTGCACTACCAAACTTAAAGTATGTGCAAAACAATGAATATAAATAGCCCTTGGCTCAATCGACAAAATCCTTCATTGCAGTCCTGAAAGATGGCCGCTGACATTAGCAGCTCCATTGGTCACGGGAATTTTTGATATCCAGACCAAAGCGAGCTAGACCATATGTTATTGCACATAAGAAAATTGGTTAATGATAAAATTTTGGGGGGTGCTGGAGCACCCCCACAGTCGGCGCCTATGATGTAAAGACATTTGAAATTCACAATTTGTAGTGAACTTTTAATATTAGAAGTCTTTCTTGACATGTTCTCACCGAAAGGATTGAGGGGAGTTCTTAAGTGCTAAGGAACAACGATCGGGTCACGTTATCTTATTTTAAATTGCAGAATTGTTGTGCAAAAACCTGAAAAAAAAAGGGGGGGGGGGATTAGGTCGCGTTATTGAACACTCGCATAACAATTAGATTCCGTTTGGGGACCTATATAACGATTAAGTAACGCTCAAAGTGAGGAAATATTCAGAAGGAAGACAGATGGGTGCCTAAATTTTAGATCGTACCAAGGCTATCCATTGAAATTTCATGGAATTTAGTTTATCCTTTCTCCCATAATGATAGACAGACAAGTGGATTTTCAGTTTTATTTATATAGATAAGAGTTCATTCAATGTGACACCTTCACACTTAATAAAAGTTCTGAATATCAAAAACCGTTTCAAATTTAAGTACATAAATGGCGTACATTTTATAGTTCTATAACACTTAAATCGCGGTATGTAAAACAATATTTCATATCCAATGCTTGTTATTTTCAACGTTTTCAAACAACAAATTAATTATTTCAATAGTTTGATTAAAAGAATAGCCAGCAGACAATTTCAGTATTTGTATACCCAGACCGGGGCGTTCACCCGGAGTAAATGGGTTACCATAGTTATCACAATGGAATAAAGAAAACTATAAATAAATTCATTGATAAAATAATACAAAATGGACTCGCCGTTCCCCGAGACTTAAGATGCAAGCCTATGATTAAAATTACACCGGAACTCGCAGCGAATTCCCGATAACCAAAGAACGTTTTAGCAATACGCTCATTTATAACAAAGATAAAATAACTGTTGGCGTGGGTGCACACACGATTACGCCACAGCCAATCATCTAAAATCCCGGGCAACGACAGTTCCATTTTCTAGTTCTAGATAGAAGATAGATTAGGTCTAAAACACACGAAAAGTATATGTTTTTTTTAAATTCCGCGAAAATTTGTCTATTAATAGTATGAAATTTGTTCAAAATTTGTTTGAAAGAGATTTTTTCGATGTTAAAATGGAAACTCTGTGATAATATTTTCGGTCGCTAATTAACCGATTTGTGAAAGTGCCCCAAAATCGTGCTAAAACATTAAATAACTAGAAAACTAATTCGAATTAAAAAAAAAAATCTCTTCGAGATGCATCGTCCCGGGGCCTAAAGTACTTGTGTATGAAATTTCATTACCCTACGATACCTAGATTTTTCTTTATAGTTGACACTCAATCTTCCTTTATTATTTATTATAGATGATTAAAAAAAATCGTCTGCTGCGACTGCTTCGTTTACGAATGAAATTAAAAACAGTCTGAAAGACATGAATTCCGACAATTAATCTCAGTCTTCCTTTATTATTTATTATAGATGATTAAAAAAAAATCGTCTGCTGCGACTGCTTCGTTTACGAATGAAATTAAAAACAGTCTGAAAGACATGAATTCCGACAATTAATTATTGGCTGCCTAAATTTTAAGTGGAACCATACCAAGGTTACCCATTAAAATTTTATGAAATTCGGTTTAGCCGTTCTACCGTGATGATGAGACAGGCACACAGGCATATTTTCAATTTTATTTATATAGATTGTGTAACATATTTAATTTTTTCTGCTTCAGTAGGATTTCTTAACAAAATAAAGGCTTTTAGAGGGGTTTTGAGAGAAGTTTTATAATTTTTGTAAAGGTTTTTAAAGTGCACATTTCTCTTTCTTGCCTAAACTGTGAACAAGATTTTCTGTATCAATATCCAAGATTTTACCTTTTACTCTTCGATAAAACTAACTAACGTCATTCTTTTTTCTGCAAAGATATTTCTTATGAACGTAAGAGCAACTGTTTACAGACAAACAAGGTACGCACTCGTTTCGTATGTCGTAATAGTTATTTTTACGTTCTGGCTGCACGCCTGAATCAACAAGAAACTTGAATATTCCAATTGAAGTAATTGATATTTTCCTGATGGATATAAAGTATTTTTTCGTTTTATTTATTTATATTTAAATACAATTTTACAGTAAGTTTGCCTTTGAATTTATTAAAATTTCATGGCTCACTAAATGCATTTTCTGCAGTCTTTGAAATTCACACCAGGGATATTTTAGAAGTTTATTATAAGTTAATATACCTCTTATTGCAAAATTGTGCTTTTCTGAAAATTATCTTTTAAATTTGAGTTTCGTTTTAAGGAGACGGACACTGTACTCTTAAAAGGCGAAAATATCGACAAAATCAACTGACGTTTAAACATTTTAAAAATAAAATCTATTGAAGTTTATTGGTATGAAGTTTTAAGGGTAGAGAAAAATAATAATATTCTTAAAAAAAATAATTTAAAATTGAGAAATATTATAAGAAATAATTATAATTTACATCTTTTTTTGTTGATAAAATCATACGTTGTTCCACTCATGATGCCTTAAATTTTTATGAATATAATCAAACTAGTTTGGGGTTTTATTAACAACTTATGCATAATATACTTATGCATACTAGGATTATTTTAATTTTTAATGACGCAAAGTAATATACTCTTTTTTTAATTTAATTTTTTTCAGAATTTTAACAATTTTTTTGCTTAAAATTTTTTTATTTTATAAGTTACACATATAAATCTAGTAAATTATTGGACAATGGTGCCATTACTAATTATACACAATTTCATAAGAATTCATCAAACGATTCTTGAAATATACGCGCAAGTACAAAAATCGATGTTTTGAGTAAAATACGTTCACTTCAAAGTATGTATGGTTCACTTCAAAGTATGTATGGTTCACTTCTATACGTTCACTTCAAAGTATTATGCTTGGTATTGTATTGTTGTTGTATTATATTTTATTATTAATATCTCCGGAAATAATTAACGTTCAGAAATACTAATAGTACCAAAATGCTCAGAAATTACTCGATTTTACAGCTAGACACTAATAATAATAATAAAAAAAAATTGATATTTTTATGTATTTAAGAGTAGTGTTCCTTCAAGATCTGTGATATCGCATTTTAAGCCTAGTAATCCCGCCTATAGGGGGGGGGGGGGCTGCCATAGTTAGGACAACTTTCCCATTGCAGATCTATGGATGCTGTTATCTGCAATTTAACGTGGTTCTATATCGTTTTAGATAGAATATAATGCGAATTCGAATGATACGTGACTTAATTAATTTTTCATAAAGGAATTCAGAAAATGAATTGAACATGAGTGAAGCATTGAACATAAATACAACTTTTTCATTGATGGAGAAACATTGGTTTTTTAATTATTCTATTTATAGAATCTTCATTGTTTGACGTTGTATTTGTGTTTTCACATTCTTAGTTCTTCAGTTCCTACAAAATGACCACTATACAGATCTATGGCCAGCCCCCCCCCTCCCCCCTGTAGGTGAAACAAAAATACATTGATTCAACTTAATGAACATCTTCGATTTATGGTTAAGTGTACATGAATATAGATTGATGATTGCCTAGCTTATGAACACTCTCCTGAACCTAACCTGCCTTAAGCACAGGGTATGATTACATTAAAATAATGGTTGATTCTTATTGAGGGATGTTTAAAATATACTGAACATGGCACATCAAAACCAGAGTGGGCCCAACGTCCTTTTTAGTGTAGGGAAAGTAAAAATTTATACGAAATCTAGCATTTTTTTTTTTAGGTTCTGGTGAAAATCAACTCTTTCTTTCCTTGTCTTGAAAGTGATGCTAATATATTTCCACGCAAACGTCTGTTTCGCCACTGCGTTGAGTTCTGGTCAGGTGAATGAAAGTCAAGTATTGCGCAAGTGGTTTTTCTGCTCGCACGAAACACGTGTTTTCTGAACCGACCGGCTTACCTGGTTCGATTTCCATCGACCGCGTTGACTCACTCCTACCTATTTCTGATTCTTTGCCACTAATGGATGTTTAAATTTTGTCTCGAAATTTCAATTCATTTCGATTCTTGGAATTTGTTTATTTGTGGCGGGATTTTTATGCATTGCCACCTTTTACTATCAACAAGCATTGGTATAAATTTTTTCCCAGAAAGCTCCAAATAAACGAATTAGTACAGTATATGAAATTTTATGTATAGATATACAAGAATCTATATAAAAAAAAAATAGTAATTCGCATAATTGTAATAATGACAGTTGTAGTCTATGCAGTAAAATTATTGTTTGAATCACTCTGTCCGAGTGCAAATAAGTCTTTAATGCACAAAATTCATCAATAATCTTTGACAAATATCAGACAGCCCGAATAACAACACTTCTTTATAATTCATTAACTTTGCATCGGGTATGACATTCTTTTTGGCTTTTCGGACTTGTTAGTGTATGATGCATTTATTTTATATGATCAAACTCGTGCCTGGGATCTCATTAGATTTCTCGTTGGATTTAGTCCCCCCCCCCCCTATTGATAATGCTTATGATCGGCAGAAGTTAAAAAGGCCGATCATGCCTCTATTTCCTGGACCGATTGCAGACCTCGTATCCGGCCCAGATCAAATTTGTGTCAAGAGTCAATTTTTAAAAACTTATATTTTTATGTAAAGATCCTTTTAAAAACTGCAAAAATAAATATTTCATTAGTAACAGCATATAAGGTTGATTAAAAATATCAATAGATTACATAAGTCAATGACAGACTTTTTCGTCAGGGTAAAAGGGACAAATCACAATTATCAATAAAGCCAAGAATGCGTTTTTTGTTGGTAATGGTGCTGTCCTTTTATCCTGATGGCGGTATTTGCCTCTGTAATCGTTAGACACTCTTAATAAAACTAGTATGTTGTTTCTAACGAAGTATTTATTTTTATTGATCAATTCAGACAACAGTTTGAGCGAATTTTTATTTTATAGAGTTTTGTAAAAAGTCTGATTTTAAAATTCAGAGTTCAATGAAGAGGTTCGTATGGCGGGAAATGAAGGATTTGTAAAGCAATTTGCACACATATACCTTAAGAAGTTTTAAAATAACAATTTGTTAAATATTTATTGTTCGCAACGGATCAGTTTAATTGCCATGCAGCTAAACTAGAACACAATACAAGTTGCTTATTCAAAGGTGAAAAAATACAAATCGTATTGCATGCTTTTCTCGACGTATCTTTATTTTGTGATCCACATACTATCTTATAATAACTCCGAACTTCAGATACTGAGATAGCGATACAGATGTTGAGATTCCCAATTTGACTTCCTCTTAAATTATCATTGGCATTTTTCTAGGCCAACCCGAGTTGTAGGTCACCGAGAACTTGCAGACGAAAAGCTAGACTATTTAATGTAACCTTGAGCGAAAATGGGTTCGTTTTTCTTCTATTTATCTTTCAGCCTATGCTTCCTGATGGTACCTTATGGATGTGTGGAATGATTTAAGATAAGTTGTCTCGATGGCAATTCTCATTTACAGGAGCTCCGGCCTCATATGCTAGACTAAACATGTGTGTAATCTGAGCACAAATCCTGTTATTTGACGTATTCTTGCTCTCTTACATGCAATCATTGCGAAATATTTTACTTGGCCGCATCCAATTATGATTCTATCTGATTGTAAAACGCAAGGACCGGCAACCCTTGTCTGAATTTTATGAATTTGCAAGAGATAGCACGGGAGGAACCCGTCAGGACACTATAGGACTAACCCAACCCGAAGCCATTTGAAAATGTAGAGCCGTCCCACCTCAAATGATATTTGTTCAAATATGTGTCCACAACATTTGTGCAGAGAATTAACGTTTTTTGTTTTTAAAGTATTTAATCTTGACTTTATATAGCGGAAATCAATAAACGAATTTTATGCACGGTACAGCGATAAATTAAATTACTGTGACTATTAAACTGTATTTTACGTTATTTTTTTATTGATCCCGATTAATCCCCTATAGTGTTACCGTGTCAGACGTTGTTTCAGTGCTAAATGTTTTCCGCATCAAACTTTTTATGTGGTTCCAAATAAAGTTTTCCTGGTATTTCATTCAAGTATTGTGTGCGTTTTCGTTTCTTTTCTGTATTTTTTATTTTCTGCATTGAATATGTAACAAAAAGTTGCATATCTCATTGTTTTGTAAGAAGTTCGGATTTCCATCATGCGGAGGAATGTCCATTGAAACTGGGAATGGCTTTTTTCTTTTTTAAAGGGGATCTGAAATTGTTGATTTTCAGACTGCGCTAATGATGTGATCAACTCGGAGAAACTGTTTCTGATTTAGAAAGAACAATTTCCCGGGGCTGAGATTCGCAAGTATCACTTTTACAAAGTTTTTTAATAATTGAGAATGGTCTTTTTGAAATTATTTATTCCTACTTCTCAAAATTTCCAGGGTTTTTTCAACTGTATTTAAGATCTCTAGAACATATGAAAAACACTTTCCTCAAGATGTCCGTCTGTATCTGTAATCTTTACGTTTAATGATGGCGTGGATATAACTCAAGAGCAAATGTACTTTCCTCTCTGAAATTTTATATGTGTAGCGACATTATTATATAGAAAGCTAGAATTAGATGGACATTTTTGTAATTTCATTATTAGAATAATAATTATGCGAAATTTGAGATTTTCACAAATTGTTATTTATTTTTTATCGAGAACAATGTTTACAATATAGTCCATACAGGTTTGAAAATTCATTATACATGGTATTAAAATATATGTATTCATACAAATCTGCTGAATACGGCTAGGCTGACCTATTGCCAACTATGTATATATATATATATATATATATAAATATAAATTATTAAATCCAAAGTTAGAATGTATGTAGTAACTCATAATACACTATTCCAAAATTTTCTACAAATACAAAGAAATAAAAGAAATTAAGACAAAAAGAGGAAATAATACAGCATAATGCAAGTCATAAGGACAAAGACAATCAACAAATTTCAAAAATGAGGAATGCAAATAAGAAAACAAAAAAATCAAGCAAAAAAGCTTGCACATGGAGGAGATTAAGGCTTACGAAAAATTCATTTCGAAAAAATTCTCGTCGGGTCCATATATCCTTTCGAAATGAACAGAAAAATGCTTGTTTCTGAAACACAAGATAGATTTTATCTATAAACTTGTGTTATATGGACGACAAGCATATAGATTGGAACAATAAAGGAAACATAAATACCTCAAAACACACATCTTCAGCGCAACCATGACGAGCAAAATATGACTGGATCAATGTTGCCATATGCCAAAATGAAAAGATATATATATATATATATATATATATATATATATAGTAATAATAATAATAGTTTGAAAATCCAATGATAGAGATAAGTTGCAAATATATATACTATATTGGCAGATACAATAGTTGAGAGAAGAGAGATTTCGCGTTACCAAAAAATCTACTTTATTATACGACACTCGAAGCATATCATTTGTTAACATAGGACCGAGCTCCTGATCGTCGACCAGTTAGTTTTCAAGAAATCTTATTGCGGTCTGCGTTGGTTCACACAATGTACAGTTACATCGCAGGGAAGGAACATGACGAATACATGGGGCACATGCTGCTTTCGCGTTCTTTATGCTTTAAAAATGTGAAGGTAAGCAATTTCATATGAGAAAGTTTACGCAGAGGTTAAGATTAGCGACCGTATATGATATGCTCGAGGAAAAGAGGAAGTGCTGGCAATATTTGTTAATATTAGTGGCGTAGGATAGAATTTAAATAGTTGCAGCAATACGTGCTTGACATGAAATATGAATTTGGAATCATAATTATGAAAGAAAAGGGCGCGTTATTGGGAAAAGCTTAAAATTTCTGTATCATATCCCCCCACTCCAAAACCAAAAGGCTTGGGCACCGATAAACTTCACACCCAAGGCTTTTAAAAGTATAACATTTTAATATAAAATCAAAAGTAAAAATCACAATAAAATTTATAATATAAAAAACAGTAAAAATATAATTATTTACAAACCTGAGAACTGTAAATATTTCATATATTTACAATAATAATATGAAGTTTTTTTTCCTAATTACAAATAATTCTCACAGACAAATGATACAGTATGATAATAGTTCAATAACTTATTTTTTTATTCTATGTCGTGTAAGTGTGATGAATTAGTTTATGTTTAAAAAAAATAAATAAATTGTAGAGTTCCTTGATCTCGCTCTTGGCCACTCAATACGCTGCTCATACCTCAGGGTGAGTCGAGTGGTCTGGGCTTTCGACACCATTCACCTCACATTGTTATGAAGTTTGTGTTTGTTTGTGTTAATGGGTTCCCATAAATTTATAAAAAACCTAATAATAAAACAATTTTCAACAAATTCAATAATTAAAATATTAATTCCAAGGTTATATGTGATTAAAGATGATTTTTAAATACTTAAATGAAATTACATGTACTTCATACAATATCCTACTATGTGTTTAAATATAAGTTCAAAATCTCATTAAAATACGTAGTTACTTAAAATTCCATTAGTTAAACTGATTATAATACATTTATACAATGTTGAGTGTACTGATCTCGAGTTTAGTGCATCCTGAAGAATAACTCCAAATGGTTTTGTTATTGTCATTTATTTTATAAACCCATAAGACCAATAGACTTCTTGCTCCAATTATAGTAATAAACTAGAAGCATACCCGTTCTTCATACGGAGTATATAATATAAAGAAACTTAAAATTCACAATCATGTGCAAATTCCTCTAGTATACTAAATGGCATTGTTAATCAAAACATTCTGTTAAAATATTAAATTTATTTCTCCTAAAAAGAAGTTTAAGAATATCTGTTCTCACTGTGCAAAATTATCTTCACTGGCAGATCTGAAGAATAAAACATCCTGGCCCCTTTTGTAAGCAAATTTACAAAAAATATGAAATTGAATCAATATATGCAAAATAAAAGCGTTAAAATTTTATGGGACCCGTATTACTTATATACGCGAATATTAAAAGATATAACCTGTATTAGTAGTTTACATGTATAACTTGAAAATATTAATAAACTTGTAATATTTAAACATGAAGGCCGTAATTGACTCCAATATATACCAAAATGAAAGCGCTAAAATTATATGGGAATATATATATATATATATATATGCGTATATTGTCGCAGATTAGAATATATATCCGTGCATTTGTAGAAGATTACTCGTACAACGTACAATATATGAGTTGCAACAATTTTTGCCATAATAAAACAATGTCATAATAACTTGAAAATATCAATAATCCCCGAATCAACAGTCCCGAAAATGTCAATAAAAATTATTTTATATACATATCTTTATTATTCAAATCTGAAAAGATTTATTAAAAATTGCATGCTGCATAAACACGTTGGATTTAAATCCGTTGCTAAGCGACATGATATCATTTGCTTCGAATAAATTGGTGGAAAAAGTATTGTCTGAATAATGGTATTTCCATGGAAGGTTTGGTGACATTTTCGTCAATTTAGCGATATTTTAAAAAAAATCGCCAAATTTATCACCAAGTGGAACTGTAGAACTGACAGTCCCACTTGGCGACAAATTGACGAAACATCATCACAATACTATCCTTAAAAGAAACAATTTCATTTATTAAGCGCAATTTTATCAATTTCATGATATTTTTATGGATTTACAAACATTTTTATCAGTTTGGTGACATTTTAAAAATTCTCTAAATGTATTACTAATTAGGACAGATGGACTGACAGACAAATGCTACCGAAACATCATTTCTGTACTATCTTCTAAAAAAACAAATTTAATTTCATTGATTTGCGTCGTTTTTATCAATTTGGGGACATTTCCGTCAATTTGGCAACGTTTAAGAAAAGTTGCCAAATTAGCGATATCCCGCCAAATTTGTAGCTCTGAATTTGCAGATCTGAAGAATAAAACATCCTAATCCCGTTTGTATATACTAAATGAAAACACTAAAATTGTATTAGAAAATATACCCGTTCTATTCTTTTCCTGTTTCAATAATCGGCTAAATGAGTTTATTGGCTAAACACAATATATGAGTTTATTAGCTAAACTATAAGCTTGAAAACACTTTGCCAAAATAAATGAAATGAAAGTGATGTACGTAGTTCGTATTTAATATAATTAAAAGAAAAATTAAACCGTTCATTTATAAGATATATTTTTATATCCATTTATTTATTATTCAATTCGAAAAAATAATAATTTACAAACACATGTAATTTAATTGCATTGCTGAGCAACATGATATAAGATAGAATCTTCCTCATAAAATGCTAATAATTAAAATGCTAATAATCATTTTGATTTCATAATACTTTTCATTGTTGAGTAAAAGCTTGTGAAAAATAAACCATGGTGATAAATTTTCCATTTAAATTCATGTGTCAAACATTAATGTTTTCAAATAATTCATGCTTTCAGAAAGTGACTAAATAGCGCAAAAATCTCTCATCAAACTCTAGAGATAAAGTTTTAATTCACTTTCACATTTTAAACAAACGATTTCCAACCTTTTCGTTTGGATGAATCTGGGAGTTAAAGAGTAGAACTCCTAGGAAAAGTTTCGTTTTTCATTAATATCTCGACAACCCCTGGTTTTAGAAATTCGAAACTTGGACTAAATTTAAGTTGAGCTATTTCAAGGCTACTCACAAAATTTCATTAAATTAGGTTCAGCCGTTCTCCCGTGATGATGGGACAGACAGATTTTCAATTTTATTTATATAGATATTTATAAGAATTAATTTAAATTCGTTCTTTTAGCTCAGATGCTGATTGTGGTACAGTTGGGCGTAAAATTATGTAATATATATATATATATATATATATATATATATATATATATATGTACTGGAAGAATAAACCCGTCATAAGACAGGATAAAGTTGTAAAATATTAAGATCTGCTATTCATAAAGTTGTAAAAGATTTCCTCCCATCCACTCTGGACTTAGGAATGCGACCCATATACCCCTCCCATTCAATATTATTATTTCTTATACGACTCCCTACCAAAACACTCCTACGTATTACTAGTAGTAGTCGACGCTCCTTTAGACCCTCTAACAACGATTTTATCAAGTTTAATGTCAAACTTTTTATTTCAAGTTTTCATTGACTGATCAGACCATGGAGGTAAAAGGGGCTCACTCACTTTGTCTTCATGCCATACCATTCAGCTCAAACTAATCTATCTGTTAATAAAATTTGCAATTATTTCATTGTATAAAACAAGAATTTTAAGGTAAAGGAGGAAGCAAGTCTCTTAAGTCCATGGTTTAAGTATTCAAATTCTGACTTTTTAAATTGGGAAGACCTTTCAATATTAGCTAACTTTCCTATAGTCAGTTGAATCACGGAGGTAAAGGGATGGTGTCATCTCTAATCACATGAGTTCAAGCGCGTTCCCCTTTAATTTCTCTAGGCATTCAGATCTCATTACCATGCAATTGCATCATGTTGTGGCAACGCTTTCGACCCGTGATATAAACCCTGTATTTCACCTCTATGGACAAATAATTCGACACAGACACGGATTGAGTGTTGTCTTTTATTATATAGGATAATTGAATGTTTATTTGTATTTCTGTTCCGTATATAAATCCAGTTTTCTTTTTCTCAAATTTGGTATGGTTGTTAGTTAATCCTTATTTCACGACAGGTTGTACCGTCCATATTTCGAGTTTTTAGGATCAGAGGGGTTGTTGAGATATTAATAAAAAGGGCAAAATTAAACTTTCCATTTATGCAGACATTTTTTGTATGAAAATGTATTTGAAATAATGTTGTTGATAAAACTCCATATTTTTGCAAAATTGTTTACAAACGGAACCAGGATATTTTATTCTTCGATTTGCCTCTGCAGACAATTTGTGTAGCGAGAAGAGAAAGTCTTGTATTATTTCTCTTTAAGGGAATGGCATTATTTTATAATTTTTGAAGAATTATATCATTTAGAATACTACTAAAATTTGCACATATATTAAATTACGAGCAACGCCGTGCATATCTGTTAGTATGAAGAGATGGGAAAGTCGCGTCTTCACTCGAATATCTATCCAGACATTTGTTGTTTCCCATCTTTTAGCTCAGTATGCGTTAAAAGGCATTTGCAGTTTCCAAATAGCGGCTTTCCTCCGATAATTCGGTTATAGATTACGTTTCCAAAAATACTTGAACTACTTTAACTTATCGATAGTCGCCTTCTTTTTCAAGCCGGCATTTGATAATTCTATTTTCGTCTTTTCGCACCTTGTAGCGATAACAGCTCTTTAGTGACAGCTTGAAAGATGTTAGATAATGAAAGGTGCTGTTATACAGTCAAAATAGAATTTTCTGCGCTACAGGTTATGTATTTAGAACTGTCAAAATAACCATCTTTTTCTGGTAATCTATTTTGAAAGACTTTTTCTTGTTGATATTTTCAATCAAAGTAAATTCCGTGTTTTTTTGTTTGTTTTTTTAATTATAGGCGCCGAGCTAAAGCAAAAATTTTGGGCTATATATTTTGTTGAAAGTACTAAAATTTCTAGTTACGCCGCTGCTCCACACATAAAATATTTTTTGTTTGAATATGGAGTTGATGTGCACCCCCACCAGAGCATGAATCCGTGATTTTATTCCAGCAGCACTCTTAAAGGTTAACGCTCGGATTAATGATTTAAATATAAGATGTTCAGTGATGTAACAATCCATTTTGTGAAGAAAGCTTCTTTTAAGCAATAATACCGTCTTAGGAGCATATCAGGTTCTAGATTTTCTCCTTCGTTTCGAGTAGAATAATATCGATCCATTTCACACCAGAGCACCCAAGTCAACGGATCAGACTGCCAGAACATTTATTTGCATTTTCTGAAACAGCAATAAGATTTCTCTAATAAAAATTTTTGTATAGTAAAAAAATTAAATATCGAGAGTCATATGTTATATTATTTTGATGGCTAGCAGTAGGTAAAATGTATCCTTTGTATGAACTTTCATTTTAGAAATTTCTTCTTATTTTTCCTGTGATAAGGTAAAAAATCCTACACTCGAATTTCGGTGGATCGACACGTTTGGAGCAGTTCTGAATACTGATCGACTATTTTTCAGTAATGCCTGTCTGTCTAAGTCAGTGAGGGAAGATAACTCGGAACAAAATGATTAAAGTAGACGTACAATTGTTTCGATTGAGTAACGTCAGAGGGCAAGTTAATGATTTTCGGTGGGATCAATGGCTCTCAATTTTCGAATTTTTTTTTAGATTGAAAGCACGAAATATAATCATTAAATATTACATAAATGGCTAATTAAAAGTGACTAATATAATTTATAGGATGATAATATACGTGCGGCTCTTGATGTTTTACATGTTTTTTGATGATAAGTGAACATTATGGAAGTAATTTTCAATCAAATAATATAGCACCTTCTATATTCACCTTCTTCAACTATATTCACCTTCAGCTGTCTTTTTTTTATGTTGTATTCTTATTACACTTTAAATATTTCATCGAATTAATTCTAAAATCTTTTTTTAGAACTTATATTCCTATTAGGTCCAATATATTCATACATTATCAAAACGCCATAATATATTATTTTTGTGTTCATTTTATTTCTTTCTTCATCTATGGAATATTTTTATAAACACTTTCAATGCATAAACAAGCTTGATTATTTAAAAAAAAAAAAAAGTTTATGGATACGTGTTTTGAATATCGAAACGGCATTTGCATCAAATTGTTTTCTGTAGAACAAAACTGAGGGGAAAGAAACTTAACCTAGAAATACCCTTGTGCTTCTGCCAGAGACTTTCAGACGGCATAGACCCCATTTAAAAAATTCCTTTTAACTCAGCCGTGCAAATACGGAAACGTGGGGACCGACACACCTCCAGTCGTATTTGATTGGCTGTGGAATCTCGCCTGATGATGACGCAACATGGATCGCGTGATGACGTTGCTTTGCCGTTCGTTGTTCATTCCCAGACGTAGACCTTTCTGACATTTTAAAAAAAATATTTTTCAAATTTCTTTATTTTAGAGAAATTTTGCTATCGGTGAGAAATTGTTCTGAAAATATTTTAGAATAAAATCTGAAAAATATTTAGAATCTGAAAATATTGTAATATATAACAGATTCAAAAATGTCTTTTATAAAAATTATGTGTTCCCGGAAAACTGGAATAAATTGTGCGTAAGATTGATAAACGCGAGAAAATGATAAATTGTGTACAAATCTTGAAAAGTCTAAAAGAATTGTTTCATATTTGTATAGTCACAATGACTGCGTTAAAAAGAGCAGTAAAGTATTTGACCACATTTGACATGGCATATTTTTTTCTTGCTTTCCCTGCAAAAAACATGTAAAAAATGTATATTAATTAAAAGTATTCTGATGAGAGAGGGTAAAATCAAAATCCATTGACCATATCAGATCTATTTGTTTGAACATATCTGATGTATAAATCAACCGGAACCGATTTTACATAGCGCAACTTTGAAATTTGAAACGGATATTGCTATTAGTAAGCAAGAAGTCTATTAATTTTCAGATAGACTGAAATAATGAGAAGGATCTATTTTCTTTGGAACATTATTTCCAGAAGAACAAATTACAACAAATATTGATTGAATGTTAATGTTACGATGAAACAAATTTTAGGATGCCGACTGGCACCATTCTTGAGATATTTCATAATGCATTTAGCTAAAACGTGTTAATTACAAATAAATATTTCTTCCTAAGTAGACTATTTAGCTTTGCAACTGTACTTTTTAGTTTTCACGGTTAATTCTGTATTTATTTTTCCTACAGCATGTGTGTACGATATCTGTGGAAATACAGTAATTTAATGCGAATAATTCACAGCGGCATATAATCCGTATGCGTATTTTTCAGAGAGAGAAAAAAAATAAATATGCAGTATAATCCACAGATAAGATCGGCACGCCCAGTTGCTTGCTTACTCATATATGCAAAAGTAGTTATATAATAATGGAATATACCTTGTATTTGTAAAAGTGACGCGATGTTAAAATAAAACCGTTGCTTCAGAACACATTTTTATGAAATATTATTTTTTGATTTCTACAATGTTTTTTTTTCTTTATGCTTCTTTATATTTTATATTTGCACAATTGTTTTTCCGTTTGGAAAAAATTCCTGCGGATAATCCGCGGCGACCTATAATAATCCGTACCTTCAAAATTTGATAATCCGCGGTGATCTATAATCCGTACCTTCAAAATTTGGAGCTGTTTTAATGTACAATCCGCGGATTATAGGCAGGAAAATTACTGTAATTGAATGATTGGAATGATATGTAGAACTTTTTTGATAGGCAATTACAAGAAACAATTATTTATTATTAGATCAAATCAGAAGACTTAAGTTTTTGTTTTATTTTATAATTATTATTTTACATTTTATTTTTTAATATATATTGTTAAGAAATGTTAGTGCAGGGAAAGGTGTTTGTCAAATAAGATTTGTTTTTATTGATTCACTGCAGACGATTTTTCATTATATGGAATGGTTGTGTTCTTATTTTATTTATTTATTTTTGTGTGCATTTGAGAAATCATGGAGAGGTGTTTTTAAAACTTGCAGAGAAAATGCAAGGTTGGAGGGAAGAAGGAAAATGTTACTACACGTGGCTCTTGGGAAGGTTAACATATTGAGACGATCACCGTGGATATATACTGGCTTTCAAGAACTTGGCACGATGCCAGAGTGTAATTTTCTTTGGCTGAGATAGGAAATTGGATAGTTTAAATTTTTAGTATGTAACAAATAATGTAAGGTCATTGCCATATATTTAATTATTTCAACAGTTGATTTTTTTTTCATTAAATGGGTACTTATTTGGAATTATATTAAATAAGTATCTATGCATCAAATAAGCATCTAGTTGCAGTTATAAAATAATTTCTTTGTCATTCGCTTTGACTTTGCACATTTAATGTGGCGCCCAAGTGCAAGAGAAAAAAAAAAATCTAGAAACTTAAAAAATATCGATAACACTTTATCATATGGGGGTGGTTTTATTCCTTTTGTTATAAAGAATCACGTATGATCCAAGTATGTAAGTACATTTAGTCTTATTTCAAACGCTGATGATTTTTGTAGGCCATTACGCCCCCCCCCCTCAATTCGTACCAAAATCTAAGCAACACCAGAATAATGCATGTTATTTACCTACTATTTATTTTTTTTGTAATTTTGATGTATAATAGATTTTGATCTAGAGTGGATGCACATGACAGACGCGTTAAAAATATATTTTTCATATTCTAGATTGCTCAAAATGATTCCTCGAGTCAATGATCCCTCGAGTGAAAACTCGAGTTACAATTTTCGACCCTACTCTAGTATTTTCCCTTATACATTTCCATTAATCTTAGAGAACGTAGAAACTGATATGAACACATATCTTTATTTAAAGGCTACTCAATGTAACATTTATCTTTTTTGTAGCATATAATTATCTTTAATGTTTTATTTTAATAATATATTAAAAACTGTCTTAAACAAAATGTGGAAATATACAATCAATTTATTTTCATTTATCTGTTTTTAATAGTTACATTCATTTTACATTGCTTAAAATTTTTGAACCAAGTCTAATCTGATAAATACGAGCTTAAACATATTAAAATTTGACACTTTATTTTCTCAGTATATTGTCTACTAAGAGGCCTTTTTTTTACCTGTATTTATTTATGATTAGGTACGCCCTTATACATATATAGGGAAGATCTGGGTCAAACCTCTTTCAAATAGGCTTTTTTGAAAAAATATATAAAAGGGAAAAATTGTTATAAATTCTGACTAGATGTATTTACTTTTAAATTATTTCTATTCTCTTTGTATATTCACTGATAAGATCCTTACAATAAAATATCAGTAATGATCTACTTTATGTCTAAATAAAAATGAATTGCTTTTAGTTCAAGTAACAAACAAAAATCGTCAGTGATGAAATTGTATATTGTGGTCCCCCTTAATCTTATCAAGAAATATGTTTAATAATGAGTTTAATCAAGAATATGATTTCAAATATTTGACTATTATACATTAATTATAACAATATAGGAATATAATTTTTTACTTTTTTTTATGTAAGTGTACATGATTAGAATTTTTAAATGCAGAAATTTAATATTTTAATTTATTGTTTGCATCTTTTCAAATTATGTAATATTTTTCAAAGGTGTATTCATTTCATTACTTTATGAAATTTTCAGAAGCAAGAACATGTTCTGATACAGAATTTGTGTGTGCCAATGGCAAATGCATTCCAAATAGATGGCAGTGTGATAATGAAAATGATTGTATGGACAATTCAGATGAAGATCCTGCTGTGTGCAGTAAGTATTATTGAATTTTGAAGTATATGCCTTTATACTGACCAGTCGTACTGAACTTTAAGTGCTTAAACATTTATATATTATTTTTAGTTTATTTTATATGAAATTTACGATTACCCTGTTTAAATACCAAATAAAAAAATGTTTATCAAAGAACATTTAATAAGTAACTTTTGAACATTTTCTAGAGGGCCTTTTAAACATTTCTTAGGTCTGAAGCGATGCTTAGTCATTCATTTGGTGCTCTTTGTAATCATGCTTGCAAATATTTCGAATATTTGACTTGCATATTCACTTTCAGAAAGAAAGTTTTTTTTTATATACTGTTTAAGGATACAAATTAATGAACTCTTAACTAAAAGGCAAAATTTCATAAATATAAAATTTTATACTTGCATGGCATCCATAGATTTTAATTGAAGAGTTAAAAATTCTTCCATTCCTCTCATTATTAATATTTTTTTTCTCTAAACATTTAAATCAAATATTTACAAATCAAGATTAATTTCCCTGCAAATTTTAATTATATATTGCATATACAACTTTTGTTTAATATTTACAACTGTGTTGCTATTAATTCTACAAAAATGTTTGTGGCAAAGAATTTACTAATATATGTGATGTAAATAGAAAAACTTTATATAAGAAAATAGAGAACATATAGTATTGGATTAAGTTTAGGTGGGGGTGCTCAGTCAGTAGGGGCTCATTTAAAGATTTTTTAACTTTAATAAATCAATTAAAACATATCTTCCCATTAAATTTATTTGAAAATGTAATCATATATTCCATAATTTATTAACTATCAACTTACTAACTTATCTTTTTCTATTTTATTATGCTAAATTTAAAAAATAAACATGATGGGTAAGGAAAAAAAAAAAAAAAAATCCCTGTAGTAGGCAACTGTGATTTATAAAGGAAATTGTTCTATCTTTTTAGAAAAAAAAATTATTTTTTCAATTTGACATTTAGTATGAAATTTAAATTATGAATTATATATTTAAGTATCAATATGACTTCTATAGTAATTAGAAATTAGTAAGTTAAAATAAAATATTTTAATCCATAAGTCAGCATGTACTTTACTAGGCTAGACAAATTTGATTTTTATTAATTGAATCACACATCTTAAATAATAAAAGGCAATGTCTGTCTGTGCGTCTGTCTGTCTGTCTGTCTGTCTGTCTGTCTTATACACTATACGTTTCGCGACCGCGCGTCGGAGAGCTATGAAATTTGGCAATCGGAGACCCTGGGGGGTGGGAAGGGGACACGTGAAAACCGATTTTTAAAATTTTAATTATTTTTTTTGTTATTTAATGTTTTATGCGATTTCGACCGTTTTTTGACCTTTTTGCTCTTTTTTCTCCACGATCCAGACATCGTAGAAAAAAACAAATCACACCATCGGAAAGAGCAGAGAATTTCGAGTAAAAATATATCAATTTCAAATCTCAGGGACAAATTCTAATATTTTTTTATGATTTTAAAACAAAAGTCACTTTTGGCTCAAAAAAACGATTTTTGGTTTTTAAATTCTCGCATAGTAAAAAGTACTCATAATTTCGACTCATAATTTACATTTTTAGAAAGGTCAAACATCTGGCATTCTTACAAGTCCAATCTGGTCAGGAAATATTCCGTATTGCCCACAGGATCGGGATTTTAAAAGTTTCCGAATTTCAATTTCTCAGCGTTCCGCTTCTTAACCGGCGTTTCTCCCCCGCAGAAGGAGGGAAGGTGGTGGGTGGGGCCGTCAAGGTGGAGGTGACGTCACGGTTCTGAATAGAGCTCATTTACTCCATATAAATTATTATATTTATATTTTAAATGATGGAACGATATGGATTTTTTAAATGTATAGTTTAACTTTTGGATTTTTTTAAATGGATATTTTAATTTTATGAATATTTTAAATGATGGAACAATGAAACAATGGAATGAGGATGACGGAATTAAGCATATGGTCATTTTAAATTGCAAATTAGCGCGCGGGAAGTTAGCGGTAGGCCCGGGTTCGATTCCCGCCACTGCCAAAACTGCCGCCGTGTTTACGTGGAATACGATCACGTTAAATATGTGGGTCCGTAAGTTCTTCCGAGAGGTTGGTGGTAGGGGAAGGAGGATACGGCCCCTGTGGATGCCTCCCCCACTGGGTTCCCGTCTAAATTGGGTGAATATATAGAAAGTTATGGAGATTGTCGCGGAGGGCGCGGCAGCCCAGTGGTTAGCGCGCGGGAATTTCACTCAGTAGGCCCGGGTTCGATTCCCGCCACTGCCAAAACTTACGCTACGTTCACGCAGAGTACGATCACGTTAAACATGTGGGTTCGTGAGTCCTTCCGAGAGGTTGGTGGTAGGGGAAGGAGGGTACGGTCTAAATTGGGTGAATAAAAAGAAAGTTATGGAGATTGTCGCGGAGGGCGAAGTAGCCCAGTGGTTAGCGCGCGGGAATTGCACGCGGCAGGCCCGGGTGTTGGAAATAATCGATACATCGCGATTCACGTTCCCGTGAGCGGGCGTTTATGCAAATTTAATATGAACGACTCTTCCCGTTCACCGGCGTGAACCGTGACGTTTTTCAACATGAGGTTTCATGCAAATCAGTTCTCAATGCGTACGCATCTGATTTGCATATCCGGGGGCGTTTCCGGAACTGTCCATTCTCGGATATATAGGGCAGAGGTTTCTTGAAGCAATCAGACATTAAGGAGACGTCTGCAGGAGACATTGGAGAAAGGTCGATCGAGATCAGACAGAAATGTTTTTGACAGAAGCACTGCGGAATATCTTTTTGACGACGGTTAATAGTCGAAACGGATGCAGATGTATTGAACGTTAAATTTACTTACAAACGTTCGGAAGCCGCTTTAAATATTTTCCTGATGTTATATCCTTTGGTTTCCCTTTACCAAGTGATGGTGGCTGAAATATACGCAACTGATAGAGGTAGTATAGTAATTTACTACCAAATGCTTCAAGGAATCTCTGTCTAGTCATTTACAACTAAAAATCTTTTGTACATAGTTTATTTTGATGTTTTACGGCATGGAGAATTACCAGGTATGTGTAATATGCTGAGTTGTGTTTTTCACCAAATAAAGTGAACGAAGTTTTCCTTTAAAACTGGACTTGTGTACTTTCATGACCCAGCCAACACTTATTGACTCTGACAGTGCGTGCTTTGCTATCTGCAAATTTTAAATTTTCCAACAGTAAAACGGTTACGGGGCCAGTTCAACGCCCAATAGAGTCATAAGTGCAAGTATCTTTAAAGAAATCGTTCCAGTGTTCAGATGGGGGCCGCACCTGGCACCATTTTGAAGTTCGCGTGAACAACGAAACGCAACAGTGTAAACGTAAACAGTGTACAAGAACTTTTACTTCTGCTTCTTCAAAACTACGAGTGGCCATGGAGGCAAGTAGAATGGAGTTGCTGACGCGGGACAACTACGTCACCTGGTGTACCGACATCTCATTCGTCCTCAAGGGAGAAGGATGTTTCGGACACGTAGATGGAAGTGCTAAGCCTATCGAAGAAGACGCAACCGCGAGTCGCCGCGACTACGATGATTTTTATCGCCGGAAAGACCGAGCATTAGCCATAATTTATCAGAGCTTATCCTCGGAATACAAGGAGTTGATAAACGTCACCGACGAACCTAGTCAAGTATGGAATACCTTGAAAGAACATTTTCAAGCGCCTTCCCGAGCCAACCTGGTTAGATTACTAGATGAGTTCTTCGACGTTCGGCCGGAGCCAGATGAGCCTGTTGACATTTTTTGCTCAAGACTGCGGAAGGCCGTGACGAGGCTTAAAGACGCGAAACACCCCATTGAAGACCTGTATGTAGCATTCCAGTCGATTCGGTACCTTCCGGAAGAATTCCGAGGTATCGTTCAACTCATATATAGATGGAATGACTCGGACTTCAAGCTCAGCAAAATACAAGCAGAGCTAGCAGCGGAGGAGAGCCGGCTGAGGCAGCAAGCAAGTGACTTTTCCAAAACTGTGAGTTCAAATTCTGCATATTTTACTTCTAAGAAATTTGTAAATAGAGTAAAAGTATCTAAACCTAAATTTCCAAATGTATCTCATAATGTGTCTAATGTAAATACTTCTAGTCATAATGTAAATATTTCTAAAAGTAAAATTAAGTGTTTTAAGTGTAACAAACTAGGTCATACTAAATCTAATTGCAGTAGAAATAATGGATCTAGTATTGTGGAATTTCTTGGGTCTCCACAGATTGAGGCTAATACTGTAATCGATCCTAGCGATAGACTCAGCTGGGTAGTAGACACTGCTGCTACGCGACATTTCTGTAATAACATTAAGTTATTTTCAAAATTTAATGAGTGCAAAGGCACTTCAATGTCGCTAGCAGTAGGGGATGTCGAAAGTCCAGTTGAGGCTATCGGGACGGTGGAAATGTATGTCCAATTTAAGGATAAGCAAAGTATTATCAAATTGGAAAATGTTATGTATTCTCCTAAACTTAGGAGAAATTTATTAGCTGCATCTGTTCTTGAGGAACAAAATTTTAGTTTTAATGGAGCTAATGGGGTTCTATGGTTTTTTACACCTAAAGGGGAGAAATTCTTTTATGCAAAAAGAAAGGATGGGTTATATTTTTTAAAACCTAAGTATAGTACCCAGGAACAACATAACATAGAAAACCGTCAATCTAAAGATAGGGATCGAGATGGAGACAAGAAACACAAAAAGGATAAGAAATCCAAGGATAGGGATCCTAGTGCTTCCAGAAAAATAGACAAAGTAAAAATAGCACCTAATCTTAAAGAAACTAAATTTAAGTCTGACAAAACAAAAACTAAGCAGAATAGAAATGTGGATAGTTCAATATCTAAGCCTAGCAGTTCAGTAACTGAACTTAATAGTACAAACTGTCTTTGGCATAAACGATATTGCCACATAAACGCTGAATATCTTTTCCAAACCAGCAAAGTTTCTGCCGTAAACGGACTTCCTAGGCTTAAATACAAAAAGTTAAATTGTAAATCGTGTAAATTGGCTAAGTCTAGGAGAGTATCATATAAACCCACCGGTAGGATAAGGTCCACTAAACCATTGCAATTGTTACACATGGATGTGTGTGGTCCCTTACCCACAGCCTCATATGGTGGGAACAAGTATGTCTTAACTATAACAGATGATTATAGTAGAAAAGTTTTTGTTTACCTCATGAAACAGAAGTCAGAAGTATTTTCACATTTTAAAGAGTTTCAGGCCAGAGAAGAAAGGCAGTTAGGTACTAAAATTCTATGTATCCGGATGGATAATGGGATGGAATTCTGCCATGATAAGTTCAAAAATTACCTGAAGGATATCGGTATTAAGGCTGAGAGGACTAACACATATACCCCACAGCAAAATGGAGTATCAGAGCGATTCAACTTAACCGCATTTGACTGTGTTAGAGCCATGTTGAACGACAGCAAATTACATGACAGATTCTGGGCGGAAGCAATATTGTGTTTTGCATACACTAAAAATCGAATATGTCACAAATTTAAGACAAAAACACCACATGAGCTCTACAGTGGTAGAAAACCTTCAGTCAAACATCTTAGAACCTTTGGTTGTAGAGCATATGTAGGCAAACCCAGTCAGCTCAGAAAGAAGTTAGACATGAAAGCTACAGAAGGGGTGATGGTAGGCTATGCTACTAAAACTAAGGGCTATAGGATATTTTTGTCAGGAGAGAAACGAACAATTGAGACCTGCAATGTGAGGTTTGATGAGGGTGATGTAGTGGAAGGCATCCTGGACCCAATTTGTCCCAGAAATATCTCCTTAGGGATATCAAGAGATAACCTTTCAGAATACTCCGACGGGGAATATCCGAGAGAGCAGTCTGATGGGGGGGCAGGAGAGAGTGAAGACACTGGTGACGATCCATCTGAATCCAGTGAGGAAACGGACTCTCCTGCTGACTGCAGTATGACTCCTTGCTCGGATATTGCTTGGCAGCGAAAGACGGTTCCAAGACCCGATGGGAGTAGAACCGATGTGTATTATTACGCTCAAGGAGATAATAAAAGGCTGAGGTCGCACAATGATGTTAAGAAATATTGTGATAAAAGGAATATACAATTTGATCAGCAACTGTTTAATTTTCGGGAAAATAAAGGTCTTAAAAGGGTCAGAGGCAGACCAGAAGCAAGCAATATTGAAATAAATATACCAAAAGGGTACAACGCTGCTATAAAATCTTCCCAGTCCGAAAAATGGTGTAAAGCTATGGATGAGGAAATGGCCGTAATGCAAGAGAGGGGTGTCTGGGAACTAGTTCCTGCATCCACCTCACAAAAGCATATAGGCAGTAGATGGGTCTACACCATTAAGAAAGACGAGAATGGGAAAATCAAGAGGTTTAAAGCTCGTTTGGTAGCCCAGGGGTATGGTCAGAAAAAGGGAGAATCATACGATGAAGTTTTTAGCCCTGTTGATAACTTCAACTTAATTAGAGCATTCTTCTCAATTTTCGTATGCATGCTTGGCTGGATGCATTTCCAATTAGATATCAAATCTGCCTATCTCTATGCTAAATTGAGTCAAAAGGTATATATGAAACAGCCTCAAGGTTATGTCAATCAGGAACAGCCTGATTATGTTTGTTTGTTGAAGAAAGCCATTTACGGTCTTCATCAAAGTGGAAGAGAATGGTTTAATGAACTTGACACCAAATTAAAAGAATTAAATTTTTTAAAACTTCAATGGTGTAATTGTGCATATATTTACAATAGCAAAGTTCTTATGCTAGTCTATGTAGATGACATAATTCTCTTCTCAAAGTATCAAAGGGACATAGACCACATTGTTTCATTACTTAGCATAGAATTTGATATCAAGGTATTAGGAAAAATTAGAAAACTTTTAGGCGTGGAATTTAAAGAGTGTGACAATAAATTTTTTATACATCAAAGTCAGTATATAGATAAAGTATGTCAAATGTTTCAACAGTATAAATATCCAGTTACTTCACTTCCCATTTCTAAAGGGAATATTCTAAGTAAAATAGATTGTCCAAAGACAAGTGAAGAAATAAAGCAAATGCAAAGTTTTCCTTACAGGAGCTTAATTGGGTGTTTGGCTTTTATATCTAGTAGGACTAAACCTGATATTTGTTACGCCATCAATATATTATCTCAATTTCAAGAAAACCCTGGAATTAAGCATTGGGATGCATTGTTAAGACTTTTAGGATATGTTGAAAAGACTAAAAACTATGTGTTGAATTTATCTAACATTCAGGAGTTAAAATTAAATTGTTACTCAGATTCTGACTTTGCTGCAAACAGAGATGACCGTGTTTCACTTGGAGGCATGATACTCTTTATTGACAATGTACCTATTTCTTGGCGTACCTTTAAACATAAGTGTGTCAGCTTATCAACCATGGAAGCTGAATATGTATCACTAACTGAAGCCGCTAAGGAAATGGTATGGGTACAAAACATAATAGAAGAATGTCATTTACTTGGGTTAAACTTTAATAAAAGTAACAGTGTTATTTTTAGCGACAACCAAGCAGCCATTAATTTTTCTAACTCTCCAATTGAAAACAACAGAACTAAGCATATTGATGTTAGATATCATTTCCTAAGAAATTTAATAGTCAATGAATCTTTTAATGTTAAATTTGTAAATAGTAAAGATAACTTAGCAGATTACTTTACTAAACCAATGACTAAGGAAATAATACTTAAATTTTGTAATAAAATTTTTAAAAACTAAATCAAAACTTTTTGAGATTAAATGTTTAGTCTAAAGAAAATTTTAAATACTAAATTGAATTTACAACTTGGGAATTTTTTAAAAGATGTCATATATATACATTATTGTTTATCTTAAACCTCATTGATATAAGATAGTATATCTTGAGTATAAATTTTTGTGATATTGAATCTTTTTCACTTTACACCTTTGTATATACATCCATTTTCCATGACCCGCATGATGCTAAATAATAGCTTATGTGTATAAAATTTTGTATTTTTCAACTAAGTTTGTTTTAAAGTATGTGTTGAAAGTTTTGATAAAGGAATTTTATTATCTAATTACTTGCATCATGTATTTTTAAATATTTGGTATATCAATGCAGTCTAATAGTATTAATTATGTATACTTATATTGTGTTAATAGACTAAATTTTTTTTAAGCTTTTTGAATTATAGTGTTTATACTCAAATTTAAAGTAAACTTAAATTCTATGCTTATACAAAATCTTAATCTTTTAAAGTTGACTTGTTTAATATGATAATGTGCTTATACTTAAATTTTGGATACTTATAATTAAATTTAAACTAAAATTTAAATTTTTGAATGCTGATACTTAAGCATTGAAGTTGTGTTGTATATAAATTTCTACTTGATGTGAAATGTTGTTGTTACAATATTGTCGACAATACTTAACTATTTTTCAGATGCTATAAGTACTTATGCATTTTATTTTAAATTTAATAATGATATAATACTTTAAATTTTTTTCTTCATTATGTTTGAGAGGATACTGGGGGCCTTGGTGTTTATTGATATACCTTGGTTTCTCAGAGTAAGTTTTCTTTTGCATATGCATTGAGACTTAAGGATTTGCATGAGGGGGCCGATTGTTGGAAATAATCGATACATCGCGATTCACGTTCCCGTGAGCGGGCGTTTATGCAAATTTAATATGAACGACTCTTCCCGTTCACCGGCGTGAACCGTGACGTTTTTCAACATGAGGTTTCATGCAAATCAGTTCTCAATGCGTACGCATCTGATTTGCATATCCGGGGGCGTTTCCGGAACTGTCCATTCTCGGATATATAGGGCAGAGGTTTCTTGAAGCAATCAGACATAAAGGAGACGTCTGCAGGAGACATTGGAGAAAGGTCGATCGAGATCAGACAGAAATGTTTTTGACAGAAGCACTGCGGAATATCTTTTTGACGACGGTTAATAGTCGAAACGGATGCAGATGTATTGAACGTTAAATTTACTTACAAACGTTCGGAAGCCGCTTTAAATATTTTCCTGATGTTATATCCTTTGGTTTCCCTTTACCAAGTGATGGTGGCTGAAATATACGCAACTGATAGAGGTAGTATAGTAATTTACTACCAAATGCTTCAAGGAATCTCTGTCTAGTCATTTACAACTAAAAATCTTTTGTACATAGTTTATTTTGATGTTTTACGGCATGGAGAATTACCAGGTATGTGTAATATGCTGAGTTGTGTTTTTCACCAAATAAAGTGAACGAAGTTTTCCTTTAAAACTGGACTTGTGTACTTTCATGACCCAGCCAACACTTATTGACTCTGACAGTGCGTGCTTTGCTATCTGCAAATTTTAAATTTTCCAACACCGGGTTCGATTTCCAAAATTGCCGTCGTGTTCACGCGGAGTAAACATGTGGGTCTGTAAGTCCTTCCGAGAGGTTGGTGGTTGGGGAAGGAGGGTACGGTCCCCGTGGCTGCCTCTCCCACTGGGTTCCGGTCTAAATTCGGTGAATAAAAAGAAAGTTATGGAAAATGTCGCGGAGGGCGAAGTACCCCAGTGGTTAGCGCGCGGGAATTTCACTCGGTAGGCCCGGGTTCGATTCCCGCCACTGCCAAAACTGCAGCCATGTTCACGCGGAGTACGATCACGTTAAACATATGGGTACGTATGTTTTTCCGAGAGGTTGGTGGTAGGGGAAGGAGGGTACGTTCCCTGTGGATGCCTCCCCCACTGGGTTCCGGTCTAAATTGGGTGGCACATCCTGGCCGTCCAACCAGTTACCTTACACCTTTATGGTAGGTCGCGCCAACGAGTTTGCCACGATCAGCATTTTCAAGGGTTGCGAACAGGCTGGTCGCCAAAGGCGGCTAGTATGGTAATAAAACAATGCATCTTCCATATTTTCTTTCAGTCCAGTTTCTCTGTATTTCTTCAGTTATGCATAAAAAATGGTATGATCAGTAACATTTGATTTGTCACATTAACTTTTTTCACCATTCAAACTTTCTCTGTATCTTTTCACATCCAGTCTTTATTATTATTCTCTTTATTTTTAGTTTTTCTTTTACTTAATTTTTTTTTTTCATTAAAATATTATTTTAATTGTTTTTAAAGATGCAGCAGTAGGGTGTGGGGCATTTCCTTGTTGTTTTAAAGTAGTGCACTTTTGGGATGTTTTGGCTTAAACAAACATTTTTTGATGGGACATTTCATTATTCGAGGCTTCTTTGAAGGTTAAGCTGGAGTTTGAAAGCTGCATGGGATATCTTTCCTTTTCAGGTTCCAAGTCCACAATTATGTTAGGAATAATTTCATATATGTATTGGGGTTAGGAGTTGGGGATGTATCAATAGTTATTGTAGACAGCAGGCTTTTCTCATTTGAAATAGTAAAACTAGCAATTGTATGTAACTGCAATTCAGGCTGTTTTGAAAGATTTCCAAACATAAAGCAAATAATTTGAAGATTCTGATCCAGTCGATTCTAAATCATCTGCTATAGTTTTGTTAGGGTAGAAAAGCATCTATTTTATATTTTAATGTCTTAAAAAAACTCTTAGTGTTAGTATTGCATACAATTCTAGGGAGACTCTTGTTCATGCCTATACTGATGGCTCCTCGGATGAAACCATTTTAAATGGAGGATCTGGAATACACCTCATTTTACCAAATGACAAAATTATACAGAAAAAAATTGGAGCAGACCTCATTACATTCAATTACACCAGCGAACTTATTGCAATTCAGGAAGCTCTGAATATCTATATCTCTCTTTCAGATTCCAATAGGGCTAATGGCCTGGTTATCTTTAGTGATTCTAAGGCTGCCATTGAGGCAATCCAATTGGGATGCTCAAGACTTGCTGGTGATATGCATCTCCTCCTTGACAGGATAAAACAACTAGAGAAAAGTTGCACCCTGCAATGGATTCCTGCACATGTTAATATCGAGGGAAATGAGATTGTTGACAATCTGGCCAAAGAAGCGAGACACCTAAATAGTGGCCAAGTAAATTGCGCCACCTTTAGTAATGTGAATGTAATGGCAAGATTCAGACTTAGGAAATGCCCAATTAGAGAGAGTGACCAAATCTGTGAAATAAATGAGGAAAGAATTATCACAAAAACAATTGTAAGGCTTCGTACACGTCACTACAGGGGTATGAAAATCGATGAAAATGGAGCTAGGGTTTACAGGGACTGTAGAAACTGTCCCAATACTGAACTCTCTCCTGAACATGCCTTTACATGTCCTGCCATTTTAGCAGCACTTCAAAACATTGTGGAATTTCCACAGGAGATGCTCTACTCCCATGGCATCATTGCGATCGCCAGGGCCGTGGTCTTCGCTCATGGATCTATTTAAGTGACTGACTCGTGTGGACACGACACCACCACCACCACCACCATTGCATACAATAGGCTTATTTTCAAGAGTGGATTGATTTGGATGTAATTGGCTGGTCTTTGTTTGGACCAATAAAAAGTTTAATTCATAACTTAATCTTGTGCCTAGAAATTATGCTAATTTTTCTTTTTGCTTCTAAGGGATAGCAACTTTGCAACATAGCCTGTACTGATTAGAACTGGGATACTGATAGCCCAGTGTTTGTGGCAAGAGGATCTCACAAGGAGGACCTGTGTTATATCTCTGATGCCATCTAAAACTATCTCCATGTGTATGCAGAGTATGGGCATATTAAATCTGTAGGTCTGAAAGTCCATATGAAAGGTGATGGGTTAGTGAAAAGTTGGTACGGTCCCTGTGGTTGCATCGTCATTTCAACAATTGATTAAACACTATATGAGTTATTGTCTAAACATAATATATAAGTTTGAAAAGTCTTTGTCAAAATAAAATAGTTGTATAAAAAATTGAAAACATCACTAATTCCTGTTTATTTTTAAACCCTAAGGTCATAATTGATATAATCTATTTAAAAATGCAACACTTCATCTATAAGATTTATTTATTGTTTAAGTTAGAAAACGTTAATAAAAATTGTCTGTCATATAAAACACATATGATTTAATTATGTTCCTGAGCAACATTATATAATTTTCTTCAAATAATAGGTGAAAAATATATCTTTGGCATATTGCCATTTCTATGAAAGGTTCATTTTTTTATTAATGTCTTGTTAACCCCTTGTCTTAGAGACTGTAAACATAGGCCATGTATTAAATTTTAAGTGGTTATCCATAAAATTTCATGAAATTCAGTTCAGCCGTTCTTCTATAATGATGATACATACAAACAAATATAGATTGATTTTCAATTTTATTCAAAATATTTAGTGTTTAACCATACATACATTCTCAAAAATAATTTGATTTTTCAGTTTTTATATATGGTTTGTCTGTTTTAGGTAATAAAACCTGTCAGCCCAACCAATTTGCATGCCATTCCCCTCCTGGTGTCTGCATTCCAATCTCTTGGCACTGTGATGGACAGGATGACTGCCGGGATGGTTCTGATGAGAGAGGAGATTGCCGTAAGTTGCATATTTAATCTATGACATTTGCCCTTATTTTATTACATTCACCATGCTTATCTATGGTTTCTATATTACCTGGTAAATATGGTATAATTGGAAAATCATGGGATTTAAAAATAGGTTAAAAAATACCTAGAAAACTAGAAAAATTGCTTACTTGCTTGTATTATTGCAATAATCTTACTATGTCCAATCAAAATTTTGTGTGTAATTATTTTCTTGCCAATGTCAATAGATTTTATATATCTAAAAATATCTGAAATATTGGACTATATTTGACTTTCTGATACATCCATGTTTCATTTGAAGTTAATTTGTATTATAATTAAAATATCAGAATGAAAAGAAAATCATATGTTTATGCTTTTATTTGCAAGATCTTTTTTCTTAATTTTTCTTAAAAATTCTTTAAAATTTATTTTTTAAGTTGGCAACAGATGGCCTTGATGTATTTGAATGATTTGTATACTATACTATTTTAACACTTACTTCTATAACTTATTTCAAGCTTATCACTTTCTCGTAAAAATTATACTGCTTTCTTTGTTCCAGGCATAACTATACTGTGTTTAACGCACAGATGGATATAATTTCAAAATGCGTTTTCTAGATTTTAAATGTATTTCTTCTGTCAAAATCTGGAATTTAAAAATAATTGTGTAAACAATTATTTCTCTATACAGTAAGTAATATCAGAAAGTAAAAATATTGCATCCGAACTTTATTTTGGAAAAAAAAAAACTGTTCAAAATATTTTAAAATATCTAAACATACACAGTGTTATTTACAATTGAATGCCCATTTGTGATGTCATGTGAACATTGCATAGGTCAATAATGTGATACTTTATAGATTCATTGTACATATTGTCATATTTTGTGAAAAAAAAATCTGTGCAAAACTTCACAATCTGACTTGATTTCTGTTTTCAGATCAGCTAACTTGTTCAGATGAAGAATTCACTTGCAACAATAATAAATGTATCACCAAGCGTTGGGTATGTGATCAGGATAATGATTGTGGAGATAACAGTGATGAGTTAAACTGTGGTAAGTTTACAGTGCTGTAATTTTTAAATATTGTTTTTTTTTAATGACACATAGCATGTATATGCAGTCAAATTGGATAACTTGAAATCCATTGGTAATTGTAAATAATTCAAGTTATAGAAACATGCAATTGTTTTTTTAATTACTAATTGCAAACAAATATAGTGATAGGATACTATTCTACTTTATATTTTATGCATACAAATTGCAATAAAAAGAGCAAATTCTATCAATTTCTAAATTATCTGTTTAAAAATAGCACAAATTCTGATATTTCTAAATTATATCTTATTAAAAAATTATATTAAAATAGTTTAAATTCCAATGCTATTTCTAAAGTGTCTATTAATTTTTAAAAATATACATTACAAACTGTCATATATTTTTTTAAACCTCTGTTTTCTGCTGAATAATGGATTTTCTTGGGTTTGAAGTATAAAAGTTATCAATAAGGTTTATAGATTTAAAATGATCATTAAACATTCTCCTGAGCTGCAACATATGATACTGAAACAATGTCCAGTGCTTTTATTGCATCACTTGTTTAGTAGTATTGTTTAGTCAGAAGTTACTTATAAATAAGCAAAGTGTCTAATATTTTGAAAAACCCAGGGAATTTTGATCATAATAAATTTTTGAAAAACCCAGGAAAATTTAGTGTCATCCTGGAAGATTGTCATTTAGTGATCAGTGGCGAATCCTGATCTAAAAGCAGGTCAGGTAGAAATGCATCTTACGTCCTGTGTTATGATAATAGTAATGATAATTAATGATGTTACTGCTGTTGTGTTATGTATTCTAACTAGAGAAGGGTTTTGTTGCAAATTTGGTATGGCAGTGCTATACTAAATTTTATGGCAGCATTTACCATTGCTAGTGATGAAAATGATAAATGATTTTTAACATATTTCATCTATTAGTTAGTAATTTTTGAAAAACATTTGGCAATTTACTGAACTCTTGCATAATTGCATAATTCTGTGTATTTTTTTCATGAGAATATTTTCTATTTTTACAATCTCTGTATTGACTAATATTTTTCTATGCAGAAAAATTATTTTGGAACGCTAAAGATAGGATGCTGATATTAAAAAATTTGAAAAAGAATAAAAAAATCCTAAATAATTGGCTGACTCTAGAATTTTGAACATTTAGTTTTTGTTGGAATTAGGCTCTACTAAACAACTCCATTCTAAAATATGTTTCATTTCTTTACATAATTTTACAAATGATTGTGTCATATAAATATTATAGACAAGTATTTTTTTACTTAGAGTGGTAACATGTCAAAATTCTGAATTGATTTAAATAAATTAAAGACAAAATCTTAGATTTTAAGTCATTTAATAAACATCCTATACACATCATATACATCCTGTACACATAGATTAAAAGCCAGAGTGCTTTCGGGCATCATTATACCCTTTCTCAGTGGCATTATATGAAAATGGTACCAACAAGCTTAAATACTATCCACATTGATAGGCAAAATTTGCATACTACAAATCGGCATAATTACAACAAACACGATAATGCATCAACATAAAAATATGTGCAAGAAAATTTAAATTGAAGGCTATTATAAGGTAAAATTAGAAGGACAAATTGTCAAGTTCTATATCAAGCATGGCATGTATTAAGAAATTAATTTTAAAAATCAGAGGTAACATTGTAAAGGCTTGATGCACATGGAATCGAGAACGAGTTGCCAGGCATAACTCGGAACATGCACAGGATCAAAATTACAGATAGAAGCACGGTATAAATAAATAAACAGGGATTCATACATTAAAATTGAATAGGGGTTATTACTATTAACCAAAAGAAAATATTTTTTGAAAAGGAGCTGAAAATTATCTTTAACCATAAGTTGGACAAGAGTTTTCTAAAAAGCAAGTAACTTTACAAGAAGTTTTTTGTCATTGAGTTTTCAAATTTTGAAAAAAGAAATTGAAGGAGAGCGGGGGCAAATGTGTGTATGTGTGCTTTATTTTAAAGAAAAATAATATATGACAACCAAAAGGGTACAAGTGATATTTTTCTCAGTTTCAGAAAAAAAAGCAACTAAAGTTTTAAGAAGCCTATTCTTTCAGTATCCAGAAATTAAAAAAATATAAGGAAAAAATGTGGAATGTTTTTAAAAGTTCTGCTGAGGGAAAATGCTTTAGTAGCACTAAATGTATGCTTAACTCATCTTTCAAATTGCCTCTTTTAAAATGCTTAATTAGAAGCATTTTTTTTAAAAAAAAAAATTGTTGTACAATATGTTTATATGTTTTTTAATTTATTTTTATACATATAATAAACTAGTAATTTATTTTTTATTTTTGTTTGTTTTTTGAAGAAGATGGTAGAATGTTTCTTTTTGAATTATCAGTAGATTTTAAAAGAAATGCAATATAATATTTAATGTATTTTCAATTATAATCAGTTTTTAATATTTGTAGCATATTATATTTTATAATCTATTTTTATACCTATAATAAACAGTACATTATTTATGATTTTGATAAGGTCTAACAGTTTTATATTATTTCTCATACTATTCCTTTTGTACAGTGCTTTAAAATTGGAGTTTTGAAGATAACAAAACATTATTATACATGAAATAGAACTTTTTTTTATCAGTATTCAAAAGTAAGCATATTTAAGGAAAATAATAAATAGTAACTGCTGACTGTAGTATACCGATATAAGAAATTTTTATGCATAGAATTTTTTTTATACATTTCTTGATTTAAACCCCCTTTTTACTTTCCCTGCAATACATGGTAATGTATAGGGAAAGTATTGGAATCATACCGAAAATCACAACTCGAGTTTTCGACGGATCTACACGTTTCGAGACCCCTAGAATACGAAAAAACCATTTTTAGCGTGACGTCTGTGCGTGTGTCTGTGTGTCTGTCTGTGTGTCTGTCTGTCTGTGTGTCTGTCTGTCTGTCTGTGCAGATTTTGTATCCACTGTAACTAAAAAACTAATCGACCGAATTTCACAAAATTTGGTAGGTAAGTCACTTGTGGGCGGGGCTAGTGCTGATTAGTTTTGGGTACGATTCGGAATAAAAGAACCCGCCTTTTTTTGCGAAATGGCCCGCAAAAGCTTGTATCCACTCTAGCTGAAAAACTAATGAACCGAATTTCACAAAATTCGGTAGATGAGTCACGTATAGGTCACTCTGGTGCTGATTAGATTTTAGTACGATTCGGAAAAAAATAACCTGCCTTTTTTTGCAAAACGGCCCGCAAAAATCTTCAAAATCTAAACTAAAGAACTTGGTATACTTAGATATATCCATTAAATGCCCGTTTAATACGTAATGTTTAACGACGAAAAGAATAAGACCAACCCCATTACACTAGGACTAGCCGTTCTCGAGATATTTTAGTTTTTCGTACTTTCCCTACACCACCTTTGAAAATAAGCCCGGTTACCGAATGAGAACGAAATTTGAATTAAAAGTGAATTACATTTAATTGAAATAAATAGAACGTGGATATAAGTTTGCAGGGAAAGTCATGTGCTGCCCACATCAGATTTTTACTTTCCCTGCAATACATGGTAATGTATAGGGAAAGTATTGGAATCATGCCGAAAATCACAACTCGAGTTTTCGACGGATCTACACGTTTCGAGACCCCTAGAATACGAAAAAACCATTTTACTTTCCCTGCAATACATGGTAATGTATAGGGAAAGTATTGGAATCATGCCGAAAATCACAACTCGAGTTTTCGACGGATCTACACGTTTCGAGACCCCTAGAATACGAAAAAACCATTTTTAGCGTGACGTCTGTGCGTGTGTCTGTGTGTCTGTCTGTCTGTCTGTGTGTCTGTCTGTCTGTCTGTGCAGATTTTGTATCCACTGTAACTAAAAAACTAATCGACCGAATTTCACAAAATTTGGTAGGTAAGTCACTTGTGGGCGGGGCTAGTGCTGATTAGTTTTGGGTACGATTCGGAATAAAAGAACCCGCCTTTTTTTGCGAAATGGCCCGCAAAAGCTTGTATCCACTCTAGCTGAAAAACTAATGAACCGAATTTCACAAAATTCGGTAGATGAGTCACGTATAGGTCACTCTGGTGCTGATTAGATTTTGGTACGATTCGGAAAAAAATAACCTGGCTTTTTTTTGCAAAACGGCCCGCAAAAATCTTCAAAATCTAAACTAAAGAACTTGGTATACTTAGATATATCCATTAAATGCCCGTTTAATACGTAATGTTTAACGACGAAAAGAATAAGACCAACCCCATTACACTAGGACTAGCCGTTCTCGAGATATTTTAGTTTTTCGTACTTTCCCTACGCCACCTTTGAAAATAAGCCCGGTTACCGATTGAGAACGAAATTTGAATTAAAAGTGAATTACATTTAATTGAAATAAATAGAACGTGGATATAAGTTTGCAGGGAAAGTCATGTGCTGCCCACATCAGATTTTTTTAGCCTTGTTATATAATATGTGTTTGAGTGTAGTTGTAATATAAGAATAAATACTATTATTCTAATTGAACTCTATTAATCTATAATATTATTCTAACTGAAATGTAATATAGAGAATAATTTCAAAATTTTCTGGAAAATCCACATCTCTACTAATAAATAGTTATCACTATTTAAAAAATTGATGTCTAATTTACAAGCAAGTGTTCTTCTATAGTCATTTACCACTATAGTCTTCTATAGTCATTATGTAGGATCCTCTTTTCTCACTCATGAATAAAGTGATACACCCTAAAAATTTAACATATTTTCCTATTATGGAAAATTAAAGTACTTTTGATTTGTAGTTTTATTTGACACTCTGAATAGGTTTTGAATTGCCCATTAAGTTAAATTCGAAGCTTAAAAAAAAATTAAAGTTACTGTGATTGATTTACATTATTGCACAAAGAAAGTGGTTCCAGTGATAAAAGAATTTGATATATAGAAGTTCAAGGTATTGAATCAAGATATTGTTTTGCCTATGGGACTTTCGCAAGGAAAGTTAATTTTAATTAGAGTTATCGAAACTTTGAGTTAAAGAAAATCAATTCTTAGTTTTAAAAACTTTTTAAAATTTATGAACTTTAATAATATTATGTCTGTGTGTCGACTGTGAAACTATATTCAAAGACTATACTCATACATTCTCGTTGAGAAAATAACCCTAATGGACGATGGACACCAATGGAATGTTTTTATTTGAATTTATTTGAATACTAGATGGCGCTAAATGTCAATTTTACTATGTATTTTACTAATATTTGACCTTGGTATAATGGGTCCCAATGAATCAGCACTTCATCTAGACACAGACTCTGCTATGTTAGTTATAATTGAGTATGGGTTTTCGTTTTGATTTTAGTTTAATGATTGCATTGGTGAATTATTGGAATGTAAAAGAGTATTTTCTTTCAAGTTTGGGTTTTAGAGGGATGTGTGCCAGTGAATTTATTAGGTTATTTCGGATGAAAGATGGCTAGGTCAAGACGTTTTCTGTGTATGTAAGAATATACTCACATGGTGCTCAAACTGAACAGTTATGAGAATAATGCAGATAGTGCATTACTTTCATAGATTTGTGGAACTTTGGACAGTTTTTATGAATGCAAAGATTGCAATGTTGGTCTGTGAATAAATCCATGTTTTGAAATATATCATTACATAAAAGTCATATTAATTAGTGAAAATAATAATGCTATTTTCTTCTTTAAAATTGTACATAATCTCCATTAACTTTATAAAGTTTTGAATACAATCATTTGGATATTTTTCCTGCTTAATAGATAACCATTTTATGTTAGTTAATCATTTAAATTTTTAATATTTAGATAAAAGATAATTTGTATGGAACATAATCATCAAATGGAAAGAGAAGAAAGTATGAAGGAAGTATTTTCTTTATTCCTGAAAAAGGTGGAATGCTGTGTTGAATGGGTGAAATTTAGTCAATTTTTCTCGGAAGTTAGGCTTAGTGCAGAAAATGCTCAGTCCTTTGGAAAGAGTTCGTAAGCGAAACACTTCGTCCTTTGTGCCACAGTAGTTCCTGAATGCCACCATCCACAAAGGGTTAAAGGGTCAGTGCCTGGTGCCCCATGCATAAGTTAGGCCCTGATTGTATGAATTATGTAGTCATGAATACTAATAGTAGTCGTGAATTTATTCTTACCATGTTATGATTATTTTTCAGCAAATATTACTTGCTCACCAACAGAATTTGCTTGTACTAATGGAAAATGTATTCCTGAAAAATGGCGATGTGATAGTGCTGTTGACTGCTCTGATGAGTCAGATGAATTAAATTGCCCAACACCATTGACATCAGTTTGTAACAACCGGGAGTTCATGTGTGCTAACAAGAAAGATTGTGTGCATATCACTTGGCAATGTGATGGTGATCCTGACTGTCCTGATGGTTCCGATGAGTTTAACTGTATGTATTTTCTTTTAATTTGTGTGTATGATTATATTCAAAAAATTTTTCAATTAAATTTTAATGTCTTTAATCATCACAGGCTTTTATTTGTTTTTTAAATCAGTCACATGTTTGATATGTATACATATACACTTGATATGCTTATAAGGAGTGGTTCACAAGACTTTGATTTTTTTTTTTTTTGTATCAGATAATTGTTGGTGCAGCTACCATATTGTACTGATGAGAGATGCACAGCCTAAAATAATCATAAAATGCTGTGTTTGTAAAACATTTTTATCTTAAAGTTAACAAGCGTTCAGGAGTGTTTACAGTGAAATTTCTTATTAGCAGATGCTAACAAAAATTAGGGGGAAAATAATATTTTAAAGATTTGCCTACTTTTTAAAAAATATTTATAATGTGTATAAGTTGGGGAATTGAGAAATAGCCTCCATATAACAACAAAAACTATTCTTTAATAGAGATATTCTTTTTATTCTTTATATTCTTTCGTAGGAGAGAAGAATTTGGGATATATTTCCAATGTAAATCCAACATTCTTGAAATTTTGTATATAATGTGCTGATATTAGTCAACATTGATAGCATATGCAAGATGTTTGACCGCTATAAGTTGTCAAATATTGCTCACCAAAACTATGGTAGTAACAAGGAATTGTACTATGGTAGTAACAAAGAATGTATTTGTACTATGGTAGTAACAAAGAATTTTTACTTCATTAACTTGTTCACGACCACCGAGTGAAGGAAGACCGCTTTTCAGCGAGACTGTGTATAGCAAGAATTGTCTGCTACTCCAGTCCCGGGCACATTTTGATGCTAAACTTAATCCGGTAAAAAAATTGTATTAAATCAATTTTGCTTTAAAATACATCTACCATTATCACAGAAATACATGGGTGTCATTGCATTTGAAATCCCTGACTGCTCCATTCTTTTTCAAACACTAGCCTTGAAAACTTGTTTGTTTTGTTGACTATTACTTGTATGACATAACCAATGAAATACAGATTAAAAAAAGTTATTTCCTTTATAAAAGGTTTTGAATTGTTTGTATTTAGTCCTGAGTTCAGAAATCTGAGGAGATGACAGATCTTTGACATTTGAACTCTAATTATCTGTACCAAAAGTATCAAAAACATCATCATACACATCAATATCTTTTAAATAAACTTCCATACTAAAGCACATTGCAACTATTTCGCTTAAATTATCATTCATCAATTGTAAAATGTTACTTTCAGAAATATATTTTACTCTTTTTGACATGATTATTGCAATCCTTCTGACTAAATTCTTTCTAGCTCATACACACACCCACACCCTCTGAAAACCAGAAAAAAGTATTCATAGCCTTAATCCCCTTCTAAACATACCACCCAAGACCCTCATCTTTAAAATAAACACAGAATAACTGCCATGAAAGAAACCATCTGTTAAAATTTCTCTGTCCACATGCCTTTTAAATCAGAACCACCACAACAGCATGCACATGTGTTTGCTGACTAAGTTGATTGTATAAACATTTTCATGAAAACAAAAAACAAAGCTAAAATGTGAAGGTCAATGATTCAAATAACTAGCTTTGCAAAAACTATATGATTCTATTGCCATTTAGTGTTGTTAAAAATATTAATGAAATGTCCAATCCTATGTTGTGTATTGGCATTACTGGGCTCTAGTAGCATTCCGCATTGTTTAGCGAATATGCATTAGTGGGATGGAGAAGGGAGAATCTCTCCTTTGTGTATACTCTATGGTGGTTCTGAACAGGTTAACAGTATGAATGGAACTATATATATATGTGTGTATATATATATATATATATATAGCTTTCTAAATCATCATCTTTTGAATCAGTATTACATAGAATTTTGCAATTTTTTCTGCTTTATTAGTGATGCCATGAATCATTGTTACAAAAATATCAGATGAGGTGCTGAATATATAAAGGAATAAATGACCTTGATTGTTTTTTTTTTATGTAACATTTTTTCATAAAAAGTTACTGTATTATGAGCCCCAAACTATAACTAAAATTAACTTAACTTTATCAGAGTTACTATCCTTCCTGGAAAATAGGAAAAAAATTGAATTATTAGGGAATTTAATATTTTTGCTGGCATTCATTGTATGGAATCCCCAAAATATTTTCTATCAGTTAATAGATATTGCATATTTTGATTGTCTTTGTACAAGTGGTGGTATAGAAAGGTTCTATATATTTTAAGTTCAATTACTGTGATCTGTTAGTTTTTTCATCTGGAAAAGTTTAAAAACTCTAATGATTAAGTTAGAGAATTTTATGATGCTGCTTGGATGGTAATAGTCTCTGTTTAAATTTTTTTGCATAGATGTAATTGTGGAAGTTTCACAAATATAATCTTAAAGATTATTTCACAGCTTTCATATTTTTTAGTTTTGAAAATTGCCAAAATTCTTCTCTTAAATAGGAGATTTGTAAAACATAAATTTATATTTTGATGTGAATAATGTCTATTGTTAGGGTATCTCAAGCTGAAATTAGAGTGTTATATAGATTGTAAACACTTTGAACGTTTATTTCTCTGAAGTAAACATTTTTGACTTGTTTTGTCAGAAATAAAGTGTAAATATACTAAATAATTTTAATAATTTAATATTTTAAACTTTTTTTTTGAAAAAGCTAGGATGTTTTTGTTTGAGGGAGTTTTTGCCTCACTTTGCTTACTTGCATTCGAAATATCTTCTAAACTATAAAAGATAGATATAAACAGTAAATGACAAAAATATTCAGTGGAATGTACAGTTTCTGGGTAAATGATTTTTTCCCCCTACAAAGCTATTATAGTTTTCTAAAACTTGTTTTGTCAAGTTGAAGAATATTAAAAATTTTTCAATTTTTTAAGATTGTAATGATTTTATCTCGAAAATTAAAAGTGTTAGCTATAAAAAATAAATAGCAATTTATTGCTCTTTAAAAGCCCTACAAGGATATATAACTAAATTTCTGATTGAGTTGTTAGTTATTGGACTATTGATTGAGTTGTTAGTTATTGGACTATTGTGGTTATAATTTCAATACTTTGACATGTTAATGTTTTCCAATGGGAGGGAAAGTTTTAAAAAACATCACAAATGTTGCAGTTTAATGTGTTTCTTCCTTAATAAAATATTGGTACATAAGTACAAGATATTTTGTTTTATTTCAAAGAAATTAGGAAGATAAGTGAACATGGGAATTTCATAAATGTTTAATGGTTGACAAGGTTTGAAGAGAAGAATCGGAAGTATGAAATTCTAGAACATTTTTATGTGCCGCTAGATAAGTTTATAGATTCACCTGAATCTTAAATCTCATCAGAGATATTGCGTGAGTTTACCTTATATGTCTTCAATTAAATTAGTAAAATAATTTTATATTTTGATGTGGATCTGAGTATGTGGCTGAAATTAAGAGTGAAAACTAAAGGCTCTGAACAGTTTGCAAGTAATTTGTTGCTCCTTGAAATCCCATTAAGGACATATAATTGGATTTCAGATCAGGTGCTTGGTTTTTGATATATAATAGATCTAATTTCGATATTTTAATATTTTGAACTATTTTGAAAGGTGGTTCTAATTTTGATATTTTAATATTTTGAGCTGCTTGGAAAATATCTAAAGAAAATATACCACCCACAAAGATATTACTCCTACAAAATCATTTCAACTCCATTAGACTGGAGCCACTACCGATTTTTTATAATGTGTAGTTTTTAGTTGATTTTCATTCATTTTACCTTTTATTATAGGGATTTAATCTGATATCGCTTAAATCTACATAGTATGAAGTCATTTGGTGAATATTTATTGTAGCCTGAAAATTAATGTACAATTATTAATTTCTTTATAATTTGTAACAGGCACAAATACTTGTAGACCTGATCAGTTCCAATGTAAGAATTTGCATTGCATTCCTAGTCCACTCCAGTGCAATGGCATGGTGGAGTGCCCTGATGGCTCGGATGAAGAAAATTGTGGTGGTAAGATATATTTTATTGCTTTATAATTTTTCTTTTGAGATGTTTTTATTTATTCTATATCACTGAGATTTTTCTCAAGATACTATCACATGAAGGATCTTTTGTAACAAATTTTACAAGATATTTATCCTGTGTCCTTTGTTTTGAACAGGTTTTAGTAGACATAGCGTGCTACTCCCAAGACTAAATTGTCACTGGCAAAACATTTCTTAAACTTGATGACATAAATCAATATATATATATATATATATATACAATATATAACTTGCCATTCTGGTAATTAATATATTGGAAGTTAAATGAAAATGTAAATTAGTTGGGTATTTTATTGCAAATATATCAGATATATTTATAAAATTGAAGCATTTTCTTTCAAACAAACTTTGAATGGAATCCTTATGATTAATAGATCAATTTTTAAGAATTTTTGAAAAATATTTACCTTGTGTGTATTTAAAATGCCCCCAATATTTATATTGTGATATAAAAGAAATAGAAAGACTGGCAATCCAATGTTTATAATATCTGCTGAACTGTTAAAATTTTTTAATTGTTTTCTCCTGTGGCCATTCTTCCTTTATGGCTGATCAAATACCACCATTTATTAGCAAATACATTTAAACATCCACTTTCTCTCTTGTACATTTATTTTTTCTTTCTACATTTGCAGAGAGCATGCATGGAATGTGGTAAACTTATTTTGTTTGTGGAGTGGTGCTTGTTGCACATAAACTAAGAATTTCGCATTTTGTGGTAATTTGGATTGAAACTGATTTGAGGATTTGGAAACTGAGTGCTATTATTTAAGTAACATAGCAGCCATTTATTTAGGACTCTGGCAATGCTGGGTTGTAGTTTCTAATAATCAACAATTTGTATCTTTCTAATTGTGTTTAATTTTAGCTTTAAGATTTGAAGGACTCTAAAATTTGTTATTTATTTCAGCCCTGCATCCAGCTAAATGTGATCCTGAAACTCAGTTTGATTGTGGTGATAATCACTGCATTCCATTGGCAGAAGTTTGTGACACTAAAAATAATTGTGGAAATTTTGAAGATGAACCTAAAGACTTTTGCTGTAAGTGTCATTTAATTGTTATACCATTTTTTATTTTACTTTTTTTTACTCTTTTACCTCTATTATTGTACTTTCAAAAGTCTGTTTAGACAAAATCTAAGTTCCTTTTCAGAATCTTTCAGAAAATTCATCAAATTAAATATTTAACTTTTACGAAATTCCAAACAATTTCATTTACATAGAATTTATCTTTTCACATTTCATTCTGATATTGGCCACTGGAGAGTCAATTGCAATATTCTATATCAGGGGTGGCTAATTTGTCTATTGTTATGATTTAGAAATTGACTATTTTGATAAAAAGTTTTGTGCAACATATATGACCCATAAGATAGGTTTTCCATACTAGCCTTCCCTACTAGCCGTAATTGAAAAAATAAAAGTTTTTAGACCTAGCTAACTGCATATTGCTCTGATTTTTAATTAAACTAAAATGTTCTTATGCTAAAAATTGTTTATCTTTTTTTTTCTATAGATATAAATGAATGCAACGAAGATAATGGTGGTTGCTCTCATATATGTCATGATCTCCTTATTGGTTACGAGTGTAAATGTCGTCCAGGCTATGTACTTGTTGACAATCGTACATGTGAAGGTAAGATGATTACATCTGTTTCCATTTCACAAAATTACTTCACTATGATAGAATTTTAATCAATTTTATACTTTTTTATAGATATTGATGAATGTGAAATTCCTGGATCTTGTTCTCAGAACTGCACTAACACTAAAGGAGGATTTAAGTGCGAGTGCTTAGATGGATATATGCTGGAACCAAATAATAATAAAAGGTGTCGAGCTAAAGGTATGAAATTTTTAGGATATAATGAAACTTTTTTTTTGTATTTTCATAGTAATGCATGTTTTAAAAACCATAACTCATAACTTTTGGTATGAGTATAATCAGGCAGTAAGTGGACGTGTGAAATAGTAGTGGATCTTGTCATTATTGAATTATTTTTTGTGTTCATAACTTGTAAATAAAGGAGTACCTTGTAATGGAGGTATTTTGTTATGGAAGGAAGGAGGGGGGGGGGGAGTAAAGGCTTTGATATTTGTTTTCTTATTACATGGAGAAAAAAAAAATGTTTACTAAAAGAAGTAAATTAGTCACTGGGAGGACAGACCATTCACTATTTTTTGTCGAACCTTGATCAGGAGTAAAAAAAAAAAAAGTATGTTTTTAATTTGTCAGTCATTTTGAAGCAGTTTTACTTTTGTGCCATTATTTTGCACATTTTACCATTTTCAATAAAAAGTGCACTATAAATTACACTTAACTACATTCTCAGAAAGAATGAAAGAAGATTCATGCAATCTTTTTATGCAGTATGATAATGATACATATTCTTTCAAAGGATGATTTTTCTATATATTGTTTTCACATATTTTTATAATTGTGGTTTAATGAATTGAGATATGCTTTGCAATTTCACATTTTTTTTTTGAAATTTCAGATGGCCATAATGTGATATTATTTACCAACAGACGAGATATTCGAAAGATTGATGTAGAGACAGCTGAATATGTATCTGTTGTTAGTAATCTTCGTAGCAGTGTTGCTCTTGATTATGATTACAGCACTGGCACCATCTACTGGTCTGATGTATTGGAAGAAGCTATAAACAGGTATGAGATGTTGGATGGCTACCAATCCTAAATTTATTATTCCAAATTTAATTTCAGATATACAATTTTAACTTTTTACTTTCCCTTTTCCAAGCTTACTTTTGGCTTGTAAAATTACAAGTCACATTGACTCTAAACTCAAATGTATAAGTCAAACTTTCAAATTTGTGAGTCATCTTCTGTAACATTTTAACATTTATAATTTTAATATTAAATAAATAAAGCTAGAAATTATAATAACTTTAATGCAAATGAGTTCTGAGAGTAATAAAAATTTATAAAAATATAGTAGGTTTAACCATGAAAAATAGGTCAGATATATAATGTATTTTGTTTATTTCTGGATAAGCACAAATAATGAGGGCATTTCTTGAATCTTACTTTTATTTTTTTTTTAAATTTAGAAAAGTCAGAAAATCTTTTGCTGTTGGGTGGTAACCCAATAATTGTTTTTGTAAAAAATACAATAAATTTAATAAATATTTGGAAATTTGAGGATAATTGTTTGTTTAAAATTACTCCGTAATCCATAAATGTGCATATCTAGGCTGTTAATTAAGAGGTCATATTGATATTAAAAATGTATAAGTTTAATTTCACATTAAAACATGTTGTACTAAATGTAGAATCTTGGCATGTTATGCAGTGTTTAAGATTCTAATTTTCTTCTCATAGTTTATAATTTTTTATTCCAGTGTTCCCATAGATCATGGTGTACCAGTTACACCTGTTATATCCTCTGGTTTAGTTACTGTTGATGGAATTGCCGTTGACTGGATTTATGGTCATATTTACTGGACAGATACTGGAAAGGACAAAATAGAGATGAGTGACAAAACTGGAAAGCTGAGGAAAACCATCATAGGTGATAACTTGGATGAGCCAAGAGCAATTGTTCTGAATCCTCTTGATGGGTATGTTTATCAATATATTTTTGAATAATATATTGTAAATCTTATAGTGAACTCCTGATTTTAAGTTTGTCAGTGGATCAGCATAAAATATTGTATAACATGTGAAAAATAAAATTAGAATTGAAGGGAAATAACAAGAATACTAAACACTAAAAGTTAAATGCATACAAGCTCACTATTAGTGTTGTAAACACAACTAATAACAAACAAACAAAAATTACAGTACCTATCATGTTCGGTGCCAACTAGTGATCATTTTTTTAGTGGCGACTTTCTTTAGTAGGAACTTTTTAAATAGCTACAGCTAACAATAGACATCTCCACATAGCTTCTTCCTCATAGTCCACATCTCTAAAACAACTTTATTAAAATACATCTTATAATCTCTAACTGAAGTTGAATGAAATTAGTTTTTTTCCAAAATCATCTCAAAGTAAATTTAATCCTTCTATCCCCCATCATCAAACTTTTGGAAAACCATCATAATAGTTAAGATTGAAACTCTGGGATAATTTTTCTAATCACAGTATCCCAATTGAATGCTCAATTAAAATACTACTGCACTTAATATTTCCTTAGTAGTTTCCTTGAAGAAAGCAGGCATAAGCAAATAAGGTGATTACAATTGTTTTGAAGGTATTTTTGAGCTTCCTCCACAGGTCAGAAACAGTGGACTTTCTTAACAAACACTAAGAAAGAACTGCCAACTGGAAAGACAGTTTCTTTCAAAAATGTTAACAAGAATATGTTATGCATACACAACATTTCCTCAAATGTAGTTAAGTTGAAATTATCTTTCTGGGAATTATTTTCTTCCACAGTTTATTAATTGCCATATTTTGTCTAATGAAGGTAGATACTTTTTTCCCCCCACAGAGTCAAATGATGAATTTTAATACTCCTAAAATATTCTGATCAGACTGCATTACAATTACTGTTCACAGTGTGAAAAGTTTCTACGATGTTGTAATTTTAAACTCAAATTATAGCTTCAATCAGAAAGTACTCACGAAAAACTCATTTTTTCAAAGAAATATCCTATGTGGAAATATTCGCGAAAAATCAGGAAATGTTGTTAAGGATTCTGTTTAGGTAAGATTGTTCTTTATACTTTATGATAGTGTTAAGATTATAACTATGCAATAATTTTTCTGACTGCTACTTATAGATTATTGTGAAAATTGCCCAAAATTATGCTCAAATGATAAATTAATAATTAAAAATCTATTAATGTTTTTAAATTTTACTCCAATAAATTTCATTTTAAGATCCTTATTGCTCATTTAAGAAGATATCCTCCCTCCAGCTGCCCATTTCATGTTTTTCCATAATCTATGGAAAATAGTCCTTAACCTTGAGCATGTTTATTTTTTAAGATTTTTTCTTTTTGCTTTATGCAAAACATAGATGCTATAAAGAGAATGTTTATGCATTCTAAAAAAATTAGTAAAATAGTTTTAGAAGTATTTTTTATATTTATTGAAAAGTAACAAGTTCATTTACAAAAAAAAAAAATAGAAATACTCCTAATTATTTTATCAATTTTTTTTAAAAAACAAACTTATCTATTCTCAGCATCTATGCTCGGCAAAAATCAGAAACTCTGCAAAAATTTTCTAAAAACTAAATGAACTAGAAGTTAGAGACTATTTTTCATAAGTTAACATGTGGAAAATGAACACAAGCGGCCGAAAGAAAAGTATTCAAGATCAACCTTTACTTTCTAGATCCAGTATTAAAATTGTAAATCTCTTGGGATAGATTAAAATTAGGGGATCAAAACTTTTGTTGTCAACTGTTTTAGTTTCTTTTACAAAACCATGAAAATTGATTTCTAGGTGGCTTTTGTTGTGACTTCATAAATGGCTATAATATGGTGATATTTTGACTTTAAATTGTAGGTGGATCTATTGGTCTGATTGGGGTGAGCCTTCCAAAATTGAGCGAGCTGGTATGGATGGAAGCCACAGAGCTGTGGTCATTTCCACCGATATCAAATGGCCCAATGGTCTTACTCTTGGTAAGTGCCTAACCTACTTACCTATTTTTACTTTTGATATCACACAGTATTGGAAACTTTGTGGAAGATGTGTACATAGTGGAGCAATATTTTGGAGTCAAAAGTAGACATTATTCCAGCCTCTTATACACATACAGGAAAGCTGTTTGTACTCTGGTGTACCATTGTATCCCAACCTATCTTATTTAGTGGCTTTTGGGTCACATATTTATTCAATTCATGGATCCTTGTAATGCCAACAAGTGAAAGATCGTCATCAATTTATTTTTGCCATTTTTTAAAGAATAAAACGCATTTATAATTTCATGGATTTTATTTTTTAAATTCATAAAACCTTAAAGATATGTTTTGTTACACCTGTAGAGACCCTACCATATTTAGTGGGTGTAAATGTAGGTCTAGTAGTGTTGCACTTTAAAAGCTTTCTGCATTTTTACAGATAATTTTTGTCAGTGTGCATGGTTATAAATTCTTTATAGTTACAATGTAATTTTTAGTTATTTTTCTTAATATTCTAATTTTGGATTATAATTGCAGATTTGGTGGCTAAAAAGATCTATTGGGCAGATGCTAAACTTCATACTGTAAGCAGTGCAGACTTTAATGGAGACAATAGAAGAGTAATTTTGTCTTCTCCAATTATTCTGAAGCATCCTTTCTCAATTGATATTTTTGAAGTAAGTTGCATTTTAAAAGTAATTTTCAAATTGTACATTTATTGCAAAACAGTTACTTTTATAATGTCCTTATACCCTGTGTAAAATTAACATTTCTGTTAATGTTGTATAGTTTTTTTTTCCAACTTTGAAGCATTTTGGGATTAGGGATTGAATTTTGTTTTATCCCCAAAGCCTTTAAAAATCACTAACATCACGAAATTATTAGAATAATAGTTTCAATTATAATTATATAAACTATGAATTATTAAAAACCTGATATTGTCTGTAATTAATCTTTAGGTCTAGCAAAGGATAATCGTTAGAAATAATAAACATTTGTGAAAATTCTGGTTTTGTATTTTATTCCAATCAGAATTGTTTTTTGCATTGCATCCCTAAAAATGTAATAAATCAATTTTAAACAGCATCTGTAGTATTTCCTGTATTAATTTTTCATCTTTAGGACTGGATATATTGGTCTGATTGGGAATCTGAAGCCATTCATCGTATGAACAAATTCAATGGTGAAGAGAAAACAGATATTATCACTGGCATCTACTCTCCTATGGATATACATATTTATCATTCCTACAAGCAACCTAAAGGTAGAAATTATTATATTATCAACATCTGTTTTTTATGAGAACATACCCTCATTTAAAGTATTGTATTATTTGAAACTAAAAAGAAACAAAAATTTTCATAATCAACTGTACCACATATACTGCCATAGAGGCAGATACAAGGTAGGATAAAAAAATTCGGAGACTGGCTTACTTGACGGATATGATTTATTGATATCATGTGTTACACACAACCACCTTCAAAGTACTCCCTCTCTGCAGCTATGCACTTCTGTCAGCATGAGTACAGTTGCTGAAAACATTCTTGGAAGCCTTTGGACGAGATGGTCTTCAGTGCGGCTGTCACAGCTTCCTCAACCTCGGATGTACTCTTGAAACAGCATCCTTTGAGTTATTTTTTGAGGTGGGGGAACAGGTAAAAATCACATAGGGCGAGATCGGGTGAGTAGGGAGGGTGTAGAAGGGTTGACGTTCCCTGTTTGGCCAGTGCTGACAGCACAATAAAAGATCTATGAGCGGCATTGCTATGTTGCAGTACCCAATCCTTGCTTTGCTTTTCCAGAGTTCTGGGCATTTACGGCGGATAGTATCACGGAGACGAGCCAGGATCTGTGTGTACCTCTCCTTGTTGACTGTTGCCCCTTCTGGTATGAACTCATAATTCACCACACCCTTCTGGTTAAAAATTACCTCCAGCCTTCCCTTTTGAATGGTCCAAACTGAACTTTTTTGACTTTTTTAGACGGTGCCTTCCACTGTGAGGGCTGCTGTTTCGTTTATGGGTCATATAAGAAACACCACGTCTCATCACTGGTGATAATTTTTGAAAGGAATGTTGGATCTTTGTCAGCAATGTCAATTAGTTCTCCACAGATCCGCATGCGCTCATCACACTGATCTTCGGTTAGCATTTTTGATACAATGTGTTAACACACACAATGCATGTTCAGTTTGTCTGTCAGAATAGCTTGGCAGCTCCCATACGAAATTCCTGTTTTTTCAGCAATGACGTTGATGGTTTGACATTGGTCGGTACACACAATTTCCGCCAACTTTCGAATGTTGTCTTCCTGTAATTGATGTTGACGGACGCCCAGTCCGCGGATTGTCTTCTATGGATTCATGGCCATCTGTTAATCGGGAGTGTCATGAAAACGCCTTCGCGCGACACATTGCTCTCTCACCGTACACCTGCTGCAACATGTGCATTGTTGTTTCTGTCAGCGATTTCCCCAAACGCTGGCAGAATTTGATATTCATACATTGTTCTTCAAATGCCATTTCCGTTTTCAACGAACTCTGACTACAGTTCACTGACATGCATTGTCTGGAAAAACCCTGCACTGCAGACCTGCTTCTTCTTTTTCACATATCTCGTCATATATGCCTCTACGCCACAGTAAAATATTTACCCTCTCCTCCAATTAGGGTTGGAGATATCAGTACAGTCTCCGAACTTTTTGATTCTACCTTCTATAACATGCACTATGTTGAGGCTTTGATGAGATATGAGCATAATATACATAGCTCCATTTGAGATTTGACTTTGGAGCTGTATATTTTATGTGATTCACACTGCTATGCTGTTAACATAAGGAATTAAAAATTGGCACCAGAAACAAGTTTGTGTATAAGCATTAAGATTGGGGTATAACTTTCAATATTTTTGTTTTGTTATTCATATAGGCTACAATTTGTTCCTAGTGTGGGAGAGGGAAGAATAAAAAATCCGTCATTGTTAGTTCTGTCTCATGGTCAGTACTATGAGTGTGCAAAGTTTGTTTTCTGGGTCTCCAAGGGGCTAGTCTGGGAAGACAAAAACATCTCAAAAAATTATTATATAAGTTAGCACCTGATACTCTTTTCTGTACTAGTTTTGTGGGGAAGTTGGTGGGATATTCAGACACTTTTAGTACATAATTGTATAGACTTGTTTGTATTGGATACAGTTATCAAATGTGATGTATTTAACAAATCTAAAAATGGCATTATTTTAAATTTCTTTTTTAGGAATCAATTATTGCAGTGACATGCATGGTCATTGCTCCCATTTGTGTTTGCCTACACCTTACATAAATGAACAATCTCCTCGTCACACATGCGCTTGTCCTGATGGCATGAAACTGACTCATGATGGTATGACATGTACTGTAGAAAGTAAGTATTTTGTATAATTTATGTTGTATTGATTATAGTTTTGTCGAAAACATAACCTAAAATTATTACGGTCTTTAAACACAGTATTTGTGTTAATTTTAAGTAAATTTATTGTATAGTTATGAGCAGTAATATTTGTGTAGACTGTAAAAAGTTGTTAACTTAGTCTTTGTTGCATTAGTTTAAATTGATTTCTTATAGATTTATGAACAAAGGTCGTTTTTTATTCTTTGAATAATGTTTATTCCAAAAGCAAAATTTTCAAATTTTGCACTATAAATTTACATTTATTAAGTTCTAAAAGTAAAATTTATATTTTTCTTATTGATGCACTTTTATTTCACATTATTCTCTTCACAATTTTAAGAAATCTTATTATTTCACAGCTTTGGGCATTCATGTGTGCTTTTCCTTTTCAGTCCTTCTTTCATTTATGATTTCAAGAGTTTCTGTATTAAAACAAGTTTTACATTGTTTTACATATTATAAAATTGTGTCAAAAGCTTCCAAATCTTTTATGTTTTCACGATATTTTAAACTAGGTGATATTAAAAATTCTTAACTCATTTTTTTTTATTTATTGTAAGTTAACATTATTTTCAATTTTGAATTTCTTTACTTTCTGTATTATGAGTACATGGAAACAATTTCATTGATTTTGCATTCTAACTTTTCCAAATATTTTGATTTGATAATTGCACATTTCTTGTGTAGATTATATTATCTTTACCATCAAACAAACTTGATTAAAGAACTGCTCAAGCAAAACCAAACATGTAGCAATGATAGAGCTGTGTATGCTAGGTAGCATGTGTTGTAACATAATTATGATGCAGTTTTACTTAGAAATTTCTCCAAGAAAGACAGCAGTATGGCTATATCTGGTCCTTGTCTAATAAAAAAAACTCTTATGATATTGTGACGAAGGTTTGCTTCATGTTCTGATACTGTTTTGACAAGTGGTTTTTGTCTTCATGATAAATTTTCTATTTTCAAGTTCTTTAACTCAAAATCTATAGAACAACATATTTCATCTGGACTATAAACAAGAAGTAATGTTCAGTTTATACTGTTTCTTCAATGAATTGTTTATTCTAGAGCTGTTCATATGTTTCAAGGAACATTGCAAATTATACTTGCATCTGCAGTTTACATTCGGTACAGTTTACATATAGCTAAAATGCTAAGAGTAATGCACATAGTTTCTGGCAAACAATTTATGGATCTTAAATAAGGCTTTCAAGAAAATGTTCTTTTTTTTTGTAGAATGTTTTTATCTATATTCCATATAGCTTATATATGGTCAAAAAGTTAAAGCAATACACATATATCATTTCTGGCAAACAATTTATGGACCTTAAATGTCTGTTTTCCATGAAAATATTGTGTATTCTTTTTCTACATGTTTGTAAATGCAATTTCCTTTAAAAATACTCAAATTCAGGATGTGTCTACTCTTGATTTTGCTTACAATTCCTTTTCACAAAATTATAATTTCTGCTATATCTGCTTTTATATGCCATTTTTTAATCAAATGCGATTTTTGAGCAATATTATTCCTTTACCTAATTGTATAATTTGTGTGAATAAATTTTATTAGAATTACTTCATCGTTATTGCAGGGTGAAATTTCTTATCTGTCTGTTAGTATTTAGCTTGCCAGAAACATAATTATTATTTTGATTATTTTATTAGTTTAGATTTTAATTTATTTTTCGATGGTTTTTCTTGCCTTTAGCTGTTTTGAATGCCACATCTACTTCTGTATCTACCACTACTGTCGCACAAAGTAGCTACAGTAATGTCAGCACTTCTACCACCGAGTTTTATAATTTTGTTAATTTTACAAATTCCTCAGGATCTGAGTTTGGCAATGTTCAGCCCTCTGATGGTTACAGCATAGGTATTAATTTTTCTGGATATATATGTATCATTGTCTTGCTCAATCTCTGTGCATGATAGTCATGTAGAATGTGTCAGTTTAGCTAGTTGTAGATTAGTTATGTATCCCTAAAATTGTTTTTAAAAATCGATGCATCTTGGAATCTACTGTTTTATTAACTTGCTGCAATAAAGGTATTTTTTTTTTTTAAATAAAACTAAAAACACTTTGTTTAAATAAGTAACATCTAAAAAAACTTAATAGTGTCTACTGGTTTCGAGGGCAAGAGACAGCCTTCTTTTCAAAGCAAGGAAGCAAACTATATTAAAAAATTAAACTGAAAAGGATATGCTTCCTTCTTATGGTAATTTTTCTATCTTTTGCTGGAATTTTGTTATTTTCTGAAGAATTTGTTGTCAACATTAGCTCTTTTAGCCTCCAAAACCAGTTAGATTCTTCATAATTTTTCATATTTGTTTATAAACTGTTATTTTTACAGCTGGTTTAAACAACTCATGTAATTTCCAAAACTAGTTAGTTGCCTACTTTTCATTTAATAGGACACTTATGTTTGAAGTTTTATTCACTGAATCCTTTTGTTGAATGTTCTCGTTCCTCTGGTATTTTACTGTTCATTCATAGTGTCCTATTTCTTATTTCTTCCATGTTTTTTTTTACCCCCCCCCCCTCTCATCATTAACAATCCCCTTTATCTGCTTCAGTCACATTTGTTATTCTAACATCAATTGTTGATCTTTTTGACGAGTGAATGTTGTGCTTGTTTATCCTGACAAAGAAGTCTGTTTCTTGCCATCAAAACTATTAGACACTATTAATTTTGTGTTAGATGTTGTGTTAAACAAGGTGATTTTAATTTTATTGCCTTAGCTAGCAGCAGTTTGAGCTGTATATATTTTATTTTTAGTAAAGAATGTTTCTTTGTATTTTGTGTTCTTTTATTCTTTATAAATATCTGTTTGTATTATTTTATCCTGCATCAGTGTTGTAAAAGAAAATAGGTTATACTAAAATTTAAAAGTAGTAAATTGAAAATTGTATTGTTTTTATCAGCATGCATTAGTAACTTTACTTTAAAATAGTTTTCAGTGCAGCATTCCTTCAATAATTGCGTCTGCTAAGTACTAAAGTTAAGTAGAATATGATTTGAAAGGGGTATTTGCTTAAACTATTGTTACACTAATTTAGTATTTTTCAGTCGCTGTTTTGCATTGCTCTATAGCAAATATATATTGAAAATTTTAAACTGTTGATTCTGATTAATCATCTATATAATCTTACGACAGGGTGGCATCTTAGGAAATATGGAACCTTATTGAAAGTATCATTTTTGGAACCCTGGTATCTGTACTGAAAATTTTTGTTCATTCATGTTTTGTGCAGGTTGTTGTTGTTGAAACCCAGACCGTCCGACCTACCAGAAAGGTGTAAGGTAACAGTTTGGACGGTCGGGAAGTGCCACCCAATTTAGACCGGAACCCAGTGGGGGAGGTATCCACAGGGACCGTACCCTCCTTCCCCTACCACCAACCTCTCGGAAGGACTTTCGGACCCACATGTTTAACGTGATCGTACTCCGCATGAACACGGCGGCAGTTTTGGCAGTGGCTGGAATCGAACCCGGGCCGCGCTAACCAATGGGCTACCGCGCCCCCGTGCAGGTTGTTGTGTCATGTTTTGTTCATACTGTATAGTTCTAATTTGTCAATGATATTTATGGGAAACCTTGCAGTGGTAATAATGTTTGTGATTGCATTATGTTCTCATCATATTGGATAGAATATACAAATTACAGTATTTGTTTATGAAAATAATTTACATTAAAGATATAAGATTATATAATTACAAGCATTTATAATATATTGTTAAATTTTTTTTTTTTTCCCCTCTTAGCAAAGTTAGCAAGAATACTTTTAAATTTAATAGTTCTGTAGTTCTATTGACAATATTGCCAGACTGTTCAATCGTTCTTGTAGTAATAAATAATAAAAAACCTAATAAAAATATTTTTGCTTTATTACTATCAATTGATTTACATAAAAAACAAACACAAATCTAGTCGTGTTACAAAAAAAAATAAATATAACTATGTCCTTTGTTAATGTTTGATTTATTATATCTAATTTAGTCATTTATATCATGTTTACTTTCAAAATCAGCACAATTTTTTCATTCAAATCATGAAATAAAACCAATTTTATTGATATTGTAAATATTTAAATCTCTACGATCCTTATGGTATGGGACCCAATTTTGTCGAATTCTTCCAATTGTCCGAAGACCAAATCTGTCTTGGAGAATTTAAATGAACCTGAAGCTTTGGATGCATAGCCTTGTATAAAAATACTGCTTCTATTGCTTCAAATACATACTGTACTGCTGTTTCAATAACACTATTATTTTGCTAAAATTTCAAGTAATGTACTGTATTTTAATGTATACTGACTTGAAAATAGCAATCAAAAATATAAGGGATTGCTGTGCTGTAATAGTTTTTTATGTATTTATTTTGCATGTTACTTGTTTTCTAGATATTTTGTTATTAAAAATCTATTTTACTAATCTATTGTATTTTAATTATTAGAGTTTGTTAGTAAAATATTTATAAAATCTTATTAAATTCTTTTTTATATTCTCTGTTAATTTAGATTGTTTGTCCTATTCAGTAAAAATCACCCCCCACCCATATAACATTCTGTCATATCCCCTGTTCTGTTATAGCTCTCTATAGCATTCTGTTATACCAAGTAGGTTTCATGTCAGCCAGATCTTTATCGTTGCACCACCTAAAATTATGACGTTTTCAAACCTTACTGTGTTTATCAGTTGCTCCTTAAAAGAACTTTCATGCAAGTGATTGTTAACAAGAAATAAAAGAATTTGGATCTCAGATTTTATACAAATTAAATTGATAATTGTTTTCATAATAATATCCATTAAATAATTTTTCTATGAATTTTGTTAAGATAACAGTTTGCACTATCTGGAATTTTGCCGAAGGTAACAGGGAAAACCTAAAATTTCATTTTGAAAAATGTGCTTGAACCATGTTAGATTTCCTTTCAAGCAGAAGAAATCGAAGCATTTCCAAAACAAATCTTTGCTTTCTATATTTTATTTATGCCTTTTTTTTTTTTTTTGCATTGTGATTTAGTTATTTATTATATGTCAGTGTGCAAAGTCACATTCTGCATTTAATTAGAATTCATGTAGGAAAATACATGCAGATGAAATGTACTTATAAATGAATGAATGCTAATTGGGTAGATAAAAGAAATACAGGAAAGACAAACAGCTTGCTTGTGGGGAGATTTTAGATTGATTGAGCTGTCTTACATCTAGTATTTTTATCAACACCATTTTTTAGTAGTCTTTTGTTGTTGAATTACTTGTAGATGTTCTTTCAATATCATCAGCTGCCTAATGAAAAATATTATTTAATTTTGTGTGGTATTCTTTAAGCAACTCGTAATATATAAAATGGGCACTCCATTGCATGCAGAATAGTAAAATTTGTCATTTTTTCACAATATGATTTACCTAATTTTATGCATTTTGTAGGCACACTTTGAAATGAATATCTTGACTGTGTTAGGCTGTAGAGTGTTTATGGGATTATGCAGGTTCTGTGATTATATAGTTCAACTGTTGCAAGACTCGTGTAGCCTAAGCTAATTTTTTGGAAAAATCTGAAGCCAGCATGTGATAGACTGAAAATGTTGGCTCCCATAGAGATTCACAAATTTGTGGTATATAGTAAGTTTTCTTGCTGCTATTGCTGATGTTGGCTACTTCATACTGATTCCATACACAAAACTGGCCTATGGATGCATAATCCTAACCTTCGGAACCTCCCCTGTGAGCTGGTTCTATGACTGTGGGCACAGCAATCTTATAAATCTGAGCTAAAGTTTTGAGAAATTTTAAACTGGCTATATGACAACATAGGACTGAATATGTCGGTTCTTATAGAGGTTGACAAAATTGTGGCACATAGCAAGTTTTTCTGGGCCATAGCAGATATCAGTTATTCCATGATGATGAACATATAATAAGCACAAAACTGATCTAATGGAAGCATAATCTTAACTTTGGGAATTTCATATACAAGCAGGTTCTATTAGTTATATTGAACAGAGTTTAAAGCCTTTGCAACACATTAACATATCACAGTTGAGAGGTTTAAAGTGCCATTATGGTATATTTTGGAATGCCACAGCTAAAAGGCTGAAATTTGATGTTTTTAATGTATTAATAAAAATAAAGTCACTAAATGTATTTTTCATTATAGGCAATAACTCTTTATACCATGGCAATGGAAGCCTTTCTGTTATGTCACATGGCAATCTGATATTTCCTGACTCTGGAAAATTAGCTGGAATTATCATTGGAGCTCTGTGTGGTTTTATGGTTCTGTTAGCTTTGGTAAGTGGCTGGAACAATCTGCTACATCAAGTACTGTATTACAATGTACTTTAAAATAACTGCATTGATCTTGGTTGTTTCATAAAGAATTAGAACATGATTTTTTTAGTACAGTGGAACCCCAATTATCCGAACCACACTTAACTGAAATCCAGGTTAACTGAAATTGTCTGAACCCATCAGAAGTTTTCCTATATATTGTTTAGGTTCTTGGAACTGTCTGTTGTTCTCACAATGTATTCTGAATGCTGTCCTACAACTATGGAAAAATTCTAATAATTCATACTGATAATTAGGGAATCTTAATTTAAAAATAATCAAAAATACATATATTCAATACTATGCCTCTCTATTGCGTCAAATGGAAACAAAGGTCTCTTTATTAACACTAACGACATCTAGATATAATTCTCAAAGCGTTGTGGCATTTTCAAGTGTTTCAACCATAGGAGTTTTAGCCCCTTCTCTCTAACTCCATGGGAGAACTGGTTTTTCGTTGTTTACACTTTTCACTGTATGCTGTGATTACTTCAGTGTTGTAATGTCTAATAAGAAGTAGAGTACTATGTCTTTTATGGGCTCATATTCTAAAAAATTCGAGTTTATTTTGAAATTGTCTAAAGGTAATGAATATGCTAACTTTTTGCCCAACTTCAAGATTTCACACAGCTAGTACAACAGGCATCAAAATTTCACACAGTAGAAAAGGGGATATTATTGTCTGCCCATGCTAAAACCAAAAGGCATGTGGACAAAAAATTTCGATTGAAGGGAATGCAGACATCAAACACAGTTTCTTTGCAATTGAAAATAATTATGTGATATCTGCTGAATGTTATAATCATTCCATATTTGTTTTATTTGCGGAAAAGTTGTGTTTATTATGTCTAGATTAAATATAACAGTTAAGAGTATACATTACAATGTGGTGCAAAAATCTTTGTTTTTTGTTCATATTTTCGTGCAAAAATCTTCCGGTTTTTCATATTTGGAGGATGGTATCTATGGAATTGATTTCGAATTGTACTCTACATTGAGATGGAGACTTGAAATTTGGTAAAAAGATTGATCATTCAATTGAGGGGTTGTGACCCCCTCACCCCGGTTAAGCATACTTTGCATCGCGACAACACTCCCGGAGAGCCGGTACATTGCAAAATAGAATACGAATATATCAACTTCTCTCTATTCTATCATTGGATTTTCAAATTATGTATGCCACTATACAAAGTTATCGTATTTACGATAAACGTAACACTTTTAATTTTGATATCAAATATTTGACGTCATGGACAACTAGTCTACACCGTAACATATTCAGAAATCTGATAGTAAATCAACTGAAACGTCACAAGTTGTTGAATTTTACTGCCAACGATAGATACAAGTGTGATTGCCGTTTCCTGGGGGAGGCTATCAAGGAGGGTTATCCTCACGCTTTTCTGATAAGATTGGTTTCCAATTATAATGGTTTAACTGTAGCCGTAACCAGGAACAGATATTTTGGAATGATAACAACAAAAGACTTTTCGGATATCGCCTAATGGCGGGAATTGAAATACGCAGAGGGTGACGTGTTTATTATGCGAAATTGAGGATCATAAATCAGATAGCTCAATATGGCTATACACCGGTATTTTATAGCTGGGGCTATTTTGTGTGGATACATTATAGGCGTTATCCAGATTGCAAGTTCGTGATTATAAAGGTTTTTCTGAAATATCGGACGAACTTTTAAATATTTACTTTAGTAATATGTGAAAGTGGTATAAAGTCAACAAGTTATGTGTTGTTCCACGGGAAGGTGTATTGCGTAGAGTTTGGACTATGGCGTATTTATGTGTCTATATATTTATAAGGTTATTATAATGTTTAAATGTCTTGTATCCAATATTTAAAAATAACTCTCTGTCTGGAATGTCTTTGGACTTGAATATATCGATTTTTGAGCATTAAACTATCACAAGTGCAGTAATTTTAAACATTAGGATTTTTATTCCAATAGGTTTTGGTATCCAGAAAAGGATTTTCATAATAATAACATGGATTTCAATAGTCTTGAATATATAGTTTTTACAGTAATAATTGACCATGAGTTAAATGATTTCAAACATTAGTATATATATGGCGATGGAGTAGCCAATAGGTCTTGAGTCCATATTTAAAAATACAGACACTCTGATTGTATTTCAAACATTAGTTTTGATCCTCTCAGACTGGGATTTTAATAGTCTTGAATATTTTGTATTTTAAATTAATTGTTATATTTTTACAACATGATTCATGGATAGTTTTAGCGTGGAAAAGTAAACTTTTAGCTTTTTACATGTTATTGAAATTGTATATGTGTGTAATTTTTACAGAAGTATAAAGGGTCATGAAGGAAATCGTGTAGGGAGTATCGGTTACCGGGAGCGTTTGCCATGGCGGAAAAAGCTTTAACCGGAGTGCTGGGGGTCGCAACTCCCCCCGGCCGGTACTTCTGTCACACATCTAGAATCTGAACGAGTACATTGCTACTTGTCCTTTTTGGGAATTTTTATATATATATATATATATATATATATATATATATATATATATTCCATACATACTATATATACTAAATATTCTATACACACTATATATACTATATATTCTATACACACTATATATACTATATATTCTATACACACTATATATACTATATATTCTATACACACTATATATACTATATATTCTATATATACTATATATATAGTAAATATTACAATTAACACAATAATATTACACTATATTACACTATAGTATAATTATGCACTATATATACTATATATATAGTAAGTATATGTATATATTTTTACTATATATATATATATATATATATATATATATATATATATATATATATATATATATACACTTTCTTAAATGTTTAATTTTTAGTTTCCTATAGGTGTTACACTATATTTATATTTTATCCAAATGGATGCTCATGTCCTTTGGATGAGTCGAATGGTCTGGGTCTTCAACTATATTTATATTATTTCTTTGGATTATCATTAAATTTATATTATATATATTATGTAGGCATCATTTAAAGTTAGGGTTTTTTGAGTTGCAACTTCTCTCTATTCTATCATTGGATTTTCAAATTATTTTTACTATATATATATATATACACATATATAATAAAAATATTATATGAAATACCAATGATAGATTAAAGAAGTTGTAACTCATATAACCATAACTTAAAATATAAGATAGCAACGTATAAAGATGGTACACACACACACACAATTACTCATTTGGAAAATCCATCAATACCTTCAATGTTTCATTACAGAGAAATTTATACAGGCATTTAGTTTTGAGCATGGATTACAAATGATATATTTATATAATACAGATTTTCAGATTGTGTGTATATTTAGATGGAAATGTATCATTGCCGATAGAACCCTGGGTTTAAAAACAAAGGATAAACCAATTTTTTATAAAACGAAAAAAAAAATGTTTTTTTAATATTACGGATGCTATTCATAATTTCTAAATAGTAACTAATCTATTCTTTCATAAACATAAAACCCACCTATAAGGAGCTTTCCCAAAATTTGGAAGACGCCCCCATTGCAGATACCAGTATTTATGGGCTGGTTTCATGCTTATGCTCTTTCAGCAGCCATTGCAGATATCAGTTATTCCCTGTTGACGAGCACATAAGTGTGAAACCAGTCCATGGATGCTGTTATTTGCAATTCGAGTGCCTTCCTAATCTATTCTTTCTTTTTAAACATTTAATATTGACACCCTTAATTTCCAATGCATTGTTAAATTTTAAGACATTTTCTGGGAAAAATTGGGTTATTTAATTCAGTCAAGCCTCGTGCATGTCAGAAGTTATAAATCTGGTGGGAAACTCCGATTTATAAATTCTTTTTGTTAATTAAATTTATACTGAACCAGATTTGCTTCTACAGATATGTTAATTAAAACAATATATCCTTTCATTTAAATTCAGATCTTTTTTTTTTTTTTTTTTTGTGTGTGTGTGTGTGTGTGTGTGTGTGTGCGAGGTAAAAGAAAAATTCCATTTTACTTATATACTTGTCAGTTAAAAAAAATTATAACAGAAAGCAGAATTAATATTAAATTAATTTCTTAATTTATGGAAAAGTTAGCATATTCTGTTTCAATCACAGTTTTGCTTGTGGTTTGTTTTTTGAATGATTGCCTCTTTATTTATTTTTATTAAAGTTGATTCATGACTACTTAAAAATTTGTCTAGTTTTCTGTATTTAGTATATGATTTTATAATTGTATGACTTGATAAGGCGTCAGAATTATACAAACTCAAAAAGCGGGTAAAATATTTAGTAGAGTTTTCTCTTATAAAAAAACCCTACTCAATAAAACTGCTTTGGGTCCTACTTGGCCGACTCTGGAGAATGTTATCAGAATTCTGTGGTAGGAATTATGTTTCATAAATCTATTCCTGCTTTTTCGAAAATGTAAAACCAATGTAATTTTTTGCAATTATTTTTGTGCAGGTTGGATTCTTAATATACAAACATTATTTGAGGAAGAATGTGACCAGCATGAATTTTGATAATCCGGTGTATAGGAAAACAACTGAAGATCAATTCAGCTTGGAAAAAAATCAGTATCAGCCTGCAAGGTCATATCCACCGGTCAGTAATACATATGTTTTTAATTATAGTTAAAAAAATCAAGTTTTATTTAAATTTATTTCAAGCCATCTTACTATTACTAATATATTAATCATAACTTGTTTTATATAGATTTTGTTTTAGTATATCCTAATTCTAGGAAGAAAAAAAAATTGAGCCTTTTCATTTGATTTCATAGGAAAATTAATGTTTATTTTTGTTATTAAAACAATCATTAAATTTTCATGTAAATCAGATTGTTTTGGTAGGTTTTTTTTTTTTTGGTCTGCTTTGTACTTTGTTTCATTTAAAAATCACCGGGAGAAAGCTGAAAGTAAGTATTCTTAAACTCATGTTTTGTCTTACAATTAAAATTGCTTAGCGCTAAAAATCACGGTTGGATGTTTTTTAAAACCATATTTTGTTGTTTAACCATTGTTTTCTGGTAAAAGAAAGGTTATTTTTCCAATCTTCATTTAAAAACTGCAATTTCATTTAGTACAATTCAGCAATCAGTATTTTTTGTCATATGCAGCAATTTTGGTATTACTCTTGTCAGATCATTTAAATTTATTTCTTGAATATTAAGTTAAATGTTCATTTTGTATTTTTGCTTACCTTATTGCAGGCATCTAGTCAGGTAAGTATTTGCTTGCTTGTATAGTAGTGGCATAGTTTGTGCATTAGATTTTCAAGAACCATTTTAGTTTCACCTTTTCATACAAAATATTTAAACTAGATGTCAATTGATGTTGGTGTTTCCCTATTATTAAAAATATCCACTATTTTCTGTCATTCCTGTTTCTTTTTTCTGTTTTGAATCATACTCGGTGTATTGTTTGATTGTGCATGTTGTAGATCTCTGTGAAAAACTTTTTTGAATGGATATTTTCTTTTATAAGTTATTGTAAGAAAACATGTTGCAGTTCTTTTAATTGTATTTCTGCTGAATTAAAATACGGTGAACTCTTGTGTATGACAACTACTAATAGGACTAAAAAAATATTCCTTTAAACAGGTGGTTGCTGAATACAAGCATGCCATGAAACATATGCTTATTGAAATTTAAAAAAAAGTGTGTTTAAAGTTTGTTTATATAACACAAAATTAAGTGTTGATCCATTTTAAAAGTAAGAAACAGCCAAATAGTTTTGAGTTGAACTTTCTTGAAAATTAATAGATTGTTTCTTAGTCAAACTACCTTATTAATAATAATTGTTTTTTCTTGGAAATATCTCTTTTAATTTTTTAATGTTGTTTGCTTTTTTTTTTTCAGTTTTTTTATTTGTTGATGATTTGCATGATCCTCCTTATATTTCGTTTTATTATGAAACTATTTTTCTACTGTTGCAATCTATTTGCATCGTCAAAATGTTTTATAATTATTTCGTATTTTATACAGGAAAACTAGTTTTCAAACGTATTATTAATGAAATGAAAGGCTATTTTTCAGTAGTATTGTGAAAAACAGCATTTATATGCGCGATCCTCCTTATATTTCGTTTAATTGTAAAAATAATTTCCACTTTTACAATCTGTCAGCATCGTCAAAATTTTTTATAATTATTTCGTATTTTATACAGAAAAACTATTTTTCAAACATATTATTAATGAAATGAAAGGCTATTTTGTGCAGCTGTATTGGCAAAATGGCATTTGTGCGCGATGCTCCTTATATTTCGTTTGTGAAAATAATTTCCACTTTTGCAATCCGTTTACATCGTCTAAACTATTTTTAGTTAATGAAATGAAGAACTATTTTCTGAATAACAATATTAAAATAATAATTTGGGTACTTAGGAAATACAACCATTTCAAAAGTAAAATTAGAGTTTGTTTATAAATTTACATAGTTTTAGAATTTTAATTAAAAATTAACATTTGTTCCATCTTTTAGTTTAAATGAAAGTAGCATAATGATGTTAGTTTAAATGATTTCTGAGACATTAAGAAAACTTTAAGAAAATATATATTCAGAATTATTAGGACATCCTGAGAAAAGCCAAATTAGCTTGAATGAATTTTAGCACTTAATAAAAATAATTTGATAAAATTATTGCATTTCATTGTTGAGTATGTGTTAAATAAGCTCAGTATATGTGAATATCAGTTGCTGTACATTTTAAGGTTTAATTGCATTAATGAGCCCCGTTAGTGCGGCCAAAAATCTTAATTTTTTTTTTCCTTTGTGAAATGTGTGCCTATTTTCCTTTCTGGTAAGTTTCTAAAAAAAAAAAATTGGTTTCAAAAATTTAATTTCTATGACATAATTTAACATCACGTGTAGAATTGTCCATTTATTGTAATACTAGCTGTAAAAGCGTTTTCAATGATTTAAAAGACTCTTCTGCTTTCACATACAAATGTAGAAACTGAAATAAACACAATTATCAACTAGTGGTAAGTACTTAACTCCAGAACGAATCCGTCTCCCTGGTGAGAAGCGAAACTGCTACTCAATGGCTGGGAACAATCAAAAGCAAGTAAAACAACAAGTGAAAAGAAGACTCTATATATTTCATTATGGTAAAGGAACATTCTTTAATTGACTCTATGAAGCACAAATAAGACATTATTTCAAACTTAAACACATTTTCCAAAAGGCAATTCTAACTCCTTTAATCATGAGTCAGTCTTTCTAAAATTGGTTTCAAAACAATATATCCAGCTTGAAAATCTTTAAGTATAGACATTATTCAAATATAATAACCTTATCAAACAATAGTATATACCAGGGGAGATTGATACAGATATATTACTTTTAAGCTGGCTTTTTACATTAAAATTTCTCTAGACATATAACCAGCAATTCAATTTTACAATCTCCCAATTAAAGGAAAAATACATACGAACCTAAATTTCGGTTCGGAGGGGCTCTGTCAGTCGAAAAACATCCTGAGAGCAATTTTAGTAAAGTTAAATTAAAATTTAAAATAGTTTCATTTTTAAATTGGAACAAAATCTACATGCGACCGACAGCCCTCTCGTCCATGGTAAGCTCTACTCTACTTCCAAGCGCGTCCCTCTACATTTACTTTTTCTGACGTCACCACACACATATACATATCACACACGTACCAAACAGAACATTGGAAAATAATCAACAAAACCAAATTAAAACTCAACGGTTTTTCTTTCTCTCGGCCGGCTGGCAGGCGCGCCTTTTCAAGGTCGCAAACACTCCACAATTTGACCTATTTCCACCGAAAATCGGCTGAGGGATTCTACATTTACATGACATGAAAAAGAGCATTTTAAAACAAAATATACTTTCACAGATCTCGATACCACAAATATCTCTCCCCCCCCCCCCCCCCCCCCCCCCTGAAAAAAATTTTGCAACCGCAGGGCAGGAAAATTTTCTCCAAGAGAATCCTGTAGGAGCATCACCTCCAGCAGCGCGAATCGCTGAAGCAGCAACTGCCGCAGGCAATTTTGCACAAAAATTTTGAGGGTGAGCAATGTACGTACGTCTACACTACCACCACACTCAAGGAGTCCAGAGACTTGATCAGGGTCCCCGTTGTCCAAGAGTCAAAACATCAAAACATGGCCAAAAGAGAGGACACAATGCTGTCCAAAAACTGCTATAGGATCCTTTCAAAAGAAAACACACAGTTAAAACATATGCAAATACACTGAAATACACATAATATGCTCTTATCAAACTTTCTCAAATTCTTAAAAAAAAATACACTTGTAAAATACACTAAAGATTCCTGCTGTGTGACTGTACAGAAAATGTGTTCCTTAAAGGTGTAAAATCAGCGGGGAACTATACGGGCTGCCATCACAAGAAAAGGTGTGTATGAAAATGAAAAAAAAAATATCCCGCGTGCAGGGCTTCTGGTGCATCCAGGCGAAAACAGGGCAGCCACGGTCCAAAGCACAAGTCAATTCAGCAAAGATGAGAAACCCAACTCCGAAGCGATGAGTCCTCCATCACGACATCACTCCTCCAACACACAGGGGTTCCAGATGATATGCTTCTCGCCTCCGCTCTGGAAACAACGGCGAGATCTGTCCAGCCTCGACCAGGTGTAGCAAAAAGCCGGGATTTTAAATTGCTTCATTCACATCCCCCTCGAAACACAGGGTGTAGCTTGATTGTGTAAACACCTGCAATTCACTCAAAAGAAAAAACATTTGCAACATTGAACTCACGGGACAATGGTGACTGACGAAACTACTGTACTCTTTATACCAGTAGGGAAGTGAACTTGTAAAAATGTAAACATTGAATTGCAGATCAAATAAAAAATATATGTAAAGCAGGAACAGAAAAACATATGAAATAAATTTTCAAAAACAGAAATATTCAAAAATTTTGTCAAAATCAGGTAAGTTGCCAGAAGTGTCAACTCATTCACTTCACAACAGTTTTTCATGTCAGGTATTAAAATTCTGCACCTTTGAAATTAAATTTTCATCACCACATGAAATTCAAATTACTTAAAATTATTGTAAATATTAAAAATTATTGCAGAAGAGGTTCCATCACAACCTCAAACAGATGAGCTTGATCAAAACACAATCACATCCTCAACAGGAAAGTTTTTCGAAGAACTCCAAAACAAATCACAAAACTCACAGTTCAAAATTACGAAAAGTTTCAAATCTCCAGATTCAAAAAGTTTATCAAAAGATAATCAAAAGTTTTGTAGAGTGAAGAGTTTCAGTCGATATCACACAAATCACAAGATTAAAATTGTATATAAATTCAAAACAGTAAAATTAAAAAAAAAATTGTATTTTCACAGATGAAGCATGTTTCACAGATGAAATAATCTTCCATTACAATTGAGCAGAGATGTGTGTAAATAAAAATATTTAGAATAAACAATAATAAATTTCAATAATCAGATAATACTTTCAAAAAAATTATACACAACAATCAATTAAGCTTAATTTCAAGATTCCAAAAATTTAACAAACTGCATTAACAATTACTGTATCACTCTTTCTTAAACAAATTTTGTAAACACTGGAATTTTGCATCACAGAAGAAGATTTTGAACACTGTTGTGCACAGATGAAAAACTGGATTAATTAAATTGTCTGAGAGAGTATCGACTGTTCACTCTAGGACGCTGCTGGTTTAAAGCTCTATTGTAGACCACTCTGGTATGACGGTTATCACAGTTTGTGTGACTGGAAGAAGAAAGTTGTTTGTTTACACTATTTGGATCACTGGAAATTGGAGCACTGGAATTCCGAACACTGGAAACAGGTTGTTTGTTTGCACTGCTTTGAGAACTGGAAATTGGAGCACTGGAATTTTGCCGCTGGAAAGTATTCAAGGTTGATGAAGACACAGTTTGTTTATCACGACCAAGTGCACTATCTTTTGGAAGAGTTTGAAGCTCAACTCTTCTAGGTGGTAGTAATGTAAGTCTGTTGACATGGACTCTCTGCTCATTTTTCGGATTCAAAACATGTTGTATTATAAAGTTAACTGGAGAGATTTTCTTGATCACCTTAAATGGACCTCTATTATATGAAGAAAGTTTCTTGGACTGGTCGCGTGGTAAATATGGTGTGTACAGATACACGTGATCATTTACTTTGATCACAGATTGTTTTGCACCCTTATGTTGTTGTTGCATTTGACTCTGTTGTGCTTTATCCAAATTGACTTTTACAATTTCATAAATTTTCTTTAATCTATATTCCAAATCTTGACCATAATCATGAACAGACTCATATTTTGTGCTTTTAAATCCTGTTAAAAGGGTATTTGGTACTGTTAAATCTCTGCCATACATGAGGTATGCAGGAGTTTCTCCAGTTGATGCATGAACAGCATTTCTGTGGGCCAGAAGGGCAAAAGGAACTGAACGATCCCAGTCGTCTTTTTCTTTATATGCAAGATTCTTCAAACTTCTGAGCAAAGATTTATTTGCTCTCTCGCAGAGGCCATCAGATTGGGGATGATAGCTACTGGTACTATGTTTGATGATTCCCAACTTCTTGTATAGGCTCTGAGCAGCTTTTGAAATGAAATTCGACCCTTTGTCCGTAACTAGGTGGTGGGGAATACCGTGAGACGATATGAATTTCTCAAAACATTCCAAAATTCTTTCTGAAGTAATAGATGACAATGGGTAAGCTTCTGCCCATCTTGTGAAATAGTCTGTTATGACTAAAATGTACCTTTTCCCAGAATTTGAAACTGGAAAAGGACCTATACAATCCATCGCTACTCTTTGGAAGGGGAAATCAGATGTATCAAACTTCTGTACTGGTGCTTTAAAATTTCTGAACCCATGGTTCATGACACAAACATCACAAGAACTGACATAATTCTGTGTTTGGGTGTACATGTCTTGCCAATAATACTTTTTGCTGATACTAGACAAAGTTCTGCGAAACCCACAGTGAGCAAATGCAGGACAGTCATGATGCAACCACAAAATTTCAGATACCAAGGACTGAGGTACTACCAATCTTTCATTAAATTCGTGTCTTCTTTTGGGGTGCTTGTGAGTGCACCATAATGCATTTTCTTTCTCAAAAAAGGTTAATCTCTGTGGATATGGAGCCACATTTTTTTCTAAAAAATTCTTGATTTTGTTGCATCTGCTATCAGATTTTTGAGCATTAACTATTCTAGTAAACAAAGTTGGTTCCACTGTTAATTGCTCTAAATTTTCACTCTGAACATTTTCTTCATCATTTAGGTTTGTGTTAATTGCATTCACCTGTTGAATTTCTGAACTTTTTGAAGATTTCTGATTTTGTGCATTATTGACTTTCTTTGGTTTTTGGGCATTAGCCGAATTTCTTGTATTTGCAGAATTCTTTGATAATGGATTTTCTTTGTCACCGACACATCTTGATAAGTAGTCAGCCACAACATTCGCCTTTCCTGGCTTATGAATGATCTCATAGTCGAACTGGGAAAGAGAAGCTATCCAACGTGAAAGTCTGGAGGTTGGATCCTTGAATTTGAAAATAAATGAGAGGGAGTGCTGATCACAATAAATTGTGAAGTGAGCTCCAATTAAATAGTGTTTGAAAAAATTTGTCGCCCAGACTACAGCCAAAGCTTCACGCTCAACAACACTGTATCTGGTTTCAGCATCATTTAGCTTCCTGCTGGCATATGAAATAGGGTGTAAAAACCCATTTTCATCTTGCTGTGAAATATATGCTCCAAGTGCATACTTAGATGCATCTGTGTGCAGTATGAATTTCTTTTTAAAATCTGGTAAAATCAAAATTGGTTCTTTTAAAAGTTCTTTCATCAAAAGGTCGAAAGATTCTTGAGCTGCTTCATTCCACTTAAATTTTTCACCTTGTTTTGTTTTTTAAAAGTTGTGTGAGGGGTAAAGCAACATCTGCAAAATTCTTCACAAATTTTCTATAAAATCCTGTGAGACCTAGGAACTGCCTCACATTCTTTATGGACTTTGGCGTCTTAAATTTCTGAATTGTTTCTAGAATGTGTGGATCAGGCTGCACTTTCCCATCTGAGACCAAAAATCCCAGATATTTAATTGTTCTTCGAAAAAAATAACATTTTGAAGGTTTTAATTTTAGATGATGTTCTTGCAATTTTAAAAATACTTCTTCCAATTTTTGTAAATGTTCTTCAAAGGATTTTGAAGCCACAACAATATCATCAATGTAAACATTCGAAACACCTGCCAAAACCAATGACATCAATCTCTGGAAAGATGCAGGGGCATTTTTGAGCCCAAAAGGAGTGCGACACCACTCAAAATGGCCTTTGTTGGTTGAAAAAGCTGTCTTTTCACAGTCATTCGGGTCCAAACAAAGTTGGTAAAACCCAGAAGTAAGGTCTAGAGTGGAAAAATATGTTGCTCCAGCCAAATTATCGATGAGTTCACTAATATTAGGTATCGGATATGGTTCGTCAATCATGACTTCATTTAACTGCCTAAAATCGCAGACCAAACGATATGACCCATCTGCTTTCTTGACAAAAAGGACAGGCGTATTATAAGGCGAAATACTGGGCCTAATAATACCCGCACCAAGTAGTTCAGTCACTTGTTTATTTAATTCTTCTTGAAGGTGATGAGGCACTCTGTAATTTTTCTTTTTAATTGGTATGTTAGTTTTTAAATTTATTGTATGGAAAATTGTATCACAACCCTCAATTTCTGAAACCGACTTTGCAAAAACTCTACGATGCTTTTTAAGAAGTTCCAATAACTTCCTCTTCTTCTCTCCAAATAAGTGACTTAAGTCAAAGTCACCACCCCACGCTTCAAATTTTTCATTATCTTCAATGGGTGTGTGGTCAGTTACTGTATTTACTGGTAATGCTTGTACTTCTTTAATACTTTGTAATTTTGCAATTTTCATTTTCTTGTTCAAATTAATTACATTTTCTGAAGGATTTGCTATTTTCACATACAAATAATCATTCTGAGGTGTCTTATACACTGCTCTTGCCACAAAAAATTCTTTTTCTCCCTCAAGCGGTTCAATCAAAATAGTATCATTTTCTTGAAATTTATGATTTACTCTAATTTTTACAAAAGATTCAGTAAGTGGATTAAGCTTACTTTTCTTAAATATAGTTGCTACACTAACTTTATTTTCTTTAATTTCATTAATAATATTGATTCTTTCTTCCTTTTCATTATAAGTGTTTTTGTACAAAGGTGGTCCCAAAACTGAGTTATTCGGGCTGGTCAGAAAGTAAGGAATTTCCTTCCCATTTGCATTGTTTACATTTGTGAATGTCTGTCTGTCATGTACTTTTTCATTTCTATTTCCAAAATTCTGATCAAAATTTCTAAATAAACTTCGTCTTTCCAAATAATTATCTTCTTGTAAGCTACACACATTTGCTTGAGAAAATTCCTGACTGGAAAAGTTTTCTCTTCTTCGAAAAGGAATATTTTGTCCACACATGATCATGTTGTTGCTTTCAAAATCAATTACAGCTTTATTTTCTGTTAAAAATGAGTTTCCAATGATAGCTTTGTAATTTGATGGTGCAGGAGAATTCAATACCCAGAATTTAAGAATAAAATTTTCGTCTTGTAGGGTTAATTTAATTGAAATTTTATAATTCACAATTGTATCTCCTCCGTTAAATCCACGCAATACAGCAGGTTTTCTATGCACTGTATACTGTTTTTTGTCAAATAAATTTAAAATTTCTTCATATGTGATATTTATGCTGGACCCTGTGTCAATTAGCATATTTATGGAATTTCCTGCAAGCTTAGCAGAAATGACTGGTAAGTTTGTTGCATTTTGAGAGACATTCTGTACTATTGTACTGATTTCATAACCATTTCCAAAATTTCCAAAGTTCTTTCTTGAATTCTGACTCAAATTTCCAAAATGTACTTGATTGGCTGATCTGTCTTTTCTAAAATTTCTTCTATTAAAGTTGCTTTTGTAGCCGAAATTAGTGTTATTACTATTATTTCTCCTAAAATTTGGACTTTTGTAAATGTCGAAAGTATTTCTTCTATTATTGTTATTTCCTCTAGCTCTTGGTGTAGCCGGAATAAAATTATTTCTTTCACCAGGTTTCCTGTAACTACAAAATCCTCTCTGCTGATTTACTTCTCTACGGTAGTTATTTCTGCTTTCTTCTCTCTTCGGGGTAACCGGAATTCTTCTTTCAAATTTTCTTCTATTTCTGCTTCCCGGGGATATGTACGTCTTCATATTTGATTGGAAATTTCTTGATTTAGGTGTTCTAGGGGATTTCTGTGTTACGTCATTTTCTTCCCATATTTCTTCTTCGTCTTCCCAATTTTCTTCCTGTCTGTCCCTTCTTTCAAGTTCGCCCTTAAATTCTTCGATCTGTTTACTCTGAATTTCAAGTAGTTTTTCTAATTTTGTTATTTTCTCATCTTCTAAATTTTTCTTTTCAACCGAATTTACTTCTAGATGTTCTTCATTTTCGTTTTTACACTGCTCTTCAAGCACCGCTAACTCTTTAGCTGATTCAAATGTTTTCGGATTCTGCGCTAGGACTAATCTTCTAAAATCAGGATTTAATCCCCTTATGAATGCATTTTTCAAAAGCGCTTTTCTTATGGAGTAATTATTGTTTTTTTCTAACTCTTCAGGTACTGCTACGTACGAAGCTGATTCAATTCGAACAGCGAACTGACGCACTGTTTCTCCCGATTTCTGTCTTATGTTGACTAACTCAGCAATTCGCTTTGCCATATCTTCTTTATTTTCAAAATTATCTTTAAGAGCCGAAACTAATTCATCATAATTCTTCGAATTCTTTAAATTCGGAATGCCGTTTACTAGCCGACTCGCTGGACCACACAGTTTCATTTTCAAACAAAAAATTTTCTCTTGAGACGTCCATCCCGCATTCTCTGATATCAACTCCAATCTATCCAAAAATGATTGATTGAAGTGAACTATCCTCCGCTCCGGAGAACTCTGGAACAGAGTTCCAAAATTGAGTCTTCCCGATATTTGATTTAGCAGTCCCAGTGGTGCTCACAGAAAGTGACTGACGCTGAGGAGGTGAGCGTACTGGTGAAGGTGATGCTTGTCTGACATTATTCGCGTTCCTTTGAACTTGTGAGTTACTTCTCACATTTCTTTTCCTTCTACTTTGTCTGCCTGACATTTTTACTTTCCCTGCAATACATGGTAATGTATAGGGAAAGTATTGGAATCATGCCGAAAATCACAACTCGAGTTTTCGATGGATCTACACGTTTCGAGACCCCTAGAATACGAAAAAACCATTTTTAGCGTGACGTCTGTGCGTGTGTCTGTCTGTCTGTGTGTCTGTCTGTCTGTCTGTGCAGATTTTGTATCCACTGTAACTAAAAAACTAATCGACCGAATTTCACAAAATTTGGTAGGTAAGTCACTTGTGGGCGGGGCTAGTGCTGATTAGTTTTGGGTACGATTCGGAATAAAAGAACCCGCCTTTTTTTGCGAAATGGCCCGCAAAAGCTTGTATCCACTCTAGCTGAAAAACTAATGAACCGAATTTCACAAAATTCGGTAGATGAGTCACGTATAGGTCACTCTGGTGCTGATTAGATTTTGGTACGATTCGGAAAAAAATAACCTGCCTTTTTTTGCAAAACGGCCCGCAAAAATCTTCAAAATCTAAACTAAAGAACTTGGTATACTTAGATATATCCATTAAATGCCCGTTTAATACGTAATGTTTAACGACGAAAAGAATAACACCAACCCCATTACACTAGGACTAGCCGTTCTCGAGATATTTTAGTTTTTCGTACTTTCCCTACGCCACCTTTGAAAATAAGCCCGGTTACCGAATGAGAACGAAATTTGAATTAAAAGTGAATTACATTTAATTGAAATAAATAGAACGTGGATATAAGTTTGCAGGGAAAGTCATGTGCTGCCCACATCAGATTTTTAATTTTGTTCTCAAATTTTATTTTTAACAAATGTTTATTTTAATCAAGTCGAAAATGTGTCGTGTAAAAAGTGTTCTTGTTGTGAAAAATGTTTATACTAAAAATATGCAGCAATTTCATAAATGAATTTCATTTGCAAATATACCATAATAGATACTGACTTACTTCGGTGGTATCAAAGACCACATTCATATCTGCATCTATACATATTATACACTTTCTTTTCACAAACACTTTAAATATATTTTTATTCTAGTACCAATCTTGCCATTTCAAAATCATTTTTAGAAACCGAAAATAACACAAATATTTTTTTTTTTTTCCGAAATCGAAACTGTTCAGCACTCAGGGAGACAAAAGGGCACGGCGCCAAACATGTAAAAGCGTTTTTCTTGATTTTAAAAGACTCTTCTGCTTTCACATACAAATGTAGAAACTGAAATAAACACAATTATCAACTAGTGGTAAGTACTTAACTCCAGAACGAATCCGTCTCCCTGGTGAGAAGCGAAACTGCTACTCAATGGCTGGGAACAATCAAAAGCAAGTAAAACAACAAGTGAAAAGAAGACTCTATATATTTCATTATGGTAAAGGAACATTCTTTAATTGACTCTATGAAGCACAAATAAGACATTATTTCAAACTTAAACACATTTTCCAAAAGGCAATTCTAACTCCTTTAATCATGAGTCAGTCTTTCTAAAATTGGTTTCAAAACAATATATCCAGCTTGAAAATCTTTAAGTATAGACATTATTCAAATATAATAACCTTATCAAACAATAGTATATACCAGGGGAGATTGATACAGATATATTACTTTTAAGCTGGCTTTTTACATTAAAATTTCTCTAGACATATAACCAGCAATTCAATTTTACAATCTCCCAATTAAAGGAAAAATACATACGAACCTAAATTTCGGTTCGGAGGGGCTCTGTCGGTCGAAAAACATCCTGAGAGCAATTTTAGTAAAGTTAAATTAAAATTTAAAATAGTTTCATTTTTAAATTGGAACAAAATCTACATGCGACCGACAGCCCTCTCGTCCATGGTAAGCTCTACTCTACTTCCAAGCGCGTCCCTCTACATTTACTTTTTCTGACGTCACCACACACATATACATATCACACACGTACCAAACAGAACATTGGAAAATAATCAACAAAACCAAATTAAAACTCAACGGTTTTTCTTTCTCTCGGCCGGCTGGCAGGCGCGCCTTTTCAAGGTCGCAAACACTCCACAATTTGACCTATTTCCACCGAAAATCGGCTGAGGGATTCTACATTTACATGACATGAAAAAGAGCATTTTAAAACAAAATATACTTTCAGGCCCAGGTGTTGAGATATTAATAAAAAAAATAAATAAAATTGAAACTTTGTTGGAAATAACATGAAGTAGACATTTTTCCCCCCCTAATAGTTTATATGACCAAAATAATGTCAAAATAGATTGATTTCACTGTAAAACTGCTTATCAGTAAAAATGTTTTTCAATTATGATGCAGACAATTTTTATTTAATTTTTCACGTTTTAAATAGTATTGTGAAACTGTCCGATAGATTAATTTAATAAATGGATAGTATTATATTTTGAAGACATCTGTTTAATTTTAGCAAAATATTTTCAACTGCTTAATTGATTGTTGCAATGGGAAGAAAATGATATACAGTGTAACTTGGATAAAACAAACATCTCTAATTCGAAATTGTCGTTAATTCGAAGATTTCTCTTGGTCCCTTGAACTTTGTATTAAATAAATGTTAAAAAATCGTGGATAATTCGAAGTTTTTTTATAAAATCTTTCGAACCATAACAACTTTAGGCCTTTCATCGTTAAGAAATCATTGCCGGAATACCCCCACCTGTTCGACAAGTGACAGCTGAAACCCCGCAACCTGTTCGAGCGTTCAACCTACAGAGGGTGTTGGTTCAACCGGCTTCAGACGTCATTTGAGCTTCCTACTGTCAGTGTGTCTGTAATGTTGAGAGAGTTTCGCTAGTGAGCATTCACGATGTCTTTGAGTAAACCTTGCATTCAATACAAGAATTTAACGTTTGCTGAAAAGGTCGCTGTCATTCGCGATGTGGAAAAGGGTGTGAAGAGGAAATGCCAAATCGCCAACGAGTACGGGATAATGCCGAACACTTTGTCTACTTTTTTGAAAAATAAGGACAAAATTCTGAGTAACGCTGCTGCTATGCGTGGAAATGGAAAGGATCGCAAAAGAGCTAGAGAATCGGACAAGACGTGAAGAACCTGAAGTCGACAAGTGCGTGTTGAAGTGGTTTAAACAAGCACAGGACAAAAACATTCCTCTGAGTGACCCCCTTATTCGAGCAAAAGCGGAAAATTTTTCTGCCGGTTTCGGAAAAAGTGATTTAAAGGCTATCACTGATTGGTTGGGTGGATTTAAGGAAAGAAATGGAATCTCCTTTAGGTGTATGTGTGGTGAAAGTGGAAGTGTGAATCAAGAAGCAGCAACTGTTTGGAAAGACAATGTTTTACAAATGATTGAGAGAACACCGGCTAAAGAAATTTTCAATGTTGACGAAACTGGATTGTTTTTCAAATGTGCTCCAGACAAGACATTAGCGTTTAAGGGAGAGCGTTGCAGTGGGAGAAAAAAGAGTCACTTTATTGGTTGGGGGTAACATGGATGGTAGTGAAAAGCTGCCTTTACTCATGATAGGCAAATCTGCTAATCCCAGATGTTTCAAAAATGACAAATCAAGACCAGTAGACTAATAAAGATCAAATAAAAAAGCTTAGATGACTGCAGAAATTTTTAAAGATTGGCTGCTGAAACTTGATAAAACGTATCGACAAAAGAACAGAAAAATTCTTTTGTTTATTGACAATTGCACTGTGCATAACTATTCCATATATGGACAATGTAAGGGTTACTTTTTCCCCACCAAATATGACTTCAGTTGTGCAACAGATGGACCAGGGCATCATAAAAAATGTCAAGCATTTTCACAGATGCCTTTTCGTTCGAAACCTCTTGACAGATTCTTTCAAGGACAAAAACAAAAAATCATTAGTAAGTGTCTTTGATGCAGCACGATTGTGTCACAATGCATGGTCTCAAGTAAGGGAAACACCAATAGCAAATTGTTTGTGAAAGGCAGGATTTACCAATAAAACTGACCCATCTGAGTTCATAGAAGAAAATGTCCCCCCACCAGACACATGGGGTAAAAATATGGGCGTGACATTCGAAGAATACGTCAATTTGGACGAAAACGTGGAAGTTTGTGGAGAACTGTCAGATCAAGACATTTTATCAGAAGCATTAAATAAGATGAGTGCAGCAGAGTACGATATCGAGGATGATATACAGGAGGAAGAAGACGCCAATTCCTACTTTGTCGGAGGCGCTTTTTCATCTAGGTGAATTTCGTCGGTACATTGAAGGACAAACAAACGTTAGTGAAGCTGTTTTCTGTTTACTAAACATGCTTGATGATTTTGCTAACCTTAAACGACTGAACTCTACAATCAGACATTGCACAATTTTTTTTAAAACTATAATTTTCTGTATTGAATGTAATACGTACATGTATGTAGCTTACGTAAATCTTATTTTGTTTACATACAGTGTTTACATATAGTGTTTAAGTATTTTGTTTATATATAGTGTTTTTAAGCCCTTTATATCATGATATTTCTCAATAAATATTTACTTATTGACAGAATAACCTTTTCAAGCATTCACTGGACCTGAAACTAAAGTTAAAAGATGCAACTTTTTTAAATCGGAAGTTTTGGATAATTCGAATTTTTTTAGTGATCCCTTCAGCTTCGAATTATCCAAGTTGCACTATACCTTCTTTTCCACTGGTTTTACAAACTGGTCTACATCACCAAATAAACTCTGAAATATTTTTCTCTCAAAATCAATACATATCCTTTATCACTATTTCTGAGTCAACGTCTCTGAGCCATAAGTCAAAAATAAACCATAGCAGGATTATGTATAAAGATGTCATAAAAATCTGTACATTTATGTGAAGTAGTTATTCTATATTAGCATTTCATTCTATGTAAATGTATTCTCCATTCATCTAATATATATATATATATTTTTTTTTTTTTCAATTTCAGAGTTTAGAGCCATTGACATCTCCTGGAACTAATGAATTTGTTTAGACGAAATTTAATATTTTCTGGACTTGAAATCAACTTCAGCTGAAAAGCAAGACTGTGTTCAAAACTTACCTCTGCCTTGCTCATCAGCTTCAGAAAATCAGAAAGTTAGTGCTCATCAGGCAGCTTGTTAATTTTCTGCTTCCAGGAAATTTAGCTTAGTGCGTGATTTTCTTTTGCCGGTGAACCATTATGAACTGCGACTTGGAGACAAAATGTGGACATATTTTATAAAGTTGTTCCTATTAAACCTGCAGTTTCGGAGGTTAAAGCTGAAGCAACAATGAAGCAAATTTCCCACTAATTAGCTGCCAACGTTTTTTATCTGAGCTAAAAATTCTTAGGTGAAAATCTTTGAGTTAACTTACTTAAAGCTAGACAAACTAAGCAGTATTGCTAAACCTGACAGTATTTAATTTTTATCAGTTGTCCATGGCAGATCTGGCCAATTTTATGTTGCATTTTGTTGCAAAATAGTAGTGCATGAAAACATTCCAATGTTTTATTGATATTTATTAATATTTATACACCCCTTTCGTACTAATTTTACTTAATAAAATACCTTGTAAACATATAATTAAGTTACAACAATTTTGAATTAATGAATTGTGATTTTTTACTAAGTGTACTTAAAAATGTTGGTAACACTTTTATTGTTAATTTGAGCATTCTGTTGGTTGTGAAAATGTTTTGGGTATTTATTGTCTTTTCATCAACAATGGGAAGAAATTTCGACAAACTTTTAACTGAAACTATTATAAGAGATATTAAGTACTTAAATTGTATTTCTTAAATATTGGCTACGTACTTTTAATTAATGGCTATATATTTTCATAAGTAATGTGTATTAATTAAATATTTAAATTATAAATCTGTGTGTTTCCCGTGGTATTGCTTAAAAAGTACTAAAGTCATTGCGTTTTATTAAAGAATGTTGAAAATTTAAAACTCCAACTACTGATTAAAATTTAAATTAATCTTTTAGGGAATTGTATGTAAAATGTTGATAAATTAGTTTAGTATTCTTAAAACTGTAAATTCATCTATTTTACTATAATTTTGTTAAATTCAGAAACACAATGTGTGTAAAAAGATTCATTCAATTGTATCATTTTAGGAAGTTTTAGCCTACAATGAGTGTATGCTAAATTTTTAGATGTTGCAACTTATGTAAATACTTTTGTGTGAAATTATTTATGCTAACTGTGTACAAATATGTTTGGTTGTAAAGTTTGTTTTTAAACCTGGTGAACACCTGTTAAAGGTTGGTTCCGTTATGTTATTGTTAAATACTTTTATAGCAGAAATTCAAAATTGCTATCTTGATTTTATTCATGCTGGTTCCATACATTTTTAAAGGTCATTTGCATATATGCAAAACACGTACAATTCGATATTGAGCTGTAGGTTCATAAATTATATCAACTTTGTGATTTCTATTATCATTGTTAAAAAAGTAAGCTGTTGAAAATTTCATTCAGGGTTCGTGCATGCTCTCTCAGCCAAGGAAATGAGTAATTTAAAAAGTAGGCATAAAAAAATCGGTGAAAATACAGGAAAAATTAAAATTTTATTTTAAAATTATGCGAAGGCCATGGAATTGACAATTTTTCAGATCAATACTGTCTAACTTGTGGTTGAAATATAAACTATAACAATTGAATTATACGGAAATCCTGACATAAAACCAATTTTGGTCTCAAAATTGCATATTGGGAACGATTTTCTAAGTAAGAGTAAAAAATAAATTTGGTGTATCATAAGGTGTTAATGTAATAATGTAATGTATTTTGAAAATGAGAAAAATGATTAAGAAATGTTTAGAATCACGTTTGTTTATATTTCAATCTATTTTGGGAACTGTTAGTTTATGAGAAATTTTTTAATACTTCCCCATTTCACAGCACCTCATATTGGAACAAAATATATTTATTGTGATATACAATTCCTGATTTTCAACTTTTTCTTGTTATTTTTTATTGTAATGGAAAATTTTCTCAAAATCAGAAGCCTTCGTATAAAAATGTCAGAATTCTTAGAAAAATAAATATTTTCTCTTAATCTTGCACAGTGTTAGTGTAGTTATGCAGAACCTTCATTTTAAAGATTTCCTTTTTTTTTTTAATTTTTTAAGGTAGAGGGTGTAATTTTGTTTAGAAAGAATATTTTTTTTTCAAAATTACTAACATACAAATTAGAAAGAAAAGAGAGTTGCAAATTTTCATGCTCAAGTTCTGGAATCCTGTTTCGAATGGACAGAATATTTTTGATCACACACATTTGATTTGCACACACATTTGATCACACACATTTGATTATGATTTTTTTAGCTTAATTAATGTATTCTTTAGTGAGATAGTAAAATTGTCTGCTATAAAATAGTTGAATAAGTCCAGTGATTTAATTTTTCAAATGCATTTTTGAGGTTGTTTTGAAACTTTACAAAGTTATGTATTTATGCATGCAACTATCTAAAATGGGGTGATTTTAAATTTTATTTTCTGCAAGTGCTTACAAAAGAAAACTCTGTATTTTGTTCTATAAAAGGTATGCATGTTGGTTATTGTTTAAATATTAAAGGTAAAATTGATTTTTATAGCAAACATGCTATTTGAATAGACACTATGCAATATGAGCAGAATATCATATTTTTATGAATATCATTGATTCACAGTGTGAATCGCAAGACTTCTATTTTATTAAATATGTGTATTTAAGTTATTTGACATTTAATTGTAAATGTGTAGTTATTTGAAACTTTGCTCATACCATTAATAATAAAACAAACTGTTTGCACCTGTATAATGTCATATATGTTTTCAACCTAAAATTCAAATGTTTAGATTGAATACATTTTTTTTTTGGAAGAAATAGATTTTGTTGTATTTTTGAAATATTTTGTAGCAGAGAATTTATAAATTTTCATTTGACTTTTAAATCAATGAAACATAAATTATTTTAGATGTTAAAATAGTACATTATTAATTACAATAAAAATAGTAACCACGTTACTCGTGAACTAGCCGGTATTTCTCTGCAAGCATGATTTTGTAAAAATTGACCCTATATATTTAAACTCAATGCCTCCAAATCTTTCATATGTTTTTTTATGAATATTTATTACTTCTGTTATTTATGCAAGGACATCCAAAATGTGATATACTTTTTTTATTTGTATAAAAATGGTTCTAAAATCTTCTCAATGTATTAAAATCTATCCGCCCAATGTAAAAAAAATAATTTACTTGAAATGTATCAAGTTCTGAATTGTGTAGATGAAAATAATATGCTGAGTTGTAAGATGGTTGTATATGATATATTTTAATTTTTTTTTTAAGATTTCATTCTCAACAACATTACTTGTATATATAAGTTTTTCTATTCACCTTAAAAGAACTGTTACTTTTAAAGAACTTCATATAATGTTTAATTCATTGATTTTAGTCTGTTATATAACTTTGTTTCTTTAGTTAAAATTCAAAGACCTTCCTTCTATTTTTCTAAACGGAGTATTACAGTAAATGCCCGATAAACCATGGTTCTTGGGGAACATAATTTACCCTCACACAATGTATGTCAGGGTATACTATGTATATCAGGGGATATACTTTTCACTTTCTAGCTTAACCATGGCATATCACACTGTAACATATTTTTCCTTCTCAGAATATATACTTTTTATGACGTTATATCTGAGTCTGCAATGTGTAGGGCTTCTACTGTATTATCTTAGAAAGATTTATTCACATATGATTATTTCTTGCTGCCTTTCAAGTTATGTACCATTTTCAAAAATTGCTGAAATTTAATCAGATTGTCACCATTTTTTATATGAGTTTCTCATTTTACTTGTTGCTTTTCCTTTTGGCAATAAATGTATCTCGCTTGTGAAATAATTAAAACATAAACTGCATTATTACAGTATGGGCAGATGAACTCTTATTTTTTTGCAAAGGTAAACGTGCTTATCTTGGTGCAGTAAGCATTGCAATTTAATAGTCTAACTGAAATTGTTAAAAAAACGAAAATTGTGGTAGATATTGATAAGCACAAAGCATAGTTTATGTCCCTTTTTAAAGATTAATCACATAAAATATCTATGTATTGCACATTTTATAACCATAAGTAATTATTGAAGTTTATATTCTATCAAAATGTTATATGCAACATAAAAATTGTTTTATATATTCTTCATTACTTGAATTATCAAAGTCTCAATTTCTGGAATTCTTATTTCAAATATGAAATTTATGAATCTGCTTGAAAATTGGTACTCTAATATTAATTGCATTTAGTTATAGTGGCATATCAGGACGAAAGACACCTAATGATAATTTTCAAGAGTTCCATATGTACAATTTGGCCAGACAAATTTTTAAATGACTTGTTTTAAAACAGGAAAATATATTCATTAATATTGCATTTCCTATACATAAAATTTAGTACAACAAAATTGTAAATAATAATTAAAAATATAGCCCCCATTTTTACATGATGTAAAAAAATTTATCCCCTTTTCTGGAATTATCAATTTGGTATGCCACCGACTTCTTTGTATAAATTGTTTGTATGAATTATACTTCAAAATTTGATAAAATTGTAGCTGGATGCCATTGCAGAATGCATTTGAAAATTTGTGCAAGTTTTTATATCAAGAAATGCTGTTAGAAAAAACAATTGAAATTACATAAGCCCATTGTTATATCATGTTTATCTGAAACAAGTAAACTCTTAATAACTCTGAGGGATTTTATTAAATAAATTCCTGTATAGTCTGATTAGAAAACTATTTTTGAGAATATAATAATTTAATAAACCCATATTTAATTGCCCATAAATTTGATCATTCAAAAGTTGACTGAATTGAATTAATTTATTTGTGAGGAACAAGTTTATGTTTTAGCATAATTGGTTTATCAACCACATTATCAAAATATGTGAATTATGAAAAATAAGTTCAAGTAATTTTTTTTACAAAATATGAAATTAGGCTTTAAAAAACAATCCCATTACAAAATAAAATCAAGTCTGCATTCCCTTTAAAAGTGAAATTCTTTGCAGTAGAGTGGAAAATACTATATATATATATATATATATATGCGCCTTGTATTTAAAATGGCTCAATATAATGAGGAATTATTGCATTTCATAAGTTGGTGAATGGCATTTTTCCTGACCATCACTTAGTGAATTTAGATCAGTTATAGATAACAAAGACGTTACAAATAAAAATGGCTTTCATCTACTGAAGAAATCATGTTTGCAGGGAACTTGATACTGCTTGAAATTGATTTTTATGATGATGTCTGAACACTTGCTCTGGCAGAATCGATAGCCAAGTTGTCTGAAGTGATTCTGTTGGTGAGGCTCCAAACTAGTCATTCTCTGGGGTTCTGTTTCTGCAACATCTTTTAGACAAAATGGAGACATTTATTGGAATGTACAGTTTTAATGTGTAGCTTAAATATCTGTGATGGTTTATCCTTCAAAGTTTCCTTTATGTGAAAATATTGTATAGGTAACAAATTGTCGTTTTTGTTTTCTTTTTTAAAATAAATGAGAAAAATTTGTCTATTGTGTAATTTCTCTTGAGTATAACAACATGTCAGAAACAAAACTCATTAATTAAATTCACAGATCAACTTTTCATTGTTTGATAATAAATACATAATTGATTTATAAAATTAATACTAAATGGAATTTTTACTTGATGTTAGGTCTGTACTTGGTTTAATCTTGATAAAATCAAGATTTCTTTAATTTATCAACTGAAATAACTTTCACATCGACACAACAGTGCTTCTGTTTCTTATTTCAGTGATCCTCTTGCGAAAAACAAGAAACGTGAAATGCTAGTGAATGTCATGCAGTTATTAAACATAGTTAGTGAAATCGAATATGTTTCTGAAGGAAAGTGTCACAATTGTGAATGAAAAATGCAAGAGAGTTCGTCTAGTAAATGACTTGGAAAAAAGAAAATAAAAATATCACTAAAATACCCATAGGTGAAACTGATAATTCAGTTTTATTGAAATGGATTTTTATGGAGATATCTTTCTTTTTATCCTAAAGCACATTCTGACAGATGGCAAAGTTTAACTTTCAACATATTAAATATGTGCACAGTGCTTTATATAATTTGAATTTTATCGAGCTCTATACACATTTTGCTATATTGCTTTTATTTGCATATTTCCTATTTTAGCATACTTATTGACCCATTAGCAAAAAATTATTTTGCTTTCTGCGATAAGCCATACCTAATGATAAAAATGTTGTATAATAAATTTACAAATTCAATTAGAAAAGGAGCAGTAATACATTCAGCATTTTAAAGTTTTTAGATTTATTCGTTGACACCATCGGTAAAAATTTCAAAAATGAGTGTTCCACAGGGTGGATGCTTTAAAATATTGCACATTTTTTATGTAATGTAGTAACATGCCAGTGGCATTGAGGCACTAAAATCTTTCTATAAGTTCGCATTTTGCAATAATGTTTCTGTCACAGGGCTGCCTGAACTTCTGGGCTTTAGTAATGAGCATGTGGAAACAGAATATAAAATGGATAAGGACATTATTGCAGCAGTACTTGACAAGGAATGTAATTCTTTGGAAGAATCGGGAGATGAAGGTGGAAATTAAAGAGAAAACATATTTAGTGACTACCAAACTGCGGTAGAAAGTATCTTTAAGATTTCAACCATGACAGCAGAAAATATGTAAAACTGATGTACGTTGCAATGTTGTTTCGGGTAAAATATTCATAGTTTGATTCATGCAGACCTCTAATTACAATACTCCATCCATTTTTCTTCATTCCAAAAGTTCACTGACAAAAGCAGATCGGTTAAATGTTGAAAATTTCCATTAATTCAGCAATAATACATCCTAATACAAATGTACTGTCAGTGTTAAAATAATCATGTAGATGCATAGTAAGATAATGTTCAATTTTCTCTCTTTTTCGCTTTTACAAAAAGGGAGGCAGATTTCTTTGATAAAATTCCCAAACTTGAACTAGTTAATTTTGGCTTTTTGACAGCTGGAGATAGAATTTTTTGTTTTACCTAGTAAAAAAAAAGAACAAATTAAATATGTAATGAAATATACACTGAGTTAGGTGTAATTACAGCAAAATATTTTCAGTGTAAAAGAAAAATACTTTACGCTATATAAAATGCAACCTTGGTTCTATTCTCGATACTATTTAAAATTTTGAAAAAACTTTACATATACACCATACATTTAGTTTTTATTAATGTAAGAAATGTTTAAATAAAGCAGTTAAAATCTGTGTTTTTCAAACTGTGTTCCATGGAATCTTTAGGATTCTGTGATGTGATAGTTTCATGTAAATATTTTTTAAGATTCACAAACACACTCAAAATTTGAATACATAATTTGGACTACAATAAATTCCTCATTTTGGAATTCCACCATAACATTAAATTTCAAAAGGGTTCCTCAACAAAAAAAAAAGTTTGAAAAACACAGAATTAAATGATAAGACATACTTTTTTAAACATTCCTTTCAATCTGAATAATACAGATAAATACAGAAAGTATTAGATAAATAAATGAAATGAATCCATGGTATTTTTCAGATTGTGTTTTATTATGTGTTTCATAATAGAATAAAATATGATTACAAGAATTATTTATATCTTTTAACTCCTAAATCATCTTTTCTACTAATATGGTTAAGGTTACCCAAGCTAAAGACATTTTCAATTGTGTTATTATTTGATTGTTACAAACGAGTAAAATAATCTGATGTGCATCTCTTGACTTTCCCTACAGGCTCAAATTCATAATCTATTTGAGTTTAATTGCTGCAATTGATATGAATAATTATTTGATATTATATTCAGTTTGCAGTTTTAATACATTTTCTTTCTCATTAGGCAACTTTTCAAAATACTTATATCTCGAAAACTGTTCATTCTAGATTAAGAGTTGATCATATTTATTTTGTCATTAAAAGTTACGTATACAACAAACATTTAATGAGTAATTTTAAGTATACTTAGTCTTTTATTTCGGACTTTGACAAATTCGTAAACAAATTTGCAAAAAATTAAATAGATAATTCTATTTAGCTGAACTGTATCAAAATTTAATCAGCACTAGGATAACACACAAGTGACTTATTTTCCAAATTTTATAAAATTTCAAATAGTTTGAGCTAGAGTGGATACATTGCACAGACGACATCATACTAAAAATAGTTTTTTTGTGTCCCAGAGTGCTCAAAACATGCAGATCCGTTGAAAACTCTAGTTCCAATTTTTGACATTTTTCTAATACTTTCCCAGTGTTCCCGACAGTGGGGACGAAATGTATAAAAAATTTCAAATTCCCCGTATAAAATAATGTAATAGACATAGTGCGAAATGTACCTCTTGAATTACGGTAAAAACAGTTAAACCGAAAATCTGCCACAATAAAGCATTTTCTGCACTTCCACTGTGTATTGCATAATCTTATTTGCGGAGATTACAGAAGCGAATTCTACCCTCTATACCTTTCGGCCACCCAAATTGCTGCTGTAAACCTTTGGGTCAGTCGGGTGGTCTGGGTTTACGACCCTCTATACCTTAAACTCTTTCCATTTAGAATATTGCATGCAATTAGCTAGGAATTAAGCACCTTTGAATAGGTCGGATAGTCTGGGTAGAAAGAAAAGACAAGAATGAAGCGACCTTGCTTTTTGATTGGTTGATCTGTCGGAAATGTTTATAAGCAGCAAAAATAAAATGCTGCCTTCCGCAGTGGTATATGTCTGGTTTGTTTAACTAGTTGAGCATGAACTATATAATTATAATAAAAAAAATCAATAAAGACCTTAGTTTAAAATAGTGAATATGATATACACATACTTTGAAGTTATTTTTTACATACTTAAGTAGTTATATAATATATATATGCATAATCTGCTGCTAGTATTTTCATTTCAGATCCTTCTGGTTGATGACTACTTGGGCAATTGTGCCTATCACAAACGTGTGAACAACATTGATTTCTACATGGAATGAAAATATTTTAACATTGTGCTCTTTTTAATATTTCAGTAATATATTGCAGAAGTGAATTTTTGTGACCCCTCAATATAGTTTTTGATTCATGGTCCCTAAGAAATATGCTGTTGCAGCCTGGTGGGCCATATGACCCCCTGTTCAAAACTACTGTTCTAGGTCACCAAGGGGTGTTTTTGTAGTGTCTAGAAAGGCAAAAACACATTAGACAATTATTATTTAGATTAAGCTCAGGCAGTACAAGGCTGCACCGTCCAAGTTTATCTTCATAGAATGCAGCTATAGGGGAAGTTCAAATTTAGGATTGTGCTCTTATTCCAAATATATCATCCATGGACCAGTTTCACACTTATTATAGACATATTATAGTTGATACCTGCAATGCTTATAAGAAAACTTGCTATCTGTAACAATTTTACAAACCTCTATGGAGACTTGTCCTACCACATAGCCAGCTTTAAATTTCTTCTGAGGGTGTGAACTTGGCCACTGCAGACTGAGCTCAATCTCTAAGAAATTTGAAGCTACCTGCATGGTAGGATTTAATTTGTTGATCTCCATAGAGATTTGAAAAATTGTGACCCATTGCAAGTCTCTTGTTATCATTACAGGCATCGGCTGTTTCATGATGATAGCGTATAATAAACACAAAAGGGGTACATGGATGCTATTATCTGCAATACGATCATAATCGTAAATAGAGCTATTGGAAAAATACTGTATTGCTCATTCTGCTTTTTATGAAGCAGAGCAAAGTAAGATGGTTATTATTGGTAACATTCTTTAATTAAACATATCTATAATACAGTTTTTAGTATTTGCAGAAGCTTAATTAAAAGTTATCATTACCTGTGTTCGACTCACAGATGGGCCATCATCATCATCATCATCATCATCAACTAACCTTTTAATTGTTTTACCATCAACTTTACCATAGATTGATCTAGAACAAATAATGAAATTAATAAGCCCAGAATAGATAAACAATAAAAATGATGCGCTTCTCTCTGTATAGGTTATGGAAGATAGCATTCAAGAAAGAAAGATAATCAGGAGTGTGAAGGTTTACTAAATTATTCCATGCACCAGAGAGGAAAGTATCAAAAAGCAGTTTCAGAGCAGCTAAATAATTTTCTTGGAGCACATTTTCAGAATTTCAAAGCAGCTTTAAGATACAGAGTGCACACTAGCCATTCACCTATGCGCCACAAGCAAATAAATTAATGATTTTCTGGATTATCAAGCTGATAATCACTGGTATAATTCTTTGTGAAAGTGAATGAAAGTGCATGAAATTCAGCATCTTTGATATCGGAAAAGTACCTAAATCGCACCAAATCAAGAGAAGAAAAAATCTCTGAAAAGTTGCAAAATTAAACGGTAAAAGTGGTAAATAATTGAAAATAAACGTGAAACTATAATGTTCAAACATAAAAAATTGTCGCTTAGAGACGTTTGGTACCTAACTATAAAAAAAATATAGTGATGATACAGGATATTAAAATATTATTAACATAGCAAGAATTGGTCTGATATGTCCAATGACAACAGCTAATGAATGTTAAGAGGATTTAGTAAACGGAACTTTATATATAAAAAAAAAATGCTTTGAAATAACATAAAGTCGGCAATCTCAGCAACTTGATTTTGTAAATAGAAGAAACAAGTATAAAAAATTTTAATTTTAAAGCAACTTTTGTAAATTGGTGTAATAATAAAAACAGACGACTACCCGGATGATAACATTGGCTAATAATCATGAAATTTGGCTTTAAACTCAAATTAGTTTCTTACTTATTATAAATTGAAGCATGATTTTTAGCAATTTTCATACAAAACGGTTCCTCAATGATCGAAAACATCATCTTGACATCACTGGAGTGTTCTTTCTAATGATTTTTGACCAAATTTGTAGGACAATTTCTTCATATTTACTTATTTATTTTTGAATACATTAAAATATGCATGTTTTATTTTTATTTTGCTGCATCCAAAAAAGAAAGAAGATTAGCACAATTCTATAGTTTGGCAAATTCTACACCCTCTCCTCACCCAAATATATGACGTTATTTCGGCCATGTGGCTGTATCGTTGAGCGAAACACATTTGGAACCTCTGTGGATGCAAAGATCCTTGATAAGCTGGATTCACAGAGCTTCTATCCTATTTCATATTTTCGGATTGTATCTTTTCTCTTATTTTGTCATTTTAATATTTTGAGCCTCCAGATTTTGATAATCCTTTGTTGTTTGAACTTGATTAGTATGCTTTGCTCTTGAATGTTGATAAATTCATGTGTATTATTCATATTTAAAATTAAGATCATTTTGTCTTTTATGGTAGCATTGTTTTCCTTTTGTCTGATATTTCCTATCATATCATATTTAATTAATTTTCCTCCGTATTGTTTTTGAACCAGGGTATGACACTGATCATGTTTTAAATTAGTATAACTATTTTAATTTTATTTTTAATTTTATCTTATTTATTATATATATATATATATATATAATTTTAATGTTTAACTAAAAGCATAATAGTATTGATTTTCTATACCACTAACAAAGGATTTCTACTGTTTTACAGTTGCTATGCAGTAAGTAGGAATTGCAACTGACATCACAACATGCTCATTGCTATAAGGGAAGCAGTATGTATTTATCATATTGGTGGGTTTCAGGCATTCTAGGATACAGATGGCAAATATCAGCTGTTTATCTAGCAAAGTGGATTTTACTTATCAGTTTTCTAATTTTACAAATTTAAAATATATCAAATATGATATCATACTATCAGCATGACTATGTCTTTTGAAAAAATGAAAGAATGAATTCAATTACACCCTGCTTTAAATCCCGGTAAGATAAGGTAAATTTTGTATTTAAAGTCTGTTCATTTCACAGACACTCATGCAACTTAAATTGAAATAAACTAGTATCAACTGAAATGATTTTGCTGATTTAATTTTTAATATATATATATATATATATATATATATATATATATATATATATAAACTTTCTATGTCCTCTACTAATAACTATCAATCTTACAACCATGCATCCCTGCCTCATGGAAATACTTGATTTTTTTAATAATTTTTCAATTTTTCCTCTATTAATGCTTGTAGTCTGAGTTTATGGTATTTATAGTAACTTACTATTGCTATATCTGAAATAAGCATTTGTTTAGGTTAATTAGGGTTAGATGCTCAGACCTGATGAAGAATCTAGTCTAATTAACCTCCAAATTAAGCCAGTGTTGTTCATTTCTTTTTTCGGCATGGTAGCTATGGTTTAACAACTTTGGTGATTTTTTGTTTTAATATTTCGCAATTACTTGGAATTGGTTATTATTCTATCTATATATATATAAACAAACAAAAGTTTCAAATTACCTGACCATGGCTTCATCTTCCTCCTCTTGTTTCTTTAGATCATCAACCAGTTTCTGATGTTTCTCTTGTTCATGTTTCTGTAATATCTGGTTCAAATCAACTTTAGCATGCCTTTGATTCAAATCTTTTAGTTCTTCTAACGTCTCCATCAACTCCATTTCTTGCTTGGAGGCTTTTGTTCTGTTTTCAAGCAACTAATGTAAAAAATAATTATTGTTATTAAAACTATAATTCCATACAGCACAGTTAAAGGTGAGATGGATTTGATATGCACATACTGATAGTTCAAGATGAGAAATGTTTTAACTCAATTATGAAAAATACTTAGGGGAGAGTGGGGCAGCTTGGAACCCTTTTTAGTTATGGATTTTTATAAATATATATTTATATTTTATAATTTTTTCTTAACCAAACACTTACTTTATATATGTTAAACACTTATGCCTGAGATAAAAGTATAATCAACTTTAAATATCTTATACATAATTAGTAAATATATTTATTTTTAAGAACCCATCCTAAGGTGCTCCACCTGGTGGGGCACTGTCTTGGGCCAATGCTTTCAATGGATAAAACATTATTAATTGTCAACTTTTATGAGACAAATTTTTGGTTATATTGCATAATCGGAGAAAAATCGGAGAAAAAAATCTAACATTTAAACAGATGAAAAATATTGGAGGCTTTTCTTGAGTAACAAAGGCTTAAATTGAATGTTCACAGCAAATTAAAATCATTGCATATAGTAGTCACTACAAAAAATAATTTCACCAGGTGTCCAAACTGGCCAAATTCTTGCTGAAGGTCGGGTTATCATATGTTTTTAGGTTTTTTCTATAATGACCATTTTGCATCTAATTTTACAATAAACATGCCTGTTTCTTTGATATGTAGTTTTATTTAAACAAATTAATTCTAATCCAACTTTTACTGTCTATTTTTGAGTATTATGAAAATAAAAGAGTTTGATAAATCATCTTAATTGTAGTAGAGTTTTTAAAACACAGCAGCAAATGCATAGGAGAGCTATCAGGTATAGTACATAAAATAACAAGATTTTAATCTTAAATCAGATTTTAAAATTTAAGGTGTCCCAAGGTGCCCAACTCTCTCCTATAAGAATATATAATGACAAAATATTTGACTCTAGTGCCAAAAACATATGCGATAAATGTGTGTCACGTTGCTTGGTAACACCAGCCATGTAATATGAGAGATCTCCAGGGATGAAATTGCCAAAAAAGCAAAAGAGCTGAAAACAAAAATGTGAGTAATTTACTCTAATTTTTGTTTTCAAATTTTCATGACAGACGTTTTAAGTGTTAAAACAGAGAATTTCACATAACACTAAATGTAGGGTGCATTGTAGTTAAATTTACAAATGAAGGGTTTTGTAGTCAGAAGGAGTGCACAGATTTCTTGGAGATTTTCTTTGAAAAGCAGAACTTTGCCTGAAGAGAAAAATTTATTAAAAAATTGAATTTTTTGGGAAAAGTGGATATTTTGGGGAAAAGTAAAAAAAAATGGAATTCCACCAAAAAACGGAAGAATCTCATACCTGGATCTCACAAAAAGGAAGTTTAGGTGCATCTGCATCTACCAATAATATTAAAACCAAGTATATAAACATGTCAGCTTGAGATGACAAAGCGATCTCATGCCTCACACCTGTGACCACACAATCTGCTCAACAAAGAAAATGAGGTGGAAATGATATGAGAATTAAAATAAAATTGAAAGAGCAGTATTAATAAGGTAATTAAAAAATTGTGAAATTACTGGCAAAAGAAAAAAACTATAAGAGGGAAGAAATAGAGAAAATAAAAGGATAAAATAGCACACCTTATAAAGAGAGAAAAATAGCACAATACTGAAGACTATGAAAGCATAAAAATAGGAATAACTATATAATATACAAAAAGCTACAATAATATGTAATATAATAAAATGAAGGAAATAAGATGAAGATGTTTCAAGTACTAAATGAGATAACTTCACCAAAAAGCAATTGTTCAAATTACTGTAAAAATACCAGTTATTAAAAGGTAATAAAACAATTAAAGGAGGCAATTGGTTTCGAAAGCTTTATGAACTAACTCTATCAACTAAATTCAAGTAACATTTAATAAAACAACTTAAAAATACTGAGGCAGAAATAAAGTAATTCAAATTACTGAAAAAATACCAGTTAATTATGGTTTACCAACTAGTTTTCTGAAAAGCTACATTAGCTACTTCATCATCTATATTTAAATAACATTCAATCAAACTACTTTAAATTTAAATAAAAAATTCAATCAAACTACTTTTTAATTCAAATTACTGAAAAAAATACCAGTAAATTATGTTTTACCAACTAGTTTTCTGAAAAGCTACATTAGCTACTTTATCATCTATATTTAAATAACATTCAATCAAACTACTTTAAAATACCAATAAATTATATTGGAAATAAGAATAAAATAAAATTATAAATAACAAGTTTTGGATACCATATCAGCTAACTTAACTAAATTCAAATGACATTTGATAACTAATTTGAAATTACCAGTTGATGAGATTGAAATTAAGAAGAATACAATGAAACTGAACAGAACAACTAGTTTCAGAAGCTATATGAGTTACTTCATCAACTAAATTCAAATAACATTCAATCAAACTATTATACTAAACAAGACTGGAAATAGGAAATTAATAAAGTTAAAAGGAGGTAACCACTTTCGGAATTTATAAGAGCTAACTTTATCAATCAACTAAATTCAAATATCTTTTGATCAAACTACTTTTAAAAATACCAGTGAATGAGAATTTTAATTAAAAAAAAATGTTTAAAAAGTTAAAGGTGTTACCTTGGTATGAATCACTTGAGAGTAAATAAGTTTAAGAAATTTAATGGTTGGAAAATTCATACTAAATTTTATTGAATTTATACAATTGTTGGAGTGGAATAGCTCTCCATATGGCAAAAAATAAAATTGCAGCTTATAATTATTTCTAAATAACAGTGTCCATTAATTTCAGAAAAAAAGTATATACAAAGCCCTAATTCATTTGATAATAGTGAGTTTATTTTACTTTTTATGAATTTTCCTATTTTAGATAAAAAAAAATTGAAATATTTTAAGAATGACACATGTTAGAACCATTTTTGTTGCTGCATACCTTTGGGTCAGCCGTGTGGTCTGGATCTTCAACATGTTAGAACCATAACTTTTTATGAATGATGGCATTTGCTTAAAAAATCAATCTTAAAAACCATTTGCTTAAAAAATAAAAACCTCACATTAAATATCTATTTTTATCACATTTTTATTTGTAATTAGGTTTTTGTATTATTTTTCTATTAAAAAACAGATGGGGGGGGGGGGGGGGGGGGGGGAGGGAATCCATGGTTTGTTGTTCACTCCAAAAATCAATACGGCCCCGCAATATTTATAAATTGAAATAATCATATTAAATTTCTTTTAGTTTTATCAATTTGTTCAAAAGGTATCGGGACCACAGACAGGCATCATTGAAAAATTGATTGGTTCATATTCAGAGATGCTTAAAATGTGTTGATCCATCAAAACTCTGTGGTCAGATTTTTGACCTTATCACAATATTTTCCCTTTACTATGCATGGTAAGGAAAGTAAAAACACAGAATATTTAAATATTCATTTCTCATTTATACAAAAATCTTGCTACTTTAAATGTCTCTAATTTTAATGGGACTTAATATATACCACTTATAATTTTATTACCTATATACTGCAAAAATAAATTGTTCACAGTTTAAGACTTTAATAAATTTGTTATTATTATTATTTGGCATTATTGATTGTTCACCAATCATGTGAAATATAATCAAACTATTTACCTTCATTGGATTATTCTTTTCTTCTTCCTCTAAATCCTTTGCTTCTTTAGCAGCTGCTTCTTCAGCAAGTTTGAGGGCTTGGAAATTTCTTGATGCTCCATGTTCGACAATATAATCTGATTTTTCAGGATCTGTCTAAATAACAAATAAAAATATGATTTTTAATTAAAGTAATGAATAATATATTCAAATTTGAAATTTTAGGGAAATCAATACCTTTTTTCATAGTGTTTAATATTATACCAGTGATAACCATAGGTGCTAAATACAAGGTAGGAGGGCAATGCCTCCTCTGGAAAATTTTAAGATTTTTTTTTCTAACTTGATATTTTATCAAAAACCAGAATAACAATTCAGAATAACTAAATTATATATATCTTTATAAAAAATAAATATAAAAAATGACAATATAATACATATAAAAAAAAAATCTATAAATGCTAATGTTACATTTTAATTAAATTCTGTTCACATTTTCCTCACCACAGGGCCATCTTAAATTATCTGACACAGAAGCCACACCAGTTTTTATCCTAAAAAACATGTTTATGCTAGTGACAAAAACACTTAAAAATTACTAACTTTTTTAGATTGGCTACTTAGTACAAAGCAAAAAAGAAATAATTATAGTCAAGGGATTAATGTTTCAAGAACAGCCATTTCTAGTAATAACTGATTTGACTTATCTAGACGGTATTGTGTATGGCTGAATATCTGATATCAATTTTGCATCAGTTGAGCATTAAAATAATAATAATAAAATATTTTACATAATAATAATAAAATATTTTACATATAATATAATCTGTTTTACATATTTTTCAACAAAAAAGCAATTTTTATTATAATATTAAATGTGGCTTTGATTTCATAAAAATGCAAATTTGTCACTGTCCCCCAGTGATGAGTTGAGTTTTCATCTTCTAATTATATCAGTAAAAAACATCAATAATGGGAATAAATTAGTGAAGCTTAAATTTTGATTTTAATTTGTAAAAACCTGCTTATTTATATAAATGTTAACAATATTATATTAAAAACATTACTATGCTAGTTTGTCTTTGAACTGGTGATGACAATGTTGCCTAAAAAGTTGTCTTTTCTATCCACCAGATGGTGATAGCAGTGATTTTCAGTCAGATGAAGAACACTAAGATTTATTTTTTACAATCTGTTTGAAATTTTGGAACTTTGTTATTAACATGTAAGTGAAACCACAATATTCTTACTCATTTCAGATGAGTATACTTATTATCTATTATTTTTAATGCACATTTGAATATTATTATTATGAATAAAAATTTAAAAATAACGTCTTTCATATTAGTGTATAAAAGAGAGTTATGCATACTTAGTTTCTAAATGTCGCTTTCAATTTTTGCATGAAGTAAAAACAACTGCATCTGTCACAGGAATGTAATGAATATGTATTAAAATGTTATTAATTATATTAAACAGCTCTGTCATCAGGTAGAAATCTTAAAAGACCTTTCCAAGAGCTTATTCCACACAAAAGTTTCTAGAAACTATAAAGTTAAATAACATTTTTTTGACATTTGACAATTATTAGATGTTCAGCTGTATATATATATAGCTGTATGTATAGCAGCTTGTAGTTATGAATACTCGGGAGGTCCTGTATCCATGGAGTGTTGGACAATTGGCAACAATTAGCACCAAGCCACTTGAGACCAGAGAGCAAGGAAAATAAATTATGAAAAAATAAATGACTTTAAGAACCTTGTGGAAAAATGGTTGCTTTTAGTAGAAGGACTAGGCATATGCTCAAATAATGTCTCAAGGTATTATGATGTTTTGGTTCTGCTTATAAAGGTTGCTTTTTGATTTGTGATAAACATATTTATCATAGATGAACTAGTGTTCACTTTAGACTAAAAAGAGCATGTGTTTTCAATTCGGCACTTTATAATAAGGGCATATCAGATTTTTACATGAAACTGGAGCTACCACAAATATCAATGGATTTTCATGAAATGTTTTATCTAGTTTTCTAAATGAAAAATCTAGATTTAGAAAGAATTTTTTAATATTTGAGCAAAAACTTTGAAATGTATTCAAAATTTTATACTTTCTTAATATGGCAGCATAGGACAAAATTTGACATAACTACGGATAAAAAGGGTTATTTATGGCTCAATGATTATGAAACTTAGCAGTTTCAATCATTGTAGTGAAAAATTATCGCAATACATTTTTGTGTTCCTGACATTATTAGCTCACTCAAGAGGGGGTACATTGTCAAACTTTGTATTAATTGAAAGAATCAGAATTTTTTGAGACTTTTAAAATTAATGTAGCCTTTTAAAAATAACATGCTCTAATTGTGATAAGTTGAACCAATGATACAGTTTTTTCAAAATTTTTCTTGCAAAATTTGTAAGAAAAAGCTACTTAAAAATGGAAAAGTCAAGATGAGTTGATTTTAAAATTAGTTATTTAATCATTTTTACTTTCTCATATTATAGTGATAGTAGAAGTATGAGGAACTAAAAATGGTTGAATAAATAGTAAAAAAAAAAAAAGAATTTCTATCTTTTGATGCTCTCTTTCGAATAAATACCCTAGAGTAGTCAATGATAGAATATTAAGTAACACATAAACTAGAATTAACAAAAATATAAAACATTAAAAATGTGATGTGGCGTGGCTCCGCTGAAAAACTTCAATTATACTTTGGCCGTTAATCGTATTTCTGCACGCCACTTGCTCGATTACCGAGCATACCTCCAGGTTCTGGTTAATTGGAAAATGCATCACGAGAACACACAATAAATACAATTTAATAGTTAATAAAATCTTTTATTTTTAAAAATACTTATATTCAAAACTTGTTACTTAAAATTCAAAAACCACAAAATGTCATCTTAATTACATACAACATATTTACATTCGCTAAGTAGTAGGTATTGGATAATGATCAATCTGATCATTCCCCCCTCTCTAGTTAAATTAAATATCATATTAGCCCTCAAGTTAGGCAGTTAACTTCCTTATTAAATTCTAATTATATTCTCTGATACTCAGTCTGCAGTGGGAGAGGACAAAAGGACTTACCCCTTTTAGGGACTGGTAGGACGGCATCGAGGATGACCTCCGTCGATTTTTTAGCACGACCAGCACTTAACTCTGAAAATTACCAACTGAGTTCTCTCTCCGCTCTTCTTCTCCTCGTCGGGACCTCGGACAGCCCCCTGGCCGGGCTCCATAGCTGACGCTTGGCCGCTATAGGTTCGAAAACCCATAAATTCAGTGACGTGGCCGGGCTCCCTCGAATCACTGGATTTGGCCCCTTCCAAAGGGTTGGCTAAAAATTGGGGGGCTCTAGCCCTCTTGCAGGTGTCAATTTTATTTAAAAATAAGATAGCGTCCTTTGCCATTTTCTCACCACTGCAGCTGGTCTCTTACTCATAGCCATGGAATGTCAACCGTTTCCAAAGAGAGAGAGAGGGGGGGGGGGGGGTAATACTTTCTAGAAGTGAAGTGGCGACAGGAAAATTCCAATACTGTCCCACGACATGTGATTCATATCATACCTTAATGGAAAGGTTTTATATAAGAGACTATATATTTCATAAATGCTATACTGCCTTAGTTATATAAAAAACTGTTTGATTACAGATCTTAATTGAAATTTAATTAAATTTGAATTAAGTCAAATCTTAATTGAAAGTTAATGTTAATGTAGTTTGTTGTTACACATAAAATTTGAATAATTGATATTTTAAAATTACCTTGAATGTGATTTCAGCCAAACATCGTGGGCATTTGATGTAAAAACGAAAAATTTTGATTCCTAAATATTCCTCATTCTGTACAGTTTCTTTTCGAGCATTGAACTTCTTTCCCTTGTAGATATACTCTCCACATGTTTTACACCTAAATGAAAAAAGTTGATTATTTTTATCTTGACAATGAAACAATTGAACAGTTGAAAACAATGAACAGCTACATTTTGAAATATACATAGCAACTGGTAACTACTTAAATTTTATTTAAAATTTTAAGTATCTATTTCTGCCTTTTGATCAAATCACTAGGCATCTTGAATCCTTATAGGAAGGCTTACATACATAACATAGATTTGTCATAAGTTTATTGGTAAATGTAGGAGCCTCATTTATCAAGTGTTTACCCCCCCCCCCCCCCCTTCTACCAATATCTAAAATTTCATTTTCAAAAACTATGACACCTGTTAAATAATTTTCCGTTTTAAATTATTTCTCAACTAGAACAAATTACCTGGCATTATCTGTTGTCAAAATAACACAAAAATAGGGTATAAATTTGCTAAAAATATGCTATAAATTCACTAAGTTGGAAAACCTATATTCAAGATGTTAGACTTTGGGATTGCTTAAAATAGGCACTAATAAATAAAAATATTTAAAAGTTGCAAAAAAGAAAAAAAAAAGCTTCTTTACCATAGAAGTAAAAAAATAAATAAAATAAAATAAAAAATCTCTGAAGTTTCATCTGATATGAAAATTTTAGACCACACTTATAATACTGAAATAATTCGATACTGTATGTTCCAAAAATTGAAAATTTATCTTTTAAATTCATGAATTTAAAAAATCACAAAAATGTATTGCAGTCCATATTTAGGCAGAAAATCTGAGATATAATCCCCAGATCATCTGTGCCTGGAACTGCAGCTGCAATGGATAAATGGATTTGATGAAATGGCAGAAAATGGGCAATTTGTGGCTTTAAAAGTTTATAATTTTTAAACTAATTTAGAATTGATAAGAATACTTGATGGTGACTGTTGCATCTGGTGTTCAGCTAACTCTGAATTTCGTAGCTGCCCAAAGCTTATATTTTCTGCTATAGAAGACAGACACATAGATAGATAGATATTTCCTTTTATTATATACGACAGGGGTTGACAACTGGCGATTCGCAGGCTACATGCAGTCCTTGACAAAGTATTATGCGGCCTACAACTACTCATTCAAATTTAAATTTATGAGGCCTATGAAAATAAAATAAATTATATCTGTTATTTGAGGATATTTTTATTTTCTTTTTATATCATTGGATTGTTTTATGCACCTTTATTTTAAAGTTGTCTACTTTAAGTCTACCTAAACTTGTCTAATATACTGATTTATTTTACTATATTCTTCCTGTTACTATATAGAAGGTTTTTGAATTTTATATTTTATTAACTACTTTAGATACCACCATGGCATTGCAGTTTTTCATCCATTAACAAATTATAGTAGGACTCTATAGAAGTTATACTAATATTTTAAAATTAACTGTGAATCCCATGAAATGGTAGAAATAAGAGTCATGGCAGTTTAGCCTTCTTCAAGGTTGATCTAGGTATTAGAGCGCAAGACTGGTTTACCGATGCCAATCATTGCATTAGGAATATGATTTCAAAATTAAGGAAAGCCTACTATTATCGAATCATGTAACTATGAACACTAATACAGCTATATCCTTATGTACAGTTACACGGCCTAGCTATTTTGCAGAAGTGGCCCTTGCTTTACATCCAAGGAGCCAAATGCGGCCTGCAAGTTCTCAAAGGTCGGCGACCCCTAATGCTAATATAAGATAAAAAGTAACACTCAAAATTACTATGCTAGTGCATCTACGTGAAAGTAGTTCTCAATTTACAAATAAAAAGAAGATTAGAGTGGATGGAAAATAATACTAACATTGCACAAAATGTTGAACTGTAAGATATGAAATCACACTTTAAAAACAATCACAGTAATCCAACACTAATAAAAACCAGTTAGTGTCGGATTACTGGAAGTTAGGAATAGGAAGTAAATACAGTAATGTATTTAATAAATGTTGTTATAATATGAATGCAATTAAACTTAGTATAGTGTGTCATGTGCAAAATAAATCTAGATTTATATATTATAATCTTATATGTATTGTATTTTTGTAGCCTACAATTTGATAAGGCTGCCTGCTATTTCTCTGCTACAGTGTTGTACCTATTCGCTACAGTGTCAGATGTGCCAGAGCATTAAATTGCTTGATTAGCAGGGCCCGCGCTAGGAATTTCAAACTGTTAGTTAACAAATTAGCCAAATTTCATGATTATTAATCAAAGTTATCATCATCATCTGCGAAAAAATTTCTACTTTTAAGCCAATTTTTAAATGCAGTTAACAATATTAATTTCATTCTAAACAAGATATAAAGATAGGTAGATTTAATTTCTTTAATCATTAAATAGATTATTAGTAAATTAAACTTGTATTTACTAATGAGAGATCACAATGAGATCACAATGATCACAAAAATGACAAATTTATTTTATAATTCACATAGTTTCATTATCATATAAACCAGGCAAGCGCCGATTTTTGTACCATTACACCAATTTTCAAAAGCTGTCTTAAAGTTAAAATCTTTCATATCTGGCCCTTCACTATTTATAAGAATCAAGTCACTTAGATTTTTTACTCTGATGTTACTACCTAATGCAGTTTTTATAATGTTCTGTTTACTAAAGCCTCTTTCAACATTGGTTGTTGTCAATTTTCTAAATTAATCATCAACAGAACCACGATTTTAAAGTCACCTAAGAAAAAAAAAAATTAAATAGACTAAAAGATTCGGGCAAGCGTAATGATCGCATAAAAACCACAAAGATGATGATGAAGAAGAAGACACGAAAACAAGCCAGGCAGGCTTAAAAAATTGTAACAAAAAGATAAACTATGATTCAACTTACGATAAAAACAGCAAACCACAAGTTGGCATTCATAATAATAATCAGCAGCAGGCTTCGGCAAAATCGGTAAAATCTAGCCCGTCCTCGAAGACGGCTACTGAAATTTTTTACCTGGACTTACTGTGACTTTTTACCCGTCCAACTAAAATTTTTTTTTTTCACATTATATTCATTAACATATGTGCTTAAATATATCGCACAACAATAATAAATTAGAACCAACTGCCTCACGATGAAGTGCAATAACTGCATATTCATATACAACCCCCACGGCTCTTCCACCGCGATCAAACTCACCAATGTGGAGTCTGGTGAAGGACCAAACCCGGCGGAATTCCGATCTATGGGTGGGGGCAGAGGGGTAAGAGATGTAATGAATCTCTCCTTTTTCCAATGTTTGGTAACGTGAAGGAGTGGTAAATAAATAATCATATAAATCCTCTTGTCTCTAAGCAGTTTAAACCTCATTCACACTCTTAATTTCTAGGGAATGTGACTGAATCAAGATTAAAATCTTCTTGGACTGAATAGATGTTTCATACCTTAACTTTAGTTGTCAGACAACTGGAACAAATGTCAAGAATGAATTGTAAATGTATTAGTTTTAAAGTTGAAACCACAGTGGGGAAGAAAAGAAAATACTTCTGGCTGAAACTAGAAGAATTCATTCCAAAAAATCAAACTTGTTATGTACTCCCATCTATTACAGCAAATGGAACTTTTATAGTTTGGGTTTTAAAAAGTTGAAAGAGGATAGTGCTCTGCATGGGTTTGGGCTTAGGTCCGGGCTGAGCTTGAGTTTTTTACTGTTTCGAGCCGGGTTGGTCTTTTTTTATTTTTTTAAACGTCCTTTAAGACTGGGCCGAACATATTTATTTTGAAAAAAATTTCAATGGATTTAAATTGAATACATGAACTTATTCTGTTTATTTCAGCTATGTAAAGAAAAATGTTTTAGAAAACAAATTCAATTCTCCATACAAAAGTTTCACAAATTTGTTTTTAACATATGTGAATGAATACAAATCATTTCGGATTTGTCGAGATGCAGTGACAGTTATCTTCAGGCTGAGTTCATTCGACATTTATAAATTTCTTTGGGTTTGACCCAGGTTTAAACATTGGTATTATCGGTCGGTGAAAATCTGAAATTTTGGCACATGTAGACTTTGAAAAGGAGAACAAAACATGTCACTTCGATCATGAGCACGCTATCGCGTTTTCAATCGGTCATCGGATTCACTGGGTAGAGGATGAGAGGAGGGAAAATAACTAGCACCTGTGGTTACAATGCAGATCTAACGGCTCTCCTAGAAAGAAGGTGTTAATAATGCATACTAGTTAAGTTTATAGGAGGGGGAGGTCATTTGCAGGGACAACATTTCTATTTTCATTCATGACACGGGAAAGGACAGCTTTCGCCATAATTTTACGATACAGAATATCTAATCTCAAGGCCGTCTGAGTGGACGGCAACTTCCGAAAATTGACCATCCTCGCCAAATTTTAACTAGGCGAGGATAGAAGGACAAGCGATTTCCGGAAACCTGATCAGCAGTGACCATTTTTAAGTTGGTTTTAACTAAAAATAAATGCTTTTTTATTTATTTAAGAAATTTTTAAGCTTCCCAAAAAAATATTTACGAAATTTTCACAATTTCCAAAAAATCATTCGCCATTTTTGTCACCAAAGTATTTTTGTTGTCGCCAGTTTTGCGATTTTTTCACATTTGGAGCGTAGGCGAATGGCTAGCGTGGACCCTGGACTAGTGAAATTACTAAAATATTTATTAATAAAATCCTATAGGAAAGAAAGTATTACTTTTTAAACTTAAGAAATTTGAAATGAAACATAGATGGGATGGATACAATTGGATACCTAGAAATTGCCTCTAGATAGCATTTTTGTGCAAAAAGATTGGAAAAATATCACCTATGTAATATTAATTTTTTCTGATTTTGACAAATTTTTGGATCACCAATGAAGTAATTTTCAACAGATTTAGAAACTTTTTTGCAAAATATCACAACTGAAAATTAGCACTGTTTTAATTTAGGCCAAAAATCAAACTTTCGTAGTAGTTTGAATTAGCCACAGAGGCAGACCTCATCTCACGGTGACACTTAATAGGGGCTAATAAATAAAGAATATGGTAGGATATTTAGGCTAAAACATCATTTTCTAATATATATATATATATATAAAAATTCCCAAAAAGGACAAGTAGCAATGTACTCGTTCAGATTCTAGATGTGTGACAGAAGTACCGGCCGGGGGGAGTTGCGACCCCCAGCACTCCGGTTAAAGCTTTTTCCGCCATGGCAAACGCTCCCGGTAACCGATACTCCCTACACGATTTCCTTCATGACCCTTTATACTTCCGTAAAAATTACACACATATACAATATCAATAACATGTAAAAAGCTAAAAGTTTACTTTTCCACGCTAAAACTATCCATGAATCATGTTGTAAAAATATAACAATTAATTTAAAATACAAAATATTCAAGACTATTAAAAACAATTAATTTAAAATACAAAATATTCAAGACTATTAAAAACAATTAATTTAAAATACAAAATATTCAAGACTATTAAAAACAATTAATTTAAAATACAAAATATTCAAGACTATTAAAATATATATATATATATATATATATATTAGAAATATGTAATAATAAAAAAATTATGTAATAATAATAATAATAATAATAAAAAAAAAAAAAAAAAGCAATATCAACACCACCATAGAAGCAAATCTACGGCCACAATGCCGACAAGAGTAGAGAACAGCACCAAGCCAAATTCGATGATTAGTCAGAGTTAAATTCCTCCTCAGGTCTGAGTATTTAACTCTAACCAACCCAAACATATGCCTGTTTCAGATTGGGAAATAGTACATTACTATAAATACCCAAACTCAGACTACAGGCATAAAAAAATGAAAAAATGAAAATAGGATACATTAAGAAAATTTGTATTACCATGCGACATGAACCCTTCTTCCACCACGTGTATACACGATCAACCTCAACAGCTTAATTATCTAGAAGCACCGGAATGAACAAGTTGAAATTCTACCAGGGAGGCAGTACGAACGTTCAGTAATACTCCCAGACCCGTCCAGTGAGTCTAAGCTGGAGACCAGACAAGCAATTCAGAAAATGAACAACCCATATATGCAATCATGAATATGAACATGAATCAAAGATGAAAATTCTTACTAAACAAGTAATTCATAGGAAAACTGGATAAACAAGAATGCCACTATACACCATTATAAAGGTGCTCAAATCGTAGTTTCAATACTGGCATATGTTTTAAAATGCATAGTAAACTCACTTTTGTTCCGACTTGTGTGTAAAAAGCTAAATTGTCACAAGTGATGTTGAAAAAATTTGAGTATAAATTTCATAAATTCTGTAATTTATTTTATTAATTTTTTTTTCTTCTAAATTTCATGTCTTTTATATTTGTATATATGGAGAGAACACCAATTTTATGTCTTACCCCACGGGTGCTATTAACTATAGCCTCGCCACTGATCAGCTAAGTAAAAATGGTGCAAATTGGATCTGGTGCAGGGAGCCTGAATTTTAAATAACAATTTAATTGAAACTCTTTTCTGTCCACAAGCCTAATTTAACCATTGCCTACAAATAATCCTTCTTCCCATTCCTGAGATCAGCTTGAGCTTCCGAATTACTCTATACTTGGATTTAAATTTAATACATTTTTATATCGATATTTTATACATTTTTCATTCTGTTTAATAGGATTTTGACACTTAATGGTAACATATGATAAATAAGTATCTTCTCTAAGTAATGGCAATATTATAAAAGACATTTTATAGTTTTTTAATACCACACAACATAATGTAAAATAGATAATAGAAAAAGTATGCAAGTCCAAACCTCATATTACAAGGAGCCATCAATCTAACAGTGTACTGACGATCTCGAGGAAGACGCAGACGTGGGATTTTTGATGGATCAAAATCTGGAGGATAATATTTCTGCACACAAAAAGAAAAGAAAATGCAATTAACAGACTAATAAAAGGAGTGCAACTAACAACATATAATAGAAAAGTTTACATAAATAAGAAATCATAATGAAAATAAACAATCATACGTTTAAAACTTTTCTTTCGGACATTTTCCTTGGTTAATACTTCAGAGAGTATAAATCTGTTTATAAACTATAATAGTAAATCTTTTTTTTTAATCTATAGCTTACAATACTTTCAATAAATGATATAAAAAATCAATGAAATACACAGTAAACAAATGCGATTTCTGTTTTTTAGTGTGTATGAAACTTCTTGTTGCCAAAGAGTAATCCCTATTTTGTAATATTTTCTTAAAATATTTCAGAAAAAATAAATTTTATTTGGAATAAGTTTATTAAATATATGGGAAGTTAATTTAAAAGTTCTAAACTAAAAATTTCAAATACTCGTGGTATACAGCTCGTTGATACTATTCTCAACTATTTTTCACTGTAGCCGTGGTTAATTCATGTTTTGTTTTGTTTTTGTTTGTAGCTGAATGAAAATAATATTGAAGTGATTTCTTCTTTTCTAGATTTAAATGAAGTGATTACGTATATTTTAAAACAAATCATCTTATTCTTGTATGATCAAGTTTTAGTTTCAAATAAAAGTTTTTTTGTAACAAGAAGAATGACGTCGGTAAACGTTTCTGTTGAAGCGCACCAAGAGTATCAGGTGCAAGAAATAACATACGATGGCCAAGAAATTTATTCCCAGTATGTTTATATATGCCATGCATACTTTAAAAAATCATTTGCCCTTTATACAAATCACCAGATAAAGATGTTAAACATTCATGATTTACATTCAAATGTTTTGAATCGATCAATTGCGTTAAAAGTTCAAGTTGCCATTACAATCTCATTTAGAAATCGAAATTAGCGAGTGTACTGTGTTTCTAACATTTAATATTAGATGCATGTTGTATACTTATTTTACAAAATTCGATTTAACATATTGCGATATTTATCCAAATTTATTTTTTATAAAGCTTGCCTATATGTTTATGTACTCTTTAAATTGTACCCATACAGCACAAATATCCTGATCATATCTATATAGCATCCTATTGATCTAAAAATGTCCACTCATAAAAAGGTACATCCAATAGAAATTCATAATTAATGTAAACTAGATCATCTAAAGTTTGTATATTTTACATCCAAAAATCACATGTTATAGATGATGAACACAGTATTGCGTCTATTTTTCATTCATTATGGATGTTATTGACAATCTAGTCCATATTACATTAACCATGCATGAAAAATAGACCAATCCTGTGTTCCTCGTCTAATTTACATTCATAAACTACATGACTATATATTAATTATATTTAATTTCCCCTGCACATCTATGGACAATATGACGTACACATCCATATTACATTCATCATGGATGAAAAATAGACCAGTCCTGTATTCAACAAATTCAAACTATGCAATAAAACACTGCACATGCACAGCTTTTTGCTCTTTACCGTGTCCTCACAGACACTATGACAGGTGTTTTAATTTTATTTTTCAAGTTGAATCTGTTCTATATGTTTTATTCTAAAATTAACAGAATAACTATTATCGTCATCTTGAACCACATACTTGATTAAGTTTAAACTTGTTGAAATCAAAATGCTAATCAAGCTAGCAATTTTATTATACTGTTACTGAAATTTATTGTAACTTTAAGATATTTTTAATATTTTATATTTTCTTAGTATTGGGGTAATATATATATTCATATTTTTGTTATTGCAGTTTTGTTCCAAACATCTGCAGTAGTAGAATTTGAATAACAAGCAAGTAAATGCTAATGCATACTTCTAAAAATGAAACTTTAGGCTGATGAGAAGAAAAATTTTATTTTAAGTATGCAAAAAATAATTATCTGAGCATAATTTCTTCAAACTGTAATTCTTATACTGATATCTTACAAAGTAAAAATAACTTCAATTTATGATCTAGAAATACAGAAAAATACTCTAATCTTGTATAAGATTAGGTTATATTATTATTTTGACTTTAAAGATAAGTTGAATGTCGTATAGTGGATAAGGAAGTAGGTTCCTTTCAACACACACATTGTGAGTTTGAATCCAGGAGACTATCAAAAGAAATTAGTTGTAGTAAAATAAGGCCATGATTTTACAAAATAAATCTGCTATATTAAAAAATTTTTAACAAATTTTTATAATTTTTTAAGTTTTCTGTTTTGTAAAAATGGATTAGAATGAATATAAAATAAATAATCAAATAATATGGATATATGAACATAATCTGAATGAACCAGTTCATGTCCATTGCACATCCATTATGTGTCTATGAATAGCCATTAGACATCAATTGGGGCATAATTTGGATGAGCAGTAGGTACGTAATATGGATGATCCAGTACCATTCTAGTCTATTGCACATCCATTTTTTCTATGGCTATCAGATATCCATAGATGGTATCTGGAGTAATATCTTGATATCCATTAGATGTCAATACACATCACCTACTAGATTTTGGATCTGCTTTGGATGATCCAGATTACATCTATTCGATGTAAATTAGATGGAATCTGGATGTAATGTGCGTTATTGGTTGCTAATCATAAGTTATACCATTGTATGTTATTCTAATAACAATATATTTATATTCATTGTGAAATATCTGTGCCTAGCAGATATACCTGATTTTTAAGAAAAATATCTCCCAGAATTTATTTTAATGAATAGAAATGAATGTAAGGGTGTTATTGCATTTTTCTAAATGTAATGAAATGTAAGCACACTTAGAATAAATGCAATAATATTTCTGAAAGGAGAAAAAAAAGTAGTAATGCCAGAAACAATCAGCATTACTTGGTATTTATAAATTACATTGACATTCTAAACTCATTAAAAATCACTCATTGCTCCATATTAGTGTGCACAAGTTAGCTTTGCAAGGAGTATAGTTTATTTAAAGAACTGTATTAATAGGAAGTACGATAATATCAGGAATAACTAGTATTATTTGATATTTATAAATTATTTTTGCATTTCCATATTCTTTAATGCTTACTCACTGCTGTGTATATGTATAGCTCAGGGTTCCCACTAAGTCAGGAAAAGAGGGAGAGAATTTCTCTCCTTCCAAAAAATTTTGGGAGAGATTTTCTGTTATAAGGAGAGACACTTAAAATTTCATTTTTTTTTTTACCATGCTAATTTAGAAAATAATAAAAAAGAAAGCATTAACTATAACTCATATTCTTCGACATTTAAATTTTTTAATTCTTAAAACTAACATTCTTTTAACATTCTTACTAACATTCTTTTTAAAAATTAATTAGGAGTCGTTTAAGTATTAAGTAAGCACATTTTTGGTAATTTTATAGCTCCCCCCCCACTTGTTAGCAAAAATACTCAAATTCCTGACTTCCCCATGCTTACGTTATGATTTTATTTGCTGACATAAAAACGTCTACATGGGTTATTTTATGTAAAATGACTCACATGCGAATTTACGATTTTTTTGTCTGTAAACTGCAAAAGTCCAGGGCCGACTGTATTTACTTTATATTTTGATTTTTAAAATCATTTTATGATCAATTTTCATGCAGCAATAGCAATTAAAAACTTTAACGATTTTTGATCGCCGAAGGCGAATATCGACGAAAACTATTTCACTAGGCAAATAGAATTAGGTAATAAATTTGACTTTATGTTTGAAAATGGATTTTTTTTTTTTTGTATTTTTTACAAAATTTGTAGAACATAAGGATTGCATCGTCCTTTTGTTGAATCTCAAGCCAGTCATGTGATTTTAGCCATTTTGTTTGACTCGACTTTTTTCTTTTTGTTTTCAAAATAGCCCTTTATTTCATAAATAATACGTTTGTAAAATAATTTTTCTATATAAAACGTGAAACAATTACAAACTCTGTAGTCGATGCAAACAGATTGGAAAAGTGGGAAATATTTTTCAAATTAAACGAGGTATGCCGAGGATAGCGTACAAATGCAGATTTTCGTGATGCTGCTGCAAAATAACCTTTCATTTTATTAATAATACGGTAGAAAAATGATTTGGTTTTTATTATTTGTATATTAAATGACATAATTATAAAATAATTCAGTCGATGCAAATATATTGTGAAAATGGCAAAAGATATTCATTGGTCATCTCTCCTCAGAAAATGTGGGAATCGCCGTATGCGAACGCCGTTTTCGCAATCGCGGAGAAACAGATTTTCAGATCATGTAAGAAAGGAATGTCTCTGATAAAAAATTCGTTGCTTTGTTCAAATTTTGTAACATTTTTTGGGCATATATGGCCAATTTCCACGACATTTTCGGGATTTTTGTAACCTGTAGATATACTGTGTACGGGGGAAAGGATTTTCGTCCGCGGAAAGAAGAAAATTTCACAAAATTTCACAAGAAAAACACAAAAAATGCGGGAAGTACGCGGAAAGAGCATAATTCAAATCCGTGAAAGAATCCTATAAAAAAAAGCAAAATTTTATTTGATCGAATTTGCCACCCACGCAAGCTGAGGGGACACTTATAGTTTTCTATAAAATATCTCTCTAATTAGAAATACGTAGTACTTTAGTGTACCCAAATCGCGATTGACTGCGATTCAGACGTAGCTACGAAATCGCGGTCCACGACCGCTCGGCAATCGGCCCGCGATTCGCAACAACGAGGCAACGGATCGCGATTTGCGGTCGCGAAGCAATCGGCCCGATCTCCGATGCCCGATCGGGATCGGACTTCTCGTTTAGGCCGGAACTGGAGAGAGAGAAATTCTCGCGCAGTCTAAATGTTTAAAAATTTACATGGATTTCGCGATAATCTCGCGGGTTCGCGCTGAAATGGGAACCCTGGTATAGCTTATGCAAGTTAGCTTTGCATTGTGTATAGATAATTAGAAACAAAACTGTATTATATTTGCTTGTAAGTGTATCCAATGTAATTCCACTACATTAAGTCATATACATCTCTGCAAAAGTTATTTGAATCTTATATGTGTTAATCAGTAGACTGTAGTGTTAACCCTTTCAGTCCCAAATATTTATTTTTCATTCTAAAAATCTGATTCCAATTGGCATCACGGGACTGAAAGGGTTAATTAAGATTTGTATGATGCATTTCAATGAGGATTTTGAAGTTTTCAATGTTGTTTTCAAAGGTATGCACTAGGGATGAGCAAATTGCAGCCTGCAGATGTGCTCAATACACTTCTTCACACACAAAAAAAGTACTGGATTTTAGCCAGTCAAAATAATCCTTCCAAAATAAGCCATGTCAAATAAATCGTGACCAAAAATATATGGCAATGTTTACATGAAACATAGAGAAAATCAACTTAGAAACTGACTTATTGATGAGTACATTTCTTCTATTTTGAGAATCGCCTTACAGTTTAACCTAGATTATGACAAAATGCTGAACGCTTAATCACAGTTTCACTCATCATACTCCATCATTATAAACTATTGAATGCACGTAAAAACAATTTAGTAGATATTTATTATTGTTTTGTATTCTGAATATGAAAAAAAAATAATAATTTATTTTGAAGAGAAAAAATATGAATAAAAATCTTTGGCCCACCAAGGATTATGTTTTTTTCATTTGGCTCTCTTGTAAGTTTTCCTATCCCTTGTATACACCATCTCTAAGAAATTGAAATTGATATCATGGAATGTGTAAAATGTTAAGTTTTTTATTAATACATTTTTTATATCAAGACTGATTCTTATCAACAATAGTTTATTTGAAACTCAGCTGTCATTTTAATTTCCTACTTATATAAAGCACCAAACAAGTACTCATGTATAACCAGACAATCATCAATAGTTTTGCAAGGTCAAGTTTCTCCAGAATAGTTTTGGGAGATGTAACAAATCACTTGAAACTCTTGTCAACCAATGTTAGCAAAAGTTTCAATGATAGCTTCAAAATCAGAGCTTTAAATGCTAAATAGTGTGCTTTTTAAATTTTTAAGTAGCTTGAATATTTCTTTTTTTCAACATGGCATAAATGTGTTTTTAACAATGAAGGTTCATTCAAATTATGAGAAGAAATGTTGTAAATATTTTATGAAATATTTAAATAAATGACATTTTGATTCTAAATTTTGCTAGGACTATATCTATATTGATTTGGAATTTGAAATCTCACAGTTCAGTAGATTTTTCATAAATCTCTTTATATAAACACACATATATTAAGATTTGTAATATAGTTTTCCCATAAATAGCTAGCTAATGACTAGTTTTTATTTTGTTTTCAAGCAAGCTGCCTATTTTTACATAATCTAAGTAGTGTTTTTGTTGCATAACTCTCATAGTTATTGCTCTCATATATCATAAATCTTTTCCTTTGAATTATTTGTCTGATGTTGAAATTATATGTGTAAAATAATGAAATTATTTATAAATTTGATGTATATTAATTGTTCTTGCAGAATTATTTTACAATTTTTAATATATTTTATGTTGTTCATTTGTTTGCATCCACTTTTTTAGGCCTCTATCTATGTCAGAAAATCTGACACGGCTAGCTCATAAGATTGATTTTGGTAAAGCAGAATCTGATTTTCAGTCATCATCTGATGCTGTAGAAGATGACAGCAAGGAATTAGCTACTTTTCAAGCATCTCTTTGGCCATGGGATTCTGTTCGGAGCAAATTAAAGTTTGTATAAAAACACTTATATAAGTTACATATTAAATTTTCACTTGTAATAGTTTGAAATTTTATTTGTATTATATCGTTTTGGAAAAGATATAATTGTTACTGAATGCAGTATACATGTTTTGTTGTAAAATGTAATTTTCACTTCTTCCTATGCTGAGTGATATAAATTAATCTGGTATTTCACATCAATTCACTATGTTTTAAATGAAAAAATCAGCATATTTATTTAGATAATTGAACAAAATAAGATTTACAGAAAAATAATTGGCAGTTTTTTTTCACCTGATTATATCTGGGGACAGCGTATCCTAGCTAACGATTTTCAGGTGGCTACATGAAGGTCCCCATTATGCAGAAAGACCAATAGTTTGTGTTCTGTTCTCTATCTCCAACATAAGTCAGATTGAATTGGATTCATGAATATTACAATTTCTTTCCATGTCACTGAGTTCTCTAACCTTTCACAGATGAGTCTGGATTTACTTTTTAGTGATTCTTGGGAGCTAATGTTAATAGCCATCGAAAATCAATTTGTCAGTGGACCTTGGGTCCATTAACTTGAAACCCAGGTGCAATGTTCATAGAGTCCAATTAAATGTAGCTCTTTTGTGAGAAATAGTGAATGGATTACAAACTTCTAGTCTGCATAAAAGTGACCTTCATGTAGCTGTCTGGTGCTTACTGGGATATATGCTGTTCCCTGGATACAGTGAAGCATAGGTGTAACCAGGATTTTGGTAAGGGAGATAGATGATCAAATAGGAGACTTATGGTGTTGGATTATGTTTTACAATATGGATCCTATGGAGAACTAATGTGTGTGTTCAGATAATAGGTGGGTGTGACCTACACTGCAGTCAGGTCTCAAACAAGCTGCCATGCTATGTAGGTTCTTTGGCACCTTGTATTTAGGATATGCCCAGCCAATATTTATCTAGGACATCATGGAACAGACCTTATTGTGAGTTTGACTTATTTCAAAGCAGAATTATTCTTATCTAGGTGGACTCTTAATACAGAAATTGGGTATATAAACCCCTCTGTTTCTTCTATTTGTACACACTTCTTCCTTTTGACTTCAAATTTATTGTTTCTCTTGCACTGATGAAGGGGATCCAGCATGTTCTTGAAATAACTGTGTGTTGTGTTATTTTATTTCTGCTTAAATACATTGCTCAAGTTTTTCTTATCATTTGCACAAAGTGTTTTATACTTATTGATAGATCTTACGTGTTTCCCTCCTGTGCGTGCTTTATGATTTTATTTTGAACATCTTTTTTTTTTAGTTTAATGTAATGTTGCATAATAAAATATATGTCTTTTAATTTATTTTATGAAGGCAAATACAAACAGAAGCTAGTGTCCTTGTTGATGTTCTTAATATTGCTAAAGAAAAACGATACATGGTTATTGATCCTGTATCTGTTGACCCTCCTGATCCCAAGCCTCTAGTTGTGCTTTTGCAGAAAAAGAAAGTAAGTATATTTTCTGTCAAAATTATGATTAATAGGTCAAATATTTACAAGAAGCATTTATTACCAGAAGTATATTTTCAAATACATCGGGTTTATAACTTTTATTCTAGAAAAATGCTTTTAAAATTATATGAGAATTGAATATATACTGTGTGTTGTATAATGAGTTTAATGATTGCATATTACAATAAATTCACATTTCAGTTTTTTTTATTGTTGAGAAGAAGCATTTTTTAATTTTATACTTCTTGTGCTACTTATAAAGGATGATAGCTTATTTAACATAATTAAAATTTTTTATTATGTATTTATTTTAAGTGTTATTGTCACTATTTTTCTTACTTTGCATGTTATATTTTTTTTTTATCTCTGTTATTGATTATGCTAAAGATAAGATTTTCAGGATAAACAATGTGTGTCTATATTTCTACTTTGTTGCTATTTTTAGATGAAGACTTAAGGTATCCAGAAAGTACTACTATTAAAGTTGAGATTTAATAAATTAATGAAGTATAAAAGTGCTCAGCAATCAATCATATGAATGCTGTAACAATAACTGTTATAAACATTGCTGCATCTGATTATATTGCTAGTTCTTTTTAAAATGAGAGCAAGATGCTGTTCACCTAATTATATTGTTTTTGTCCTTCTGTAATAAGTTATATCATTGTATATCACCTGACTATGATATAATATATGCAGGTTTAAACTGAATGTGATCAAATACTAAAAAAAGTAGCACAGTAAGAATTAGGAAGCATATATTTTTCAATTAAGTATCAATATCTGTGAAACTCATTATTGAGTATTGATAACAGGGTTTCTACAGTCCTTGAAAAGTGCTTGATTTTTAGTTTGGTTTTCAAGGCCCTTAAAAGTGCTTGAATTTGCAACAAGGTCTATGAAAATCTTTAATTTTTTTTTATCTCCCATTGTCGAGATGTGACTCAAAACCATTTTCCACTGGTGGAAAATGATTTTGAAGAAAAAAAAATTAAAACCAGATAGATAGTCAGCTATCTGGTTTTACTTGAAAATTCAGCAATTTATGTACATTTGTAAACTAGTTGGTAAAAAATTCAGCAAAAGAAACCTTCTAGTTAATCAAAGATATGTGGTGATATATTTTCCCAAACTATTCGTAAGCGTCTTGTGATCTTTTACCCAGAGTTCTGTTTCTCTCAAATTCTGGGGATGTTACATTCTTAGGAATAAATATTAGTATTAAAATTTTTATGACTGGTGATTTTCAAAGACAGGATGAAACAACTAAAAAAAAATTGATGTGAAAAGCAAAATAATGTAACTTGGTGAATTCGAACATGCAATTTTTTTACAAATTTTGCAATCTTATGTTATAACACATTTGTTAGAATGATGCAAATCTATCATGTAAAAAAGTTATTGACCCTGGGGAAAACATTGAATAGTGATAGAAAATATTTTCGTTTATAATACTTTAGCTTGTATGTCTTTGCTATATTGTACCTTTAAATATAGGAAATCTGAATCTTAAAATCTGATTAAACTTAAATTCACAGGGGGTGATGGATTAGCAGGGTTCCACTGTATCGTCCAAGTGTAGCAACAAGCATTGGTGGAGCAATTTCATTCTTGTTAAATTTCGATCTTTTGACCAAATAACTATTACTGGACTAGCAACAACAAAACTGATAGTAAGCCACTATTTTGAAAAGCACATGTGGTGACAAACAACGTCAGTTTTATACCATATTCATATAACATTGAGGTTGAACCATATGAAGCTGTAAGACCAACTAGATGAGGAATTGCCTGGCCTTATGCCTTGCAACCTTCTGCTATTTAACCTCCATGTTTTATACATCTGATTGTGGATCATAACAAATTTTGTTCCTGCTAGTACTTTAACAGTTATTGGGTGCCGATGAGCTCTAACAAAAGTAAAACTAGTCCATGCTGTTTTCTGCATTAAGAGCATGATTCTAAATAGAGTGTAATTTATTGATTTTTGGTTCCTTTTTTAATTTGGATAAAAGTGGACAACTTCATAGCTTGCATTGTACGGGGGATATCCAGAAAGTAAGTTCCGATGAACTGTTGAAAAACAAGATTATATGTAAACTATTTATATTGCTATTTGATGTATATGTTACTGTGAAAGACCAATATCTGGCGAATGTTGATATTTTCCGGTGAATGTCAGTATTCATATAGTCGCTTATTGTATGTCTGAAATATTTTCTAAATATCAGTATTTCTCACTCACACCGACAAATGTCAACATTCAGCATGCACTGATAGTGAATGTTGAATAAAAATATTTTTGTTACGTTAAGACAAAAAATGCAACTTTTTAAATCATACTTTATTATTAAAACGTATTATGATATATGGCAAAATAGGAGAAAGCTTAAGTAATAGCACATGTAAATAAACTGTTGAACCTAAAACGAACAGTACATTCTAAATGAGAAAAGAAAATAATAGAATACCATTAATAAACTTACACATAAATTATTATGTGATTAACGTTATATAATCTTATTTATTGCAACAACTTAAACTGTTATGACACTTTAAATTGCACAAGAGTTCCGTGCTTTTGCAACTGCATTTAATCGTGGAACACTTCTTTTTGCAATTACAGCATGTATAGCCTTGCCCTCCACTTCTCGAATTAGTTGCAATTGCTTTTCTCAGCAATATTTCTTGAGAAGAAATCTCATCTATGGAAAGTAACTTTTCTTTACAAATTATGAACTGATTACAGGTATAATGCTGCTTGAGGGTACCATTTTTGTTTGCTAATTTATAGAAGTCAGAGTCTTCTATTTCAACAACAACCGCCAACACATTTTGGGCATCTGTTGGACAACGGTCAACATCAGGGACTTGTATTCATACAGTATCACCAATTTGAGCAGGAGGAAATTTTCTTTTTGAGGTTCGTAATGTTTTTGTTGCTTCCAGTAGAAGATTCTCTTTTGCTGCCGCTCTTTTTATAGAAATAAACTCGTGCTGTTCAGTCAGGGCTTGATATGAAGACATGGTAGGTTGCAGCTCCTTGTCAATATTTTCCTTTGGAATATGGTTTTCGGTATGGTCACTGCTCAAATTTTCTTCAAAAGCATTAGTAATTTCTTCGAAATATTCTTCGGTTTCAATATTTATGATTTACTCGTTAAGTAAAGGTGACAATGTTATGCCTCTTTTTGGTTTAATGCCAAACAGTACTTCATAAGAATTTGGTGTATTCCTTCATGGTATGTTGTATTCTTGGCAAATTGAGCAAAGGGCAAACCATCTGACCATTTATTTGTATCATTATGATTCATCCATGCAGTTAACATATTCTGTATATCTTGATTGGCCCTTTCAATTGAGCCTTGTGTTTGGCTATGACGAGGCTTTCCGTGAACTATCTTAATATCTTTCTACATAGCGCATAGTTCGGATATGACTCGATTACAGAATTCCCCACCATTATTTGAATGCAATATAGCTGGGGCACCAAATGTTAAAAATATTTGAAGAAGGTGATACGCTACTTCTTCAGCTGTCTTAGTTTTCAAAGATCGTAACTGGACAAACTTCGTTAAATGATCTTGATACACCATTCTGAACTATTCGCCATCCCTGTGTGACTGCAGGTCTGACATCTTGAGTTTAACTCCGAACTGACCATTGGTTTCACAACAATACCTTTTGTAGGTGCACTATGTTTCATTTGACATTGTTTATATAAATTTAAATACAAGATTACAACTTCATATGTTAATATTTTTGTATTTAACTTACAATTCTTTAAGCATACGTGTTCTTCCTCCATGGCCTATTCTGATGTGAGTTTCGGATAGTATACTGAACAATTCATCATTGGTAACATAAAAATGTATATTCGTTTCTTCTGGTTTTAATAGCACAATTAACTTCTCTTCATCATTAATTTTTAAAATGTCAAAACATTTTAATCCTCTGTAATCCAAAGGTGTACTGCACTTAGTTGTAGCAGAAATCACTTCAGTAAGTATTTTAGAGTACTTTTCTTGAGAAAATAAAAGCAATTGTCTTCTTGTTTACTCTCAATCAATGCACATAACTTTTCAATAAAAAAAAATCTGTTCACTGCAGTAGCCATTCAATATAAATTAAGGTATCGGAAAAAAAAATAAAAATTAAGCAAACATTGCATACACCAGCAAACCTTGCATAAGACTGACAAACAGCAGAGTGTTCGAGAGTCTAACAAATAAATGCCACGTGACCTCAATTGCGGCAGAATAAAGGATTTGGCATTTTTGTTGCCTCTCTGGCTGTGGCCTCTCCACCTCCTCTGCTTCTCGTTTCGACCCCCACCAGAGCTTATCTGTGCTTGTCGACATACACCGGCGATGGTCCGAATGTATAAAAATATAACCAAATATTCCGTCTTTCACCGACGTATTTGGTATGTGTCGACATTCAGCGGAGAATATTCACATTTTCTAATTTCGGTCTTTCACGGTAACATATGCACCTTACACTGTTTTTTTTCTGACATAGTTTCCACCATTATTGAGCCATTTGACATAGCGGGGTATCAGATGTTGTATCCTTCCATCAGAGAAGGATGCTGCCTGTAATTCAAATCATACGTTAACAGCTTGTTTTACCTTGTTGTCTTGGCCAGTAAGGAAGGATTTGAGATGCTTGAACACTTGAAAATCGCTTGGTGCTGAATCTGGGCTGTCGGGGAGATGATCGAATTATTCCCAGCCAAAGGTCAAGAGAAGATGTTGCATGGCGGCTGCAATGTGTAGATGGGCATTGTCATATGAATCAGCAACAACATCACGGATAAGCATGTCATGTTGTACCACTGCATGTTCTCCATAAATGTCACAAATTTGATGATGAATTTCAGCTGGTTTAATGTTCCTCACATTCAAGAAAGGAATCACAGACTATATTTTATTTGCAGCGGGCATCTTGATTTTCTTAAACATAATAAAGATACACCACGATGCATATACATGCCGCTCGAATGTTTGAAAATGACATCAGTACTTTGCCAAAGAATCAAACTCTGCATGCATGCACACTATTATGATGCAGCACTGCAGGTTAGCAATATTTGGAAGCGGAACTGACTTTCTGGATATTCTTAGTATAAACATGTGTCGTTGTGCTTATTTATAAAATTTGTAGCAGTACTTTTTTTATAGAATAGCAGAATAAGTTGAGAGATGCTGGTTGCTGTGCTAGGAGCATGATTCTAAAGAGAAAATAATTTATTTTTTTGCAAAGAGCTTAATTTAGACAAGTAGAGAACTTGATGGATTTCATTGTATAAGCATGTGGTCATTATAATTATTTATAACAGTTGCAGCAGTACTTATTTTATAGAATGGTAAGTAGAAAGACACAGGAAAGGAAGGATTTAAATTTTTGTATGTTTAGACAAAAATAATTTTAATTATCCAATATTATATAACTTATATTAAACACAGGCTGTATGTTTATTGCTTTTTGAAGTCTTGAGAACTTTATTATCTAATATAACACTAAAAATTTTTTTATGATAAATGCATTTGCTTTAAAAAAAATTGTTTAATTTCAGTCCCTTGCAAATGCTGCTAGCATTTTGTTGAGAGGTGCAGAGAGGCTACGTGATTCACAGTGTGAAAGTGCTCGAAATAGAACCCTTCCTGATTTTCATTTAGAACTCCTTCACATGAGACAAACATGGAGACTTAAAAAAGTTGGCAATAACATTTTGGGGGATCTTAGTTATCGAAGCAGTAAGTACTAATGTACTGCATGTATATTTTAAAAGTGTATAGCAATATTTTTGTAAAGTTGTGATTTAGTTATTTTTTAGATTATTTAGATAATTTGATTTTTTAAATCATTTGCATCCACGTATAAGTTTTAAAATATAATTCTTAGCTAGCATGAGTTGTATGCAAGGTTCCTAGGAATATGCTTAAGTATTTTATCAACTTCGGAATGAAATATTCCTGAGTGCACACATTAGGTCTGTCTATAGTATAGTGACATATTCAATCGAATAAAAAGTGACTGAAGCACCTTTAGTAGAGTATATAAAAAGTTAATAACACTTACTCAGCATTAGGTAGAAGAAAATTTAAAAAAATAAAAAAAAAAAATACATGAATTGTGGTATCATTAAATAAGGGATATACTTCAATTGGATCTCTTTTTTCCTACATATGGGTCTTCTAAAAATAAGGACATTTTCAGATGATCTCAATTGGTGTCAAAAAGTTGTTATTGTACACATGTATCGTGGAATGTAGACGGGCTTTGTGCATATGGGAAGTTATATATTTAAAGAAACATACATTTGCTTTAAATGAGCATTAACATATTGCAAGACATTTTTTTATGCTCTATGGTAGAGTTTAGCTTTAAAGACAGTAGTTCGAGTTACATGGATTCTGCTTTAAATTTCAGGCAATGATGGGTAAAATCATTCTAGTTTGCTATATTTAATATATGTTTTAAGGTAGGACAACCCTAACTTTATTTCAACCAAGAGATTAGTGGCAGTAATAAATAAATGAATAATTATCCTTTTTTATGTTCTAGTTCATGTAAGTATTGTTTCTTCATTATCTTATGTTCATTTTCCTATTATAGCTGGTTCCCGCTACTGGCAGTCAGGAGTGTTTGAAGTTAGCAAAAATGAGACATCTGAGATCTCTATTATACCAGCTTTACCAAGCACCGTACCAGTTCGAAACAATGCAATAAAAGTCACATTGCCCAATGAGTTAGAAGGAGTTAGCTATATTCAGGTGTCAATTCAAAATGGTAAAATATTTATTATTCCTTTGAATATTTTCCTGGACTCATGTACCCATGGTGAAGATTGTGCAAAAATTCTCATTCTCTTTTCATAGTCTCATAGAACCCTTCTATTTTATTTAATTATTTTATTACATTATAACTGCCTTATTTGTTATTTTAACTTCTGGTATGGTGATATTTTCCTATTGCTGAAAAATGCATTGCGATGGTTAAATTATAGTTAAAGTTTTCTGACTGAATATAAAATATAAGCAAGGTAAAAGTCCCTATCAGAAAAAAAAAAAAAATTCTACCACTTTGATTCTAAAATATTTGCATTGGTAAATAAAAAGTCCCTGTGAAGAAAAAAAAAGGATAACATAACTAAAAATTGATACATTGGCATATTTTGAAACTCCCTGTAATATGTCATATTTAAGCAACCATAGAGAGCAATATATTACCAATCATAAAAACTTTCAATAAAATGTTTATTTACATAATATGGGATGTCAATTACAAAAATTTTTTTATTCTTAGCACTTTCTGGTGTATAGACTCCCTTCATCTGAGACATATAATAAGCACACAAAGAGCTTAACAACCAACTCACAAACTAAAATTGGCATATTCAAAATTATATTTATATATGCACTGCCTTCTAAACGTTAAACATGCAATAGTAAATATGATATAATTCAAAAAGCTCTGCTTTGATTGACTCCGAATTTCACAAAATGGCAGTCAATTGAGTAATATATTCATGAGTGTAGTAATAAAATTAAAGAAAATATATTTAGGTATATGTTTGCTCTTTAAGTGCTTACTTCTCACTTAGTACATTTGGAAAAATGTTTTGTATACTATACAAACAAACTAAACCAGCCTTAATATGGAATGTGATCTCTTCTGACTTTGATACAAGCTTCACTTTGATGTTTCATTCCTTCATTCATCCTTTCAATCTGGTGATCCAACATAACAGAGGGCAATAACTGCAATTCCTGCAGAATGACAGTTTCCAGGTTTTGGAGAGTAGTTGGAGGGAGTAGACTGACAAAGACAGTTCTTCCAAGGGCATCCCAAAGATTTTCAATGGGATTGAGGTGCAATATACTGGCCACCATATAAGAACAATACCTTTGCTCTCAAGGTACTTGTACACCAGCCTTGCTTTGTGTGGACGAGTGTCCACCATCCGTTAAAAGAAAAATTGGACCCATTGCTGCAGCATATAAACTCACTCAGAATTCAGAGGCTTGTTGCTGATACCTTTCTATCATCACTGTACTTCTTATAAACACTTACAGATCAGTTCCATATCTATGAACAAGAAATGACAGAATGAAAAGAAATTGGCAGCTTACTTAATGGATTGTCTTCTCAACAGTACACTAGCATTGAAAATCATCCAAACATATTATTTGTGTCAATGTTAATTTAATTCTAAATTTACCCTAATACTCTTTGAAAATTTTTCTTTATGCATTAAAACTCTTAAGCGCAAATGAGCCATTTTCACTTCAGTCATGATTTCCATATTGTTCAAGGAACAAATCCCTATTGGACATATCATGTGATATTTGCATATCTCCATCAATGACAGCAGTAAGTTTCACCCAATAAAATCTACAGATGTGTTTGTTATTTGAAAATTTGCATTGCATGCTTAACTTTTGGATGGGCATGTACTTTCTCAATAGAAAGATTAATACAGTATAAAATCCAAAATCCAGATTTCTCTGGACCTCGGTGATTCCAAATTTCAGACTTCCAAATTTGGTCCTTTTGCAGTTTTTTGTCAAAAAAAACCCTAATTGAACTAAATATTTGTATATCCCTTCTCTCTGAATTCTTCCGAAACATGTTATTTATCATACTACGCAGCAGATATTTTAGCAAATAAATGTTTGAAAACAAAACTTTTTATCACAATATAGTTTGTTATACAGAAACAGACTAATTATTCGTAATCCAGAATTCTGGAAAAGCCATATAAAATATGTTGAATTTTTTTTATTTTATGATTTTTACAGAAGTCACCAATTCGTAAGCAAAAAATCATATAATTTGAGTCTGTGTATTTAAATAAAGAATCAATGGTAAAATGTCAGTTTACAAACAACTCTTTTGAAAATGCATTTTAACATAAAATTTCTCATGCATGTAACATGAATCGGAAAAGCTAGCAATGTAAACAAAAACTATCTACCAGACAAAATAAGGATCACCTATTTTGGGAATAGGGAGTTTGTATATTTAAACAAGATATGCATGATAAAATTTTGGTTTACAAACATTGCCAAGCTTCAGAAATTGCATTCCTAACATAATAATTCATCATTTAAGTAACATGAATGAAAAATGCTGCTAGTAACTTAACAAAAGCAATTGAAGGATGAATCAAACATTATTAAATTGAGTCTTTCTATATGTGTAATGGACTGTATGTCAAAATAAAAGATTACTGCAATACTTATACCTTCATTACAATACTATCTAAATGAAATAATGAGAACAACGAGCCATTTTCTCGTGTCTCCTAATGCTACAAGTTTTTATTCTAACTCTACAAAATGCGCTTTAAAACTGGCTACCCGTTGCTTGGCGCTCGCCAAACGAGAACACTTGGCGTATTTCAAATACATACTTCACGGGATCCAACATTGCCCCCGGCATTGAAATGTCAATTTCAAGGAATGAATAAGTACAATAATAAAAAAAAAAACCAATCAAGAATTTAAATCAAATTGCAACTAAAGTACATAATACAATCACAATAAAAACCAAGCAATAAAATTATAAACAACTAGCCGCCTTTGGCGAAAAGCCTGTTCGCTACCCTTGAAAATTCTGACCATAGCAAATCCACAGGGACCGTACCCTCTTTCCCCTACCACCAACCTTTCGGAAGGACTTACGATCCCACATGTTTAACGTGATCATACTCCGCGTGAACACGGCAGCAGTTTTGGCAGTGGCGGGAATCGAACCCGGGCCTACCGAGTGAAATTCCTTAATGCTAACCACTCGGCTACCACGCCCTCCGTGACAATCTCCATAACTTTCTTTTTATTCACCCAATTTAGACTGGAACCCAGTGGGGGAGGCATCCACAGGGACCGTACGCTCCTTCCCCTACCACCAACCTCTCGGAAGGACTTACGGATCCACATGTTTAACGTGATCGTACTCCACGTGAACACGGCAGCAGTTTTGGCAATGGCGGGAATCGAACCCGGGCCTACTGAGTGCAATTCCCGCGCGCTAACCAATGGGCTACTGTGTCCTCCGCGATAATCTCCATAACTTTCTTTTTATTCATCCAATTTAGACCGTTACCCAGTGGGGGAGGCATCCATAAGGACCGTACCCGCCTTCCCTGACCACCAACCTCTTGGAAGGACTTGCGGTCCCACGATCGTACTCTGCGTGAACACGGCAGCAGATTTGGCAGTGGCGGGAATCGAACCCAGGCCTACCGAGTGCAATTCCTGTGCTCTTATCACTGGGCTACTGCGTCCTCTGCGACAATCTGCATAACTTTCTTTTTATTCACCCAATTTAGACTGGGATCCAGTGGGGGAGGCATTCACAGGGACCGTACCCTCCTTCCCCTACCAACAACCTCTCGGAAGGAGTTACGGACCCACATGTTTAATGTGATCGTGCACCGCCTGAACACGGCGGCAGTTTAGACAGTGGCAGGAATCGAACCCGAGCCTACCGAGTGCAATTCCCATGCGCTAACTTCCCGCACGCTAATTTAAATTTTAGAATTACCATATGCTAAGCTCTTAATTCCATCATCCTCATTCCATCATTTAAAATTATTATTTATCCATATTATTATTATTATTATTTATCCATATTATTATTATTTATCATTATTATTTATCTATAAAATTAAAATATCCATCTTTCCATCATTTAAAATATCCATTTAAAAATCCATATCGTTCCATCAATTATCCATATCGTTCCACCAATACATAAATATAATAATTTCAAATACATCATAATTCAATCATTTAAATTATTTAAAATATCCATTTAAAATATTATATAAATATAATAATTTCACCTGCTGTATACAACACATATGCTAAGCTCTTAATTCATTTAAAACCGGAAGCACGGTCCCCATGGAGACAGGGAAAAAGCTTCTACGGGTGAAAACACGGTTTGCTGAGAAATTGAAAATCCTTAGGTCATTAAAATTGCGATCCTGTGGATATTTATAATTATTTCTTGACCAGATTGGACTTGAAAGAATGCCAGACCTTTGACCTTTCTAAAAATGTAAATTATTAGTCGAAATTATTAGTACTTTTTACTATGCGAGAATTTAAAAGCCAAAAATCGTTTTTTTTTAGCCAAAAGTGACTTTTGTTTTAAAATCTTTAAAAAATATTAGAAATCGAAATTGAAATTTGAAATTGATAAATTTTTACTCTCAATTGTCTGCTCTTTCCGGTGGTGTGATTTGTTTTTTTTCTACGACGTCCAGATCATGGAGAAAAAAGGACAAAAAACGGTCGAAATCGCATAAAACATTAAATAACAACAACAACAAAAAAAAATTAAAATTTTAAAAATCGTGTGTAACACACACAGTGTATAAGACACACAGACAGACATTGCCTTTTATTTTTTAAGATACAAGAAGAAATTGCAAATAATTCAAGGAGACATTTTAACCATTATCACATAACTCCATTCCTTATATAGTTACATTATCTGAATTAAGACATTAATTTTCCATAGGCAGAACCACTACTTTTAGAATGGGTCTCTTGTATATTCCCTTTTGTGTTTTTACATTGACAACTCTGACGTTATTGTCCATGCCCAAAAATGTTTAAACTATTCTGCCTAAAACCCATTTGCAGGAAGGTAAATTATCTTCCTTTACTACAACCATATGACCAACCTTCAGATTATTTTTTTACAATCATCCACTTATTTCTTTGTTGCAACGATCTTAAATAATTGTTTTGCCATCTTTTCCATATTGTTTGACACATTTTAGTTGTTCTTTTCCACAAATGTAATCACGTTAAACATGTGGATCCGTAAGTCCTTCCGAGAGGTTGGTTGTAGGGGAAGGAGGGTACGGTCCCTGTGGATGCCTCCCCCACTGGGTTCCGGTCTAAATTGGGTGGCACTTCCTGGCTGTCCAAACAGTTACCTTACACCTTTCTGGTAGGTTGGACGGTCTGGGTCTCAACAACAACAACAATAAATGTAATCTGTTATCATCAATTTCTGTCAAAGTGGGTTCTACAATAGCAGTGATTGGTCTACCAATAAGGAAATGCCCAGGAGTCAATACTTCCAAGTCATCAATATCCAAATGAACTGCCTTAGTAACCATACATACAAATATACAAACATAAATCCCTTTACATTGATCCGTATATTTAATCAAAAATGGTCCACGGAAATCCACTCCTGCACAATTAAATGGAAAATTTACATTTACTCTTTCCTTTGGTAACTCACCCATAATTTGTTCTGTTATTAGAGGTTTGGCCTTAAAGCAAGTAATACAATTATGCACAATCCTTTTACACGTGGTTCTGCCATTTAAAGGCCAAAATTCCCTGCGAATACAATACAATAAATTTTGAGGTTCAACATGTAGATATTTTTTGTGATAACTCTCAATAATCATTTCAGTGAGCTTATGTTTGGCAGTCAATAAAATGGGATGCTTTTGAGTATCAGTTATACGACAATTTTGGAGACGACCTCCTACTCTCAAAACATTATTTTGATCCAAATAAGGGTTTAAGTTTCTTACCTTTACAGTTGGAGATTTACCTTTCTAAATGTTAGCTATGTCATCGGTAAATACCCACCCGTTCTTGAACACAATGAACTAAAAATAACTTTGCATGTTGAAGTTTGTTACAAGAGAGGGGTCCATAAAGCTTACCAAATGGATTTTTTAAGTTATGGGTAAATCTGAAAATGAAACTTAAAATGCGAATTAATTTAACATAATTATTTGAAATATTGAGAATAGAATCTAAAAACAGAGAGTTCAAGTTCAAAGTCAGTGTTACATTAGTCACTTTCTTGAATTCCTTGACATACATTTCATCAGATGGGGAATAATGTTTATCAGCAATTACAAGTGTTTCCCGATGAAGAAATTCTGGGCCATACCACCACAAGGTATGCTCACCAATTTGATCAGGTTCGAGTCCTCGAGAGACCAAGTCCGCTGGGTTCTCTGCAGACCTCATATGTTGCCATTGAAAACTCCGAGTGAGCTCCTGAATGCTTGAGATTCTATTGGACACAGAAACTTTCAACAGATGTGGTGATGAATCAGTTCAAGCTAACACTATTGAAGAATCGGTATAAAGGTAAACTCGTCAATTTTTAGTTTTAACGAAGTCAATATTTTTGACACAAGCTTTGAAAGTAATTCTGCTGCACAAAGCTCAAGACGCGGTATGGTTAGCACCTTGAGTGGTGCTACTCGTGATTTGCTGCAAAGAAGGTTGACCTTCACTTCATTTAAGCTGGTCACACAATGAATATACACCGATGCACCATAAGCATCGTAAGCATCTTTACATGCATCTGAGAATCCATGGATCTCTAATTTCCTTAACCGAATCTGCAAGAATATAGTGGTTGATCTTCACATGTCTCAATTTCGGTAAGGCCTGTAAAAACCTTTCCCATTTTCTTTTTTCTTTTTGTGGAAGTTCCTGGTCCCACCCAATCTTCAAATGCCATAATTTTTGTAAAAATACCTTTGCTTGTACTATCACTGGACCTAAAAATTCCAAAGGGTCAAACAGTCTCGCAATGTCTGATACAACAGAGCACTTAGTAGTTGCGTTTGAATAAGATGAAACTGTGAAACTAAAATCGTCATCTTTTGAGTTCCATCTCAAACCAAGTGTTTTCACTGTGTCCATATTAGATTCTTCTTCAAAGTGATATTTTTGGTCACTGAAAGAAACTTGTTCTAGCAGTAGTTTATCATTAGAGCACCATTTGTGCAAGTCCATTCCTCCAGACTTAAATATTGCAATTAACTGTTGTTGTAATTCGGTAGCTGTAAAAATATTATCTGCTCTAGACAAAATATCATTGACGTAAAAGTCAGTTAAAGCTGCCGCAGATGCTAATGGATAATTGTCCCTTTCATCTATAGCTAATTGCCTCAAAATTCGAGTAGCCAAGAATGGTGCATACTCTGTACCATAAGTCACAGTTAGCAGTTCAAACAATTTCGTTTCTTCAGCAAAGCCTCTTTTCCAAAGAATGCATTTCAAGTGACGTTGTTTGGGATGAACCCAAATCTGCCTATACATTTTCTTCACGTCTGCCGTAAAGGCAAATTTATGCTTCCGAAATCGCAAAAGTATAGAGAACAGGTCTTCTTGTACAACCCCTCCCTTGAACAAGCAGTTGTTCAGGGAATGTCCAGTAGTGGAAGGTGCTGAAGCATCAAAAACGACGTGCAATTTTGTGGTACTACTGTCAGCCTTGTAAATCCTGTGATGGGGTATAACATATATCGAGTCTTCTGGAATCACCTCCCTCACTTGACGTATGTGTCCTAGCCTCTCATATTCATTTATAAAGTTACTGTAAAGGATAGTCAATTCAGGGTTTTTATCCAATCGATACCATAAACTATTTAATTTTTTTGTGGCGGATTGTATAGAACTGCCAAGTTCAGCATTTTCTTTAATAGGAAGGCTCACTGTATATTTCCTTGTTACAACTCTACTATGAGTTTTTAAAAAATGTTCTTCGCAATGTAACTCTTCTTTATTTTTTGAACAAGAAGGATCTAATACTGTTTCTATTTTCCAAAACCTTTCTATGATATCTTCTAACTTATTTATCTGAGAGAGTAACCCACAGTGTTCTCTTTCCTCAACTCTACCTTCCACCGCGCCACTTACTACATAACCAAATACCGTGTCCTGGAGTGTAAAGGACTGATTGGTACGAATTTTGTTACTCTTTAAAATTTCAAAAAATAACTCTGCACCAATCAATATATCCACCTTCCCTGGTTCAAAGAACCTTGGGTCAGCTAGTGTTATATTTGGTGAAATTTTTAACTCTTTCATTTTCAAATATTTAGCAGGCATCATATCCGTAATTTTAGGAATAATTAAAAGGTCAATCGATGCAGAAAAAGATCCATTAGAATTCGAAATACTCATTCTTGTTTTTCTTCTTACATTTATCAAGCAATCTGTTAACCCTGTGACTGGGATATTTATTCTTTCCTTTCGTAAACCAAGTGCATTTGTGAAATCAGAGCTTATACAATTAATTTGGCTCAAGAATACCTCTTCCTTTTACGTAATTACCCCTTCCATCTCTAATATAAATAACTGCCGTTGCTAGAATTATTTTCTTTTTCTCCGTTACAAAACAAGACATTAATAATCATGCTGACTCATCGCCGCCGATGTTTACTTGATTCGAGTTCACAGCATCTGTATTCTGATCCAAACGGTATCCAAAACAATTCAAACATAATTTATTTTTTCTTAATATTTCATATCTTTCTTGAGGGGAAAGTTTAAGAAACATTTCACATTTATACAATGAATGAGAATGTTTACACAAAATGCATGCTGGGGTATTAGTACTACTAGATTTCACCATCAAATTTCTGGATTTATTTCCTTGATTATAATTTGTTTTAGGTTTATTCGAAATGTTACGATTGATACTGTCTAAAACTTAACATCTTTTCTCAAGAAAATCTATGAGTTCTTCAAAAACAGGAACCTCATTAGTTTTCAAAGTTAGTTCAAATTGTTTCTGACTTTCGTGATCTAATTTAATTAAAGAAGTATATTGATAAGTAAGGCATCCGAAAAAACATCTTGATCAAATTTTAAGCTCTTCAATGCTCTCAAATTCTTATTAACACAGTCTAGTAATGTGCGCAAATCTCTAGCTGATTCTTGTGTCAATTTTTCGTAATTAATGATGCCTTTGATATGCGTATCCACGATTGCTTTTTTATTTTCGTACCTATTTTCAAGTGCTTGAAAAAGAGAACTCTACGTATCATCGACAATTTCAATATGTTTTGCTTCCCCCTTCAAAGCTGCATGCAAATAATAAATTTTTTGATTATCAGTTAATTTTGGATTATCTTCAATTAAGCTCTTAAATTGGGATTTGAAGCAACTCCACTCATCATATTTGCCAGAAAATATTGGCAGTGGAATTTCGAGTAACTTTACGGATATAGTACCAGCAAGATCATTACTAATGGGAACATTTGTGTTCGGAACAACAGAGAGAGCACTAGCTATCTTAAACTGATGTAAGGAAGTTTTTATACTCACCTCCAAATTCTGCAGTTCCTCATCGACTTCTGACAGTTGGCATTCAATTTCTTCAAGATGTTCTTCTTGAACATTTGAGTAATATTCCAGTTTTAGGGTTTCAAATTTAATTTGCAAATGTTCTAAAGCTTCCAAGCGGGCACTAATCACAGCTTCATTCTTTTCATCGGAGACTAGGGCAGCTGCAAATTTTGTTATTTGCCCTTTGATATTTCCGCGTTTTCGATTAAAATTGTTATTTCTGACATCTCGAAAACTCAGCTACAAATGAATATCAATCTAAACAATAAGAACACTAATGTACATAGACAATTTTGTACAATTCAAATTACGGAAAGTATTACGATTCCATAGGTCCCTCCGCGAGCGGACCGCAAATGAAGGATGAATCAAACATAACTAAATTGAGTCTTTCTATATGCGTAGTGGACTGTATGTCAAAATAAAAGAGTACTGCAATACTTATCCATACCTTTATTACAATACTATCTAAATGAAATAATGAGAACAATGAGCCATTTTCTCGTGTCTCCTAATGCTACAAGTTTTTATTTCAACTCTACAAAATTTGCTTTAAAAACCAGCAACCCGCTGCTTGGCACTCGCTAAACAAGAACACTTGGCGTCTTTCAAATACATACTTCACGGGCTCCAACAGCAATCTACCAGACAATAATGATTACCTATTTCCTAGATCGGAACTTAAGGGAAAAAAGAAGACTGGGATTTGAAGATTTATAAATTTTAAAATTCGGAAGTGTAGGGTTTAAAAAAAAGAGAGAGAACTGGTGAGCAAAAGGTGTGGATTATGGAGAATTCCAGATTTCGAGTGTCTAGATTTGGAACTTGGTACTGTATCATTGATGAATTACACTACTGGAAGAAGTATAACACTCAAAAATACAAAAAATAATTATTTTAATGGAGAGATGAAATATTAAGAACCTGTAATGAAAAATAAGTATGGCTATATTGCCATCTACATATTGAAATATAATTTTTTTGTATCTCAACTAACACTTAAAAGAATATCATTACATTCTATTAGCAGACACTTTTAGAATAACCAATTTTCCACTCTCCATTTGCATCAACTGTTCACTGTAATCAACTTTTAAGAAATATACCATTCAGGCAAATATGTTGATGACTTTTTTTACAAAACAGTTTTCTTTACTAAACAGTTTTTATATATAATCTTTGTAAGATTTTTCAATTTTCTTTGAATTGTCATTTTTTTTTTTCAGATACTGAGACAATAGCTAGTGGAGAGCTGACTATCCCTTTGCCCCATGGTGCTTTGGCTCAGGCTGAAACACACTGGCAGCAAAAGCTCGAGGCTGCACAAAATGTTTTATTTTGTAAAGAGCTTTTTTCTCAAGTATGTGAAATTCTTCTTTCATTATGACATCTGCTACTGATTTTAAAATATCAGTAATTTAGTGATTTTTGTAACACTGACATAGAGTGATTTAAAAAAATAAATAAAAATTAAAATCATCCAGTATAGGTTATATAGCTTTGCCTCTCTGGCATTTAAATGAAGACTAATAAAAGAGCTGCCTTTTTCAAAAGCTTGTGGATTCAAGACCAAAAAAATTCTGTGAGATCTTAACTGATTGTAACAATGACTCTGATAAGCCACAATTAATTTTTTAAAACTTCCGATACATTCCAAAAATTTCTTTGTAAACAGCATAGTGTGTAAATATTATTTTTAGAAATTGTTTGAGAAGTTTCCCGCTGTTTGCTATTTAAAATTTAAACTTTACATCACATGCTTAGTTTTCTTGGAAAAGAGTAATGCAGCCCAACTTATATTTTTGTACATTTGCCTAATTTATACAGGGTGTCCAGATGAAAGATATCCAAAAATATGAAAGTATATCTTGCAAAATATTTATTATATAAATTTCTGGGTTGTACCATCATAGAGGAAATCTTTCAACGTTTCTTTCATGTGCATGCAACATTTGGTACATGCTCCTGTATATGTGCCAGCTAGTGATTGTAGACGAATTTAGTAACAAATTTAACACCACTGGATTTTTTTTTGTAGGAGTTATGTCAAAAACATTGTTTACCAGATCAAAATCAACACCTAAAAGCCAGCAAAATGGATGCTGTGGCAAAATGGATGCTGTGACAATGATTATACTGAACATCTTTCAAGTAGCGTTAAATGAAGTCAACAACCATCTGGATGTTTGTTGTGCCACCAAGGGTACCAACTTTAAAATTAAGATAAATATAGTGAGAGGAAAAACTTTGGTAGTTTTGTCTATAATAAATACTTTCTGAGATATAATTTTATTATTTTGGATACCTTTCGTCTGGACGCTCTGTACTTTGTACAATGTACACTTGTCCATTTTCATAACATTTGGGAAATGTAAATAAGATTAATCCTTTTTTTTATTCTGTTTAGCATTAGTAATTAGTTTGAGGGTAATTATTGTAAACTGAAACTAATGTTTATTAAAATTATAAATTATGAAGTAAATAGTAACTGTCTGACAATTACAGATACCACCAGTAAACTAATAGTAACCAAATACAGAGACATGCATGATGAATTTTTATTAATTTGAATTATGGCCTGGAATAATAAAATAATGGGGACAATTAGTTTATTACGATTGATTGAAATGCAATTGATAATCATTAGAAAACTATAAAAATAATACAATTGAGTTTTCTTTTATAATTCTAGCTTGCCAGTGAAGCTGTTCAAATGCAGTCTAACATTCCTAACCTTGTTGTTGGAAACCAAATTACGACTTCTGTAAGTTAATATTTGTTCTTTAAACTAGGTTATTCAAAAGTTCAAATATTAATTTTTTGGTTTGTCGAAATTTATATTTTATGTTTTGTTTCAGCTTTTTCCAGGTGTGCAACTCAGCATTGGTCTCTGTCATAGTACTATTCAAGACCGAATCAAAGTATAAGTTGTTTAATTTATAAAATTTAGGTTTTTTTTTTTATCTAGATTACATAAATTTGTTAATTTCTAATATGTATATATTTGATTGGCTCTGTTTTGACACATAATCTCATTGCCGTCCGTCCAAATAGTTGCTCTTAGTCCTCTGGACGAGTCGGACGGTCTGGGTCTTCTACATAATCTCATTGTTCAGCCGTCCAAACAGCTGCTCATGTCCTCGGACGAGTCGGGCGGTCTGGGTCTTCAACATAATGTCATTGCATATTGGTTTATTGCATACTCATTGATAACTTTGGGACTTGGTACATAACCATGACCTAGCAGGGATGAATTTAAAGTTTTGATGCCCATAGGCAACCTTTCACCTCCTAATCCGTTTCTGTCCTTTAGATTTTTTTTTATCAGGCACACATTATATTTTATACTATACCATGTCATAATTTATTTATTTGTTTATTTATTCATTCAATCATATGACTATATAGGTCACTTTCCTTGCAAACAGCTTTAGAGTTAAAATTGGCCATCCCTAAGGGATGGCTGAAAATAATACTTGGATGTGTAGCAAAATTTAATTCAAAATGGAAATTTGCCATCTTAGGCAGTTGCTTATGCTTTTGTCTCTGTCAAAATATATATCTGTATATATGCCTCTGCCAAACAATTAGCACCAAAGTTTCACTTTGGCCTACTTTGTTTACTTTTTCTGTCATGCATGAAATGCTTAATTTACTTGAGATAAGTTTATATTTGAATTTCTAAAAGACAGACTTGTTGAAGTTTTATTTATGTTTCCATAAATTAACATAGTTTCTAGCTCAAAAACTATATCCAATGTATATGAAATTTAGCAGTTAAGTGACCACCTCGGTTCTTTTTAGATTGTGGTAGTGTGGAAGATGAAGGAGGCTCTATATTTTCAAAATGACCAAATAATAAAAAACTCAAATACAAGAAGAAATACGCTTAACTATATTAAAAATTATATATTTTTTTATGTTATTTTTCACAAGAAAAGAACAAACACATTCTCTTTTGATATGCTTTAATAAAAGCATTCTTAAGAAATTTGGATTTTTTTTTCTTCTTGCAAGAGCTAGCAAAAATAAATGGCATCGCAATTAACAAAATGAGAAATGGAATTGTTAAAATCTTGTAAATTTAACATAATTTTAAATTAGTTTTGTTTGCCATTTTCTGCACTAAAATGAATTAATCTTATTTTAATGAATATGTAGTCATTGTTAAAATAAGGGCAAAACCAAATTGTATACACATTATTTACAAGAACATTTTTATTGCACTATTATTTTTACCATTGCAACTGACTAATACATTGTATTGCCATTGGAAATATGTTGAATATTTTAAAATCATTTGACATATCTACTAAAAATAAATAACAGAAAAGTGAAAAAAAGTAGAGTGCAGGAAAGTACTGTTCTGTCCACATTAGATTTTTCTTTTCAAGCGATTTAAACAATTTTATTGTATTTTTCAGTCTTCTCCTAGTGCTCACACAAATGAACATAAACCTGTCCTCGAGCACTCTTTGCATCAACTCTTAAGAGAGCTGCATTACTGTGCAATTCATCATCCCATGCCTCATCCTACCACATCTGGTCTTGGAATTAGCAAGAGGCGAAGGTTGGCTGGGCCTGATTCTTCAGATCTTGAAACAATCCGCAGATCTATAGAATAGTGAGTGTATACTTTTTAATATTTTATTTTGTATGGTCAATGACATTTGATTTTATTTAATTTCCAGTGTAAGGCTTCCCTTGACTTTCTCGTACATTCATATTCTAGATTGATAGGTCCACTTGTATCATAATCATTGACATACAGTATATATATATATATTTATTTATTTATTTATTTATTTATTTATTTATTTATTTATTTATTTATTTATACTAACTCCCTCTAGAATTTGACATTAAATCCATATCAGTCATCATCTAAGCTATATCTGTAGCCAATCCTTATAAATAAATGTTTTAAAGAAATTTTTTGAACTGGAAATGAAGAAAAATAAACAGAAGTGGAAATATTTAATGAATGTCCATTGTCCTCCCGAATTTAATGCTGAATTCATATCAGTCATCATCTCAGCTTTGTCTAAAGCCAGTCTTGAGAAACAAGGTTTTAAGAAAATTCTTTTGAACCAGAAGTGGAAAATCCTTAGTGAACCTCCTACATGTTCTGGAATTTCATGCTGAATCCATATCATTTATCTTCTAAGCTATATTTGTAGAAGATTTCAAGAAATAAGATGTTTCAAGTAAAATAAATTTTTGAATCTGAAGTGACATCACCAGAACCAAAAGTGTAAATTCTCCATGAGTATCTTAACCCTTTCCACAATTTAGTGTTGTATCCATATCAGCCATTATCTCTATCTATAGCCAATTCTGAAAAATAAATGTTTTAAAGAAATTTTTTGAATCAGAAGTGGAAAAGAAATCGGAAGTGAAATTCCTTAGTGAACCACCCTATCTCCTCCAGAATTTGATGTGGAATCCATATTAGTTATCATCTAAGCTCATCTATCACCAATTTTAAGGTACAGGTGTTTCAAGTAAGATGATATTTTTTGATTTGGAAATGGAAAATAGAATCAGAAGTGAAAATCCTTAGCAAACCCCCTAACCCCTTCAAAATATGATGCTAACTCTAACTCAGTCATCAGAGTTCTATCCATGACAGATCCCAAGAAATAGATGGTTCAAGGAAACATTTTTCTGAAAACAATAGTATAGCAGATTTTTTGTCACCAATAAAATTTATTACATAATGTAGCATAATATCGATTCATGTCTGCAATAAACTGCATTGCATTTTTTTAATTTCTTTTTAAAAAAATACAATGCGCAGCAGAGTTCTGATTACCAATGTTCCTGTTTAAAAAATAATGTAACCTCAAGTTTTCTTCTTGCTCCTTTTCTTTATATACATAGACAGGAAGGAGCCATTTACCAAACAATATCATTATACAGGGTGTCCAGTGCTATTGGTGCCCAATGGCTATTTCCTCAACCGTTAGTCACAGAGATATACTTCCAATTGCAAAAATGTTTTAAATTTTAAAATCTATTATCTTAGAAGCAGTTTAAATCAATAAAAACATTTCTGAAAGAAATACGAAATATAAATTTTTATACGGTCCCCCGGTCATCTAATTATATTTAGGAAAATCATCTTCATACAATTTCATGCAAAATAAAAAAAAATCTTCCTTTTACGACCAAAATTCACCGAGTTATGAAGCATTAAACTTTATGACTTAAATTATTAGTTCATATATCAAATTATTATTAGTTCATATATCAAAATTCAAGTCTCTATTAAATTTTAAAAGAGACGTGTCTCATTTATTTGTCAAAACGAACATTTTGGTATGCGGCACCCCTTTAAGTAGAAAATATTGGAAATCTGAAATTGTATACTTTCTTCCTTTCGAACAATTTACCCATATACCGAATTTGAAGTCTCTATCCCAGCCCAAAGCATGCTTTTCTATTATTTCACTTTTCGAACATTTTGGTGTGGAGCACACCTTCTACAGAACATTTAAGAAAAACTTGACTTTTCCAGGGGTTTGTATCGAACGATCGACCCGTGTACCAAATTGCAAGTCTCTATCTATTTGGGAAGTGCCTAAAAAAAAAGCGTGATTGATTGACAGACAGACGGAGACTTGACAATTAGTATATATAGATTTTCCCCAGAGTGCGAAATATCTCAAAAGAATTTAATCATTTTCATGACTTTTTTATGCTTTTTTGAATCAGTAAAAAGTCTATTTATTGATTTTTAGTGAGATTACAAGAAAGCTTAAATTTTTGTTGCTTCAGAAGGAAATACATTTATTTTTGGAAAAAGTTTTGTTGGATACTTATAAACTATTTGCTCGTATTACTGTTTTTTGTTATTTAAAAAAAATATTAGATTTTTTAATTAGTTTTTGTAATTAGAATAAAATGAATGCCTGTTTAATTATATGAATATAATGTTTTGTTTCATTTTCTGTCTATAGTGAAACTCTTCTATACCAAATAATTAAACAGACCAGACATGTTGTCTTAAGATTAAGGTAAGGTTATAAAATATTTATATTATGCATTTTCTGACTTTAAATGTTTGTGTTCAAATTGATAACAATTTCATTCATTAAAAGGATTTATTTTCATATTTTATATTGTTTTGATTTGGTTTATATTATCTGAGTTTTCTTTCATTATATTTTACATTCCTTTTTTGCATTCCATAAATAACTATATAGTTTATTTCTGCAAATTAATATATTGATTTAAAAAAAATTAAAAATGAATTTTTATTTCTGATAATTTATTTATAAAATATTTCACTCTTTCTCAAAGTTCCTCAAATTTTTGGTTCATTGAAGGGAGGATTTGACACTGAAACTTATTTTATGATTGTCTGAGCATGCATGAAAATTATCTCTATTGCACCGAGTTATATCTTGTGATGCAGCAAAAACCTTTGTTTTACTACGGAACTCTAATAACTCTGTAACGAAGAAAGGTTGTGTTTTCAAGCAGGAAAATTTGCCTATTTAACAGTTAGCAGGATTTATTTTCCAATTACATTCATCAAGCGGTCTATATATTTCCTTTGTTGTTATGTTTTAATTTAAAATATAAAAAGGCAAATGGTTTATCATTATTTTATTTCAAGAATCACTTACATCTTCTACAATGATTAAGTTATAAATTTTTTAATTATTTTTTTAAGTTACCATTTACCTGCACAACTCTTATTATTTTTAGAAACTTATCACTGGGCAAAATTTTTTGTCTTAACCTTTTCTTATTGAATTTAATAAAAATATGAATTCATATTTGCTATTCTTTTCACATTTTGCAATTTTAGCCTTAAATAGGGCATTTTATGAAATCATGTACTTCTATCTAATTATTTACTAGGGATTTTTCAAAGCTAATTATTTATTAATTTCGTGAGCACATACAAAAATTTGCTAAATAGATATTTGTTAAATGGAGTTTTGATTGTATATAAATATCAGTACATATAATAATACTAGCAGAAACCACTAGTTTTGCATGGGATAATACTAAAACAAAATTTAAAATATTTTATCCTTAAATGTGCTTCTTATTAAGCTTAACAAATTAGTAGAAAATATGGGTAAAGTGGGTAACCCATTTTTTAATTATAAGCAGTTGTAACAGATACACATATTTTTAATTCTTGTTATTCCCCTCTTTGTGAAAACTAGTGATAAAACTTGAGTCAAAATATTCTCTGGATTCAGTTAAAAAAAAATAGTCATCGAAATCCATGATGTGGAGATATTTAAGTTAAAAGCATGTATTGAAATTTCCTTTTTATATAGATGACTTTCATGTGTTTTTAAATTTTTTAGAACAATGTACATGATTGATACCTTTGCTTGTGAAATCAAAGACCCTCTCATTGTTGCTCATTGGGCCTGCTTGAATAGTCCAGTTCTCAGCAGCGTAAAAATAAACATTATGACTCATGGCTATGAAACAATATGCAGGTAATTTTGAATTAAATTTTTTTTTTTTTAATATTCTGAAAATGTAGCAGTACTCTTTTTTTTATATCCATAAATATGTAAACTAATATTACAGTATTCCCCTATTATGTCAGTAAAAGCTGGAAACTGGTACGAGAGTATCATGTAATTGTGCTTTATTCATATAAAATGCATTGTGGTTTATAGTATGATAAGCCTTTAAGAACTGTGATGAATATGAATATTTGTAGTGTGAGCTAGCTTGTATCTAAATTTGAGCATCTTATTGTTAAATGTAATATTACAGTAGTTGCCATAAGACTGGCAGTTTTATATACCTATTATAGTTTTCCAGTGATGTTTCTACTTATGCAAGTATGTCTTTCCAAGATCTTGACGAGAGTAAAAAAGAATCAGAGTTGCTTTAACCCTTCATGGAGCCCCTAAGCAAAAGTAAATTCTAGGTGTGCCTTTATTGAACTTTTATTATAAAAAAAATGTACATTGAGTTTGGAAGCCCCAGGGCTTTGCAGACCTTCGGCATTTGCCTACTTTGCCTATAGTCAAAAACAGCCCTGAAAAGAATACCCCCACTTTAAATATATAGCAGAAATGTAGGTATGTGTTTTATTGCCCCCTTAAATGTACACATACATAAGAAATTTAAATAAATATATCTTGAGTATATGTGAATACATGTTTTATTAAATATTAAAAATTTGGCAATATTTATCATTTTAATATTACTTTCCTTGCCTTTTGTTTTTGGATTGAAAATATTTTTTATTTTTAACCAAATTGAAAATCTAGTTATTTTAAAAGGTAATAATTACAAATAAGCACTTTTTACTATTCTATTCATCTGGTAGTTCATTTTTGAATTTATGTAACCAATTTTCCTCCAAAACAGATCAGTCAATTGAATAAAATTTGATATAGTTTATTGAATAAATGAGATGGCATCATTGCATTTTGGAAACATTACTAATTTTTATCCAATTTGCACAAGATTTTTGACAGTCAACAAGTTCCGGCCTAATAGTATTGATAACAATCTTGTCTGAAGACTATTTTTTTCATAAATATAAAGCCTGACTCAAAAATCATTCATTCTGGACCTGATATGGCTGAATTATTGTTTTTTTTTTCCAAACATATTTAAAATAATAAATCTGAGTATTTAGGTGCTTTGACCTTTTCAGTTCAAATTTATATATATATATATATAAAAAAATTCATGTTAATATTTATTTAGAACTTTTCAAAACATTGATTTTGTCTTTCCTGGTCCTCAAATTTCCACATTCAGCCTTTACACGTGTTTGGCCCGAGACTTTCCACAGGTAATGTGGTCAGGCTCAAATTCACGAAGGCCTGTTCCACAGGAAATATGGTCAGGCTCAAATCCACAGAGGCCTGTTCCACAGGAAGTGTGGTCAGGCTAAAATTCATGGAGGCCTGTTCCACAGGAAGTGTGATTAGGCTCAAATCCAAGGAGGCCTGTTCCACAGGAAATGTGGTCAGACTCAAACCCATGGAGGCCTGTTCCACAGGAAGTGTGGTCAGGCTCAAATCCATGAAGGCCTGTTCCACAGGAAGTGTGGTCAGACTCAAATCCACGGAGACCTGTTCCACAGGAAGTGTAGCCAGGCTCAAATTCATGAAGGCCTGTTCCACAGGAAGTGTGATTAGGCTCAAATCCAAGGAGGTCTGTTCCACAGAAAATGTGGTCAGACTCAAATCCATGGAGGCCTGTTAAGTAATGTTAGGTGCTAAATAAACTTATTTCTAATTTTTTCTATAGAACCCCACTTGTGATTCATGTGGAAGAGAAAAGTCTGAAAGCAATCTGCAGAGATGGACGGTCCATGGCATTATCTTATGAAGCTCAAGAACTTAGATATCTTCTCATGTGTCAAGTATGCTCTTATATACAATTTTTCACATTAAAAACCATAACTTTTGCATTATATCTTTTATATAATATGAAGTTGATAGATATTTGTTGTCATGGCATTTTAATGCACTTATACTTTTCTTGGAATCAAATGATAAGGAATGTAGAAATAATTCACATAACTGCTCGAGTGGTGACTTAAGTGGAGCAGAGTAACCACTGAAAGTACTAAATGTGCAATACTGTAGTGATCACATAAATTTTAATTATATCATTATTTTTATACTAATGATATAAATTAATAATTAGAAGTACTAATTAATTATGTAAATGGTAACAAAAGTTAACTATTTTATTTGAACATTCTTCCAGCTTTAATACTATAATTTTACAACATACGTATTATCATGCTAAGTACTTGTCAAATCTTGAATGAAAAGTTACACCAGTCATTCAAATTAACTCTGAATGCATCATCTGTAGTACCATGAACTGATGTAAACTAATATCGAATGGTTTCTAAGTGTCCTAGAACTTGTTTTATTATATGGTGAAATATGGTTTTTTGCTTATAAGTGCATTATTTTGTTTTATTTTCATCTTATTGGTACTCTCTTCATCTTGTTTTGTCTTGTCGGAACATTTTTCTAACTTTGACTTAGGCATTTGTATTCCTTTTTTTTATTCATTTGTGCCTTTTTCATCTTTTTGATTTTGAGTTTGTTGGTCTATCTTGCACTACGTTTCATTTATTTGTTGCACTGAAGAAAGGAATCCAATATATCCTCGAAACATGTGTATTCTGTTTTGATTTATTAATGTGTGCTTAATTACACTATTTGAATTTTTTCTTAAGATTTAGAACTAACTTTTGATTAACTTTTAAATGTAAAACCTCTGTAAATTCTTCAGATTCAATTTTTTTGCTACTCTGAATAAATAAGATAAATATCCTATTTTAGTTTGTTTTTTCCAAAATTTTAAGGGAAATCCTTTAATTTGGGAATTTTAAAAATAAAATTCATACTTTTTTAAAAATGTGTATTCTTTCAAAAAACTTTTATACTTGGCCCAAAATTCATTTTTCAGGATATTCATGGAATTTGAATTCGTTTCACCTATTAGTTAGTAGTTTGTGAAGGACTGCTAGGCAAATATCATAGAAATTTGCATTTGTGCATGATTCCCGGTATTTTAGTTGTGTTTGTGAATGTGTTTTTCAAATAATTACAGATTTTTATAAATCTTTTGTGTTTTATATGAGAAAATTATTGTTCTAGCATATTAATTAGATGAAATTAAGTTATTTCAATACATAATGACATTCAAATAATGATTTAGGCACTTCAAAATTCAAACATTACGAGAGCATATTCAGATTTTTAAGAGGATATCTATATAGATTTTCATCTATTTATATATTTAATTTTTTTTATTAATATCTATAATATTGGTAGCAAAAAAAAAATTTTTTTTTTCACTTTGTTAAAAATGAGGGCAATTCTTATAGTTGTGGCAATTGATTCCACTCCTGTCAAAACATTGATTGGCTATGCTAGGAATCTGTACCTGAATTATAAATTTGGATCCGAAGCTCGCTTTTGACCTAATCTTATAGTGTTAGGCTAGTAAATGCTCACAGTCTCGAGTTCAGACTAGGCTGGGACCAAAAAGAATCCATATCTACAGTGGTGAACTGGATGAGAAATTAGTGTGTGCAACCAACACAAGATGGCAGCCCCATTTTGAGCACTGAGGCACCGACTACCCCTCTTTCCTGGCTGACAATGACTGATATCCAACAGCAGCATGATTGACACTACGAATGATCTTCACCAGCTGCCAGCTTTCGACTGGTCTACACTGAGGAATAGGTGGCTTTAAGGAGTTGCTTTGCTGTTACTTACAGACCGACTGAGCACATTTCCATGGGAGGGAGTGTCTGGCAGCTGACTCACTCCTATCGAAACATTAATTGACAGTCCTAGGAATAAGTACCCGAATTATAAGTTCGGACCCAAAGCTAGCTTGTCAGGCTAGTAAACTCATGGTCCCAAATTTTAGTTTGGCTGGGACTAAAAAACATCTATTCCCACATAGTTTTAACATTGCTGAATCTGAATATGATAACCAAACTGCTGTGTCACTCAAACAGTGTAAAATGAGAAGAGATTAAATTAAAAATTATGTAAAACTATTTTCAAGGTATAAAAGCCAATTTTAATAGAAACTATCTAAAAAAATAATTTTGGCTGAAGATTGACATAATTTTTAATTTATTTTCCCAAATATAAACACATTGTGCACTCATCCTGTATTACTGCAGTAATGCATGAATGGAGATTTTTTAGCTTTTAAGGTATGTTCCATATAGGACAGATGTAGGGAAACTTCAGTCCACGGTTATTTGTGACCCATCAATATAGTTTTTCCTTTGACTGTCAGAACAGTTATTTAATAATATTATAAAGATAATACCATAAGCATTTATTTTTAAGACAGCTATGTTAATGAAATTGAAGTTTCAACTGGTGATATAAATATCGTATTTAATACATTCGAGTTTGTCAGCACATTCTGAATGCAAATCTATTGAATCAAATTTTGGGAAAAAATTGATACAGACCTGTGTGGGGAAAAATACACATGTACAAGATTGGTACAGTAAGGTAAACATACCAGTGTATCTCCCTCCACAAGGATGAGTCCACCATATATCAGAGTGCAGAAGTCGCTTCACCAATAGTAAAATCTGTCTCCATTATGTGACAACATGTGTAATTTCATATTGAATCATGAGAATAATAAAATTTAAATTAGCAACAGTTAAAAACAGTCGACTTAAATAATTTAAGTTAATAACAGTTTTATCTAGAATTAGGTGTCCAGACCCACTTGTCAAAGTGTAGTTTGATATTTTTTAATCTATTTTCTTCTTAGGTGTCTCAGCACCAAGTAAATGCTGCTCAGGCTTTAGCAAAATTAATGGGATGGAAAGTGTTATCCACTTGCAACAACTTGGGTGTTGGAGTTGTGGAGCCTATTGGCAATGCTGCTTCAGTGTTAATGGCTTCACCCACAGGAGATAGGTAAGCATAAGGGTTGGTTTTCTACTGTATAAATAAGCAGAGGGCCATTTTAAAACACAACCAAAGTTTCATTGTGTATATTTTGGCAGTGATTTAGAGCAGGAACTTTCCATGTTACATCAACAAATGTACTCACCATTTATGATTTTAATGAAATATGGTAGGTAGTATGTATCAATCATAAGAGCAGTAACCATTTTGCTATATTTAAAAACAATTTACTCCTGAGATATAGCTAATTGTGTACTATGGGGACAGGTAAAAACACTAACTTAAATCTAATTTAGACTACATACAAAAATGGTTCATTCTTTAAGTTTTCCAATGAATCCTACATTTCCCTGTTTGTTAATTCATTAAAAATTTTATAGATTTTAGAAAATAAATCGAAAATGGTGCTTATTACCCATCCACATAGAAAATAATTGCCTATATTGTAGGAATACTTTTTTTTAAATATAAAAAATATTGGGCTGACCTTTAAAAGTTGGTACATATTACCTATCAAGTTTCATCATAATCAAGAGTGGTAAAGCAAATTTTTTTCCTTCCAATTTGTTGATTTAACATGAAATGATCTGCAGGTAGCCACAACCATTTACAGGTTGTAGTCCCCTTAAAGAATCAGATTTCACTTTCATGACCCTTTATCAGCAAAAATTTCAGAAACTGAATAATGGATAAAAGTAAATTTGTATTTAATGTTTCAGAAAAATAGAATTGCATTTAAAATGATCAAAACACAAATTACATTTGAGTGTTTAAATTTAAAAAATATTCTTAAAGTTAGATTCAAGGTTGTATTTAATCTCAATGTAAAATAAAGAACTGTGAAATTTTCACAAAATAAATATCATACTCCCAATACAGCATTTCAAGATATCCAAGATTAACTCTTAAAGTAAGCCTCTTTTATTCTGAAAATATCACATCTGAAGTACTTATACTTGCCGCTAGAGAGCAGTAGTGTTACATACTCTTTCAAATAAGAGACCATTTTTTAGAGTAATTTTTACAGATATCTTGAAATTAAAGATTTTTAGATGTGTCACTTTTCTTTTAAACTGATATTTTGTTGAAAGGATGAGTTAAGAGTGCTGACAGATTTTCCATAAGTTTATTTGGAAGAAAGTTAATATTTACTTGTGTTGAAGTTAATATTTTATTGCAATTTCAGGGTGATTGCTGTACGCTGTGGACCCAAAACAGGGGTGCATGTGAGTGTTTCATATTCTCCTCAGCAGCAGGATTTCTATCCCAGTACACTAGTCCGTGATAGGAAATGGCAGAATTTAGCTGGTGGTTTCAAAGAAGTTGTGTGGGAAAAAATGGAAGGCAGGAACTTCTTGAGCAAGTTGGAACATCTCATGGCTAGCCTTACCCCATGCTAGCTTCTCGCTCATTGTTTTGTGAAAGCTGATTTATTCTACCGACTGATCACATCTACTATTGTGTATAATCTCATCTACAAACTGCTTCATAGTATTAAAAATATTTATCTTATTTTTGTAGTAAAACATATTAAAAATATATTTCATGTAAATATTTTGTATAATTTTCTTAAAGTTAGATTTTTTTGCCACGAAATACTCAGAATGATGGATGGAATATGGATTTAAAAATCTTCTTGCATAATAATAGTTAAACATGTATAAGGTAAAAATGTCAGTAGTTGACCATTTAAGATCAATTTTTGAGCATAAAGTGCTTCTCCGACCGTCCAAACAGCTGCTCATGCCCTCGGGTGTGAGTCAGACAGTTTGGGTATTCCACATAAAGTGCTTCTTAATTTTTTATTTAATAACCATATTCTATTCTTAAAACTACTTTCTAACTCGCTTTATGATCTTGTGGGGGAATTTTTCCAGAATTAGTGATATTTATAAACATTTCTTGTATCATACATATGCATTAGATTTACATAATACACATTTGTTTACATACAAACCCCAAAGGTACCTGCATAGCAGTGAAAGTAGCAGAGTGACAATGACCACATCACAGTTATGAAAATCCAGTGTGGGTGGGACTGTATATATCAGAGTCAGATAAAACACGTCAGATTATCGAAACTACTATTTTTTGTTCTGTCAACTATTGCATAAATATGCAGTTGCAAATATCAATAAAATAAAGCACATGGATAATTTTGATAAAAAATTTATTAAACAATCTAAGACATGTACATAATTTAAATCACAAAATAAATATGGTATATTTCAAAATAAAAAAATCCATTACCTCTAATATTTTTCAAAATAATAAATATTATAATACACTAAAATTAATTTTTAACTCTTTTGATAAATCAATACCATGAGAAACATTTCAATAAATTATAACACACTACATGATGTGCTGATTACATTAACTAAATTCTCATTTAATGAAACTATTTAAAATATAAAAATATTAATAAAAAGGCCTTGCAATTTTACTATAAATTAATTTTTTAAAGAATGATTTTGAAAATATGTTAGTTTTGGAGGGACTCAACTTATAGATCATCTATACAGAATAACTACTACTAATCTATAAGAGGTTGTAAACCTTTTAGATAATTTCCTCTTTATTTTCCCCAACCATGTTATCATCAGCTTAATTTTCAGGCATTTGTTGTAAACTGCATATACGATAATTTTAAATGCAATGTTACTACAAATTAGTCTTTTAAAGAATGATTTTGAAAATGTATTAGCTTTGGAGGGACTTGTAAATCTTCTATACAGAATAACTACTACTAATGTAGAGGTTGTAAACCTTTTAGATAATTTTCTCTTTACTTTCCCTAACCATGTTATCAACAGCTTAATTTTGAGGCATTTGTTGTAAACTGCATATTTGATCATTTTAAACAATTTAATTTCTAATGCACCAACTGCATTTAGTTGTCATTGAAAACTTAAATAGGATTATATTTTCAGTGGTGAATTTATCAGTAGAAGTAGGCAATAGCCTATGGGTGGTCCTTCATGTGGGACAACTTCAAATTTTGTCTACAGCTCAAGGAAAAATTTTTTGGCTTCCCTTCCATTCATCGCAAATCCAAGAGCAAAGTTTTTCAACAGAAGTCAGTGAGTAGAATTTGTAAGCTATTATCAATAAGTTTTTTGATAAGGGAATAACTTACACAGTATCCAGCAAACATTTCATGCAAATTATGACTTTTCTAAAATTATACACCATATTCTTAATATTGAAAAATGTCACCAATGTACAGTGAAACCTGGCTATAACAATGTTGCCTAGAATGATATTTTTCTCAGTCCCTACAATATTGTTATAGATAGATTTCACTGTATATATTGTTGGCATTTCTGGATTAGTATATTTAAGGCCTGCCTGGGCCTGTCCTAACCTGTGGATAGTGCTCCAGTGGGCTTTGTTTTACAAATTTTAAGCAGGTTGGCACCAATTTTACCTCTCACCTAAATTGAGACCAGGTTTGGCCATGTTTTATTTTCTAATTTAATTTAGGCTAGAGCTGGACCAAAAATTTCTAATTTAATAAGGGCTCAAGCCAGGCCTAGCTTAATTTTTTAATTTTATTTTAATTGGGGTCAGGCTTAATGTTTAAATTTTATTTAGGCTTGGGCCAAGCCTCAAAATTTTGTTTTTGGCTTGGGTCAAAAGTTTTCGCCCATACAGATCTGTGGACTGCTTTCCTATGCTCTATGAATCCCTGATGAGTGTAAATCTAGCACTGTGCATTCTCATTCCAAGATTTGAAATCTTTCAATCCAGTCATAGGTAGCTCTGGACTAATTTCATTCATATCAATGATCATCAGCAACTAATAATTAACTGCACTGAAAGTAAGAAAAAACCTATGTGTTGCCACTTTCTGCCTAATGAATGACAAAATCACCTTTAAAAATGCAACTTAGTTGATTGACTTTATCAATTATCAAGATGATAAACCGTAACACATAGAAAATCTCCTTACTTTCAGTGGAGTGTACTATGCTATAAGAAGTATAAAAGCTTAATAAAAGACTATTTCAGAAATACTAATATCTATATCAGGAATATTGTTCTATGATCTGGAGTAAACTTAATGCTAAAGTGTCAATAGTGAATTTAAAATATACAAAATACTAGCAGATGAATTCTTAATTAAAATCTTAAATTGCAAATATAAATATGCAAGCATTTATATTTTATACACTTACAAACAAAGCAGTACAAGTATATCCAATCATAATTAGTCCTTTCTAAATGATATTAATATTTATGTATAATTAATAAACTCTAATTTTTGAGTAATGGGATTTGGAAAAAAAAACTGATATCCTATGCATTTAATGCATAAATAATTTGTTCATATCAGCAGGTTTTGTGTTTATTCTTAAAATTTCCCCCATTCAATTATGCAACATAAATTTAAGGCAAAAAATTACAGGTAAAAAGTGTAAGAATTATGCAAGTAAAAACAGTAAATGTAAAGTCACAAACTGCTTTTAAAATATGCTAAAATGACAATTATATTTTCAATACTTATTTGCAGCTTACACATATTTTCTTGAATCAAGCAGATGACAAAATATTGTCTCAGAATGATTGTAGTTATAGGAATGAAGTACATATTAACACCATTAACCATAATGCTATTGTACTTCCTTGGTTTATGAATACACATCAAATATAAACAAAAGAGAGTTATACTACTGACTAGTATTTTTATTTGTACATTGTAGAAGAATGTATATTGAAAATGTATAAAAGAAATAAAATTTAAATGAGCAAAAAAACTTCTTGTCTTGCAGTACAAAAAGTAGTAATCAGTGCATAGTTGGAATTTCATTGTAAAGATGAAATACTATTGTATATTGACAGACTAATCCACCTTGTAAGTTGGTCCTGAACTCAAAATCTTCTTTCTTTGCCGATACATGTACGTCATAATGAAGTATAAAACTGAAACAAAAGTAAAAGCATAATCAATGTTGTATTTTATCAATGTAAATTATACATAAATTTACATGGAAAATGATAGAATAGGGGTTATTAAACCATGTTAATGGCAGGTTGTAATAATAAAAGATAATGTTTGTCTTTCTGTCTGTGTATGTGTTGGTAGTGGAAAATTTAAGCTTCGGATAGCCACAAAATTCGGTACGGGATTAGCTGAACTCCTGGGATGACATACCCCATTCCTCATTAAGTTTTTTTCTTTTTTAATTTCAATTAGTTTTTTTATTTATCTTATGTTGAAGCACCGAATTTGAGTGATTTTTACCAGGGGTAGTACCTGTCCTTAAATTCCTGAAAAAAATATTTGCGTCCTGAAATTTTACTATTTTTCCTGAAATTCCTGAATTTTTTACATGTATCAAACAATCTAACAGCCTCACCTGCAGTTTTATTGGACATCATGCTCTTTTTATGCTTTAAGTAAAATTATGAATTTAGCACATTTTAATATTGTCACTTAATTTAGCACTTTTACTTTTTACTTAAAATCCTGTATTTTAGTGCTTTAAAATAAAATTACATATTTTAGCATTTTAAAATAAAATCAAGCATTTTAGCATTTATAAAATCGCATAGTTTAGTATTTTAAAATAAAATTGTGTTATTTAGCAATATATCGTGTTATTTAGAATAAAATCATGAATTTTAGAACTCTTGCATTTAAATTTTTATCGCATTAAAATAAAATAGTACTTTCAAAAGAAAAACACAAGTTTAGGCATTTCTAAATCATTTAGTAAACTTTAGCACTTTTCATAAAAATCATGAATTTTAGCACTTCACCAAATAAAATTGCATATTTTATCATTTTTAAATAAAATATCAAATTTTGTGCTTTTAAATAAGATCGCAAGTCATTTCTTTTGTACAAAAATTGTTTCTATAGTATATGGTGGTATTTTATTAGTTTCTGCAGTCAGTCTCTAAATTACATCATTATCAAATTGGACAATATTTGGCATTGTACATTGATTAGTCAATTCATCCAAAGTCAAATTTCTAGAAAAATAAACTTTTGCAAATAGTAAGCTGAGCAAAAAATTCTGGGAGTCATTATGATATTTCATGGCACCCAGGATTTCTCTAGATCTGCATTTGTTGGTGAAAATATCCTTCCTTTTCTTTATCGATACTATTAAAAGTCTAGCATTATCAGAATTTAATTTTCTAGCTGCTGTAAACTAAGAATGTACATCTTAATTGTAAAATCTTTGAATCATATTTATCTTAATATATATAGCTGTTTCAAAGAAGTACTTACGAGGAAACAACCCACAAAGTAGGTACAAGCGTATTGCTGTTGGAAAGTAGAATGAAAAGTTCCATTTATTAGGAAGGAATATGCTAAATCTCTTTGTTTCTTCAAAATATGGAATGTTCCTAAGCATTATAATACCTGAAATAATTCAAATACAAACATTACAAATATAACTCTTGATTTAATGTTACCTGTAACAAATATAAATGTACGTCACAATAAATGAAAGAAACTGTTGCTTGTAAGAACAGAACTTGGTACTTCCTTGAAGAAAGCAGGCATAAGAAAAAAGGATTACTACAATTGTTTTAAAGGAATTATGAACTTTCTTCCTCAGGCCCTGAACAGTGTGCTTTTAACAAACATTAAAATACAACTACCACTGTGCTCTTAACACACATAGTTGTATCTCAATATTTGTTAAGAGCACATTGTTCCTGACCTGAGGAAAAAGGTTTATAATGCCCTTGAAACAATTGTAGTAATCTTTTTTTTTTAATGCTTGTTTCTTCAATGAAGCAGTAGAAAGTTGTATATTTACATATATTCACGTTCACGACAAGTTACATTTCATGCAAATGAACAAAATGAATTTTAAATGAGCTTCAGAATCTACATTTAATACAATAAAACTGAATTTTTTTTATTTTATCTTTAAGTTTCAACAGTTTAAAGGGAAATTGTTTAAATTCTATGAAAATATCTAGCACAATTTAAAAAATAATGTCTCATGTTTGTAGATTAAATGCACCATTTTGTTATATTTTCACCAGCTGCATAATCATACTGAATGAGTATTACATTAACTCTATGAGTATTACATTAAATGCTTATGAATCACACAGTTGACCATGTTTTAAAATTTATATATTACCAGAGGAATATAAATCGAGATGAATTCATAAAGAACATTTAAAATTTAAAACATTTATAGACTTTCCTTGATAAAAGCAAGCATATGTCAGGTGACAACAATTGTTTTGAGGGTGTTGTAAACACCCTTCTTCAAGAAAGAGACAGGTAGAAACGTGTGCCTTTAACTACAGCTAAGAATGAACTGCCAAGGCAGATCGAAGAATGGAGCTCCTAACACCCTCAAAACAATTGCAAACACCTATCTGACACATGCTTGCTTTCATCATGGAAGTTCTGTAAGTGTTTATCTTACAAGCAGCAGTTTTGTAATTCAAAACTTGTCAGTTTTTCATAATTTAACCTGAATTATAATTTCAGTCATATTTACAATACATGCTTGGTAAACCCTAAAAACCTAACATACATAATGTGAATTTATATGACCCGAGTATTGTACTCTGCCCCAAACAAATTTTCATGAAATGCCTCATCTGATTAATAAATGCAGTAAAATGTCAAAAAATTGGCAATCTGAAAAACTGATTAGCCAACAAATTATGTTGTTTTTACAAACTTAAAAAGAAATACGCATTCATTATATCAGTCTTTTCACTTTAGGCTCTGGCATAGAATTTTGGACCCCCAGGCCAACAATATTTTGGGAACCTTTGTTTATGATATAAAAATATGTCCAGCAATACTATCTTGCCCCAATGAATAATCCTGCTTACTAACAATCTGAGGATTTACCCAATTTCAACATAACTTTGAAGCATGGATGATAATAGAAAAATCAAATAACTCAGTTAATGAATAGAGTACCTGAATGATTATTTTCTCCCTATTTCTCTTTTCATTTTTATGTCTGAATGAAAACCCACATACCATAATTATGGTTTGGTGAGAAAGTATAATAACCATGTAATAACTGTTGACAAGACTAAGAAGATGTACAAAAAGATCCTTATAATCCACCCATAACACCAATTTAATGAAATAAAATCGACATTTACAAAAGAAAACTTATTCTATTATTATAATTTTTATTTTTTAGAACCATACTTTCATGACAGATGATTATTATATCCATAACACATTCTTAGCTAGAAGGTTAGATAAGAAAAGTGTTTAATGGTAGTTAACACACTAAAAATTTGGCTACAGAAAAGCCTAAATAAATTAAATTTTTAAAAGACAGCATTACAGATAATCACTGAAAAATATAATACAAAAATTGATTTGCAACTCAAATTTATTAAAGAAGTTGGATGGGGTAGATTTTAAGCAAAGGCCAAATGACCATATTGCCAAGGATGCTTCTAAGGCTCAGATATGCCAATGATGATATTAAAAGCCAGATATGGCCATATTGCCAAGGATGATTCAAGGGCCCAATATCACTATATTGCTAAGGATGATTCTACAGGTCAGATATGGCCATATTGCTAAGGATGATTCCAAAGATTTGTGACAATTTTTTTAATTACTTCATTTTGTATAATACAGTGATACAATGCTGAATTTATAATTATACTGATGATCATCAATTTATTCACATATTTAATTAAAAAATATTTATGAGTTTTAAAAATTAAATTAAGACAATAGCAATTAGGGTACTTTTGAATTATTGGAGGATTCACTGTTATACATTATAGAGTCTAAATCAACCGATGAGAAGTTATAGAGCTAATATGCATTAATTTGTATTAAATTTTAGAAACTTTCTTTGATTAACTAATAGCTTTGCTACTAGTTAATGCTTGTATTAAAGTGAATTATAAATATTATACATTAATATTGATGTATAGTAGGTAAATGGATTTTTACAATCAACTATTAGTTTACAAATATAGTTATACAATTAACTATTTGTTAATAATTTATATAGTAATTTATATGGATTAAAACATATTTATTAATAACTTAGAATTTATAGATGCTAATGATTAATAGGCTTTGAAGTACATAAACTTTGACTTAATAACACATAATAATAGTCATCCTCAATATTGAAAAGTACTGTATTTAGTTATAATTAATTATGTATTTTAATAGAGCGGTTTATTTAAAGACTAAAATTTAATATTTTAGAGCTTTCTCTTCAGCCTCTCCTTCAAGACCTCCCCCCACCCCCTTTGAATTTCACTCCAACTCCTCTTGAATTTTGTTTCTGGCTACAGCCCTGTGTTATTTACAATAGTAGTGTGATCATAATTTTGGAAATGGCTCCTACAGGTTGGTTCTGTGGGTAATAATATTAAACTGAAATATACACTATCATTTAAATGTACAAGAAACACTAGTAAATAAGCTACACTAAATATATATTACACACCTTCACAGAGAAAACCTAAAGGATACAGTGGAATCCATATTGTATACCTCAGCCAACTGATGAGTCCTATATTGACATGATACACCCTCAGCATATAGTAAGGATATCTGAAATGTAAATTGATGTTATCGAAAAACTCATCATGCATAATAAAAGTAATGTCTGTGAATGTGTGTGTCATTGTAGTGAAAAATTAAAACTTTAAACAGTGGAAAAATCCAGGACAAGGCATACTTTAAGTTCTCAGACAATATGTCTTGTACAGACTTTTTCAAAAATTTGAATTAGTTTAAAAATTATGAACTTAAAAGTTGAAATTTTGCCAAAATTTCACTATTTTAAAATGAATTTATTCTAGCAGATAATTTTGTAAGTACTACAGATATGAATAAACATCGACGAACTAGACGTTTATTATGACAGGAACTGTGGTTTCATTTAACATGCAAAATTCTAAATTTCTGAATTTTATAGATATCACTTTCATTTTCTTTTAATGTGTGACTATTTAATCATTATAAGCAATCTGTGTGAATTTCACTTGAATCAAACATAAACTTTTGAAGCCAGCATTTAAAATTTTATTTATAGCTTATTTTTTCAGATTTCTGTTTTAAAATGCTGTTTAAAACTTAATTTTCAACACATATACTAGCTTTTCTTTATAAAATTGTTGGTTAAATTGATAGTGTACTTTATCAATCTATTGTGTATTTTTCACTAATTTGATCATATCTCAGTTTTTAATCATGTTAGAGTTTTATCTTTTAAGACTACACTTTTTAGCTTGTGCTAACAAAGGCTATATATCAGGGTTGAATGCACCCCGTATGCTTATTTAGAGTATATATTATGCCCATGCAGCAGACAAACTATGTTTCAGTACTTATTTAGCGCATATTAGGCCCATATACAAAGTTTTTTATTTATTGTTTTAAATTGATGTACTGTTAAAGAGTTTGATTTTCAAGAATTCATTGTATGTTTCAGTGTAATTTTAATCTTAAATCCTGGATAACACTGGGTATTCATGATAGTAGGACATAAAATTCATTGGCTCATCATAACATTTTATAAGGAAAGTTTAAATTAGGTGAAATGAAATTTAGAAATTCACTTTCTTTAATGGTCTTTCAATATGGTCTTTTTTATTTGGTGATAAAATTAAACCCATTATTGAAATCCAATAAAAAGATAATTCTCTTCAGAGAAAAAGTGGTAACAGAAGCTTAAAAAATCAAAATGAAGTCAAATTAAAAAAATAAAAGTATTATCCAAAACTGTACAGTAAATTTTAAATGCAGCATAATTCAAAATATCTTTCATAGTATGGGATAGCAAATCATTAAAATAAACATACTGAATTAAGCCCCATTCTATTTGAAAAATTATGATTATTTATGGTTTTAATTAAGAAAAGTGCTTGAGAAAAAGAAATATTTTCTCTAACATTTTAATGTTAGTACATTTTCAAAAACTTACCTCACAACTTCACTCAGGGAATAAAGACATATGAGATAGAAAACTACAGGCTTTGATTGTATTCTGGGTTCTCCATTTATCATCCCCACAAGCATTATTAAACGTCCTGCTACCTGTTGAATGATATTGAAATATGTAATGATATTGAATAAAATAAAAGTATAAAATGGGATAGTAGCATAAACATAATTTAATGACTACTAACACAAACCTTAGATATGACAAAATATGAATTCATAATAGGTAATAAAAAATCAATAGACAGTGACATAACACCAGCCCACAGAAAAACTGCAAAGATAAAAAAAAAAAAAACTTTTAAGATAATAGGATTGTAGCATAAACAATTCCAACTGTGTTAGCACTTAATGACTACTAACACAGACATTAATAATAATAATAAAAAATCAATTCATAATAGATAATGAATAACCAGTATACAGCAGCATAACATCAACCCTCAGAGAAATTGCAAAGATCAAAATGGAACTATAAAAATTACAGAAAAAAAAGGAAGAGCCCAAAGTTCCCACAAAAAGTAAGGAGTTTTTAAGACTATATGATGAACTAATACTCATATTGCAAATAAAGTTCCAACCACATTAAGACCAATAAAGATTATCTCTCTCTAATAGAAACACATACTTTTAAAAATCCTAAATTATATTTAGACAAAAGAATGGCATTAGTTGTACACGAACATATTAAAGTGAATATAGGTATATTAGGCTTCACTTCCATGCAAAGTATTATATGCATTAGTAGCTTCTTAAGGAAAGATATTTCTGCTTTAAAAATATGATTTTTCAGAAATACTTAGAAATACTTTTAAAAAATAGTTTACACTTTGGGGTACAATGTAAAAAGAAACTGTATTGAAATTTGACTAAAATTATGTCCATAACAAGAAAAAACGTCTATGCTACGATAAATATTTTGTTGACACATCTGTTAAATATTGTAAACAAAGCTCTTATTTACATGCAGGTGAAATTAAATGCTCCACTATATCCTGCTATGAAGCTACATATTTTATTTCAAATGGAGATGAAGCAATTGCATTATTTAATAAAGGATGAATTGGGCAACAAGTATCATGAAATGTGAGAGTTTAAATTTGAATAATTCTTGATAAATGCTGCTTCAGGGATTAAATTCATGCTTGTGAAAGTGGCAAAACCATGAACATTAGAAGCCTATAGGACAAATATAATGATAAATAAAGCTGTACATGAACATTTTCTCTAAATAGAAGATCCTATGCATGAGGAACAAGCTTTTTGAAGAAATATTTCTTTTATATTATTTTGAATATATGGGATTTAATTTTTAAAGTAGTTTTTCTTGGATTCATTTTTTTTTCTATTTACTCACAAGATTAAGAAAAAACATTATTATTCTATTGCTCTGAAATTTTACATGCAAACTTTGTTTATCAGCTTTCATTCTGTGAACCAGGATTTTGCCATTTGGATGGATAGTTTTCATTTAAGTAGGAAATAACTTCACGGAATTATGGCCTATTTTAATTTTTTAAAATAATTTTTTTTTTTAAATTTTGGTTCACAGGATAAAGATATATGTTAACTTAAAGGAAAAAAAAAAAAAAAAAAAAAAAAAATAATAATTTTCAAAAATTATTTTGTGGGTACTCATGACTGATATTTTTTAATTTAGTTTTCACTTATTTATTTTAATTATAATTAATAAACTATGATACAGATTAAGTCAATCAAAGTATTTTGTAATCTGTGAACTTTCTAATCTATATATATAAAATTGAAAATCTGTCTGTCTGTCTCGTCATCATGAGAAAAAGGCTGAACTGAATGTGATGAAATTTTGTGGGTAGCCTGGAAATAGTCCCACTTAAAATTTAGTCAATGTTTAGAGTTTCTACGATCAGTGGTTCTTGAGATATTAGTAAAAAACCAAATTTTTGTTTGTCTCATCATCACGGGAGAACGGCTGAACCGAATTTGATGAAATTTTGTGGATAGCCTTGAAATAGCCCCCCATAAATTTAGCCCAAGTTTCAAGTATCTAAGACCAGGGGTTGTCGAGATATTAATGAAAAACGAAATATTTTGCTAGGAGTTCTACTCTCTAACTTCGTGGTTTATCCAAACGAAAAGCTTTAAAATCGTTTGAAAGTGAATTAAAATTTAATCTCTGAGTTTGATGGGAGATTTTTTGCGCTAATTAGTCACTTTCTGAAAACATGAATTGTTTGAATAATGATTTAAATGGGAAATCTATCTCCATGGTTTATTTTAAAAAAGCTTTTACTGAACAATGAAAAGTATAAAGAAATCAAAATGGTTATTTAATTTCACAGTTTATGAGGAAGATTCTATCTTATATCATGTTACTCAGAAACGTAATTAAATTAAATCTGTCTGTTAATTTTAATAATTATTTTTTCGATTTGAATAATAAATAAATGGATATAAAAATATATTTTAGAAAAGAACGATTTGCTTTTTCTTATAGCATTTTTGACTGGATAATATCAATTATGGTCTTCAGGTTTAAACATTATTAATATTGATATTTTCAAATTATTATGCAATTGTTTTATTATGACAAAAATTGTTTAAACTCATGTATTGTACGTTGTATGAGTAATCTTCTACAAATACACGGGTATATCTTTTAATCTAAGAGAATATAAGTAGTACAGGTATATTGGCATATGTTTTGATATATATTGGCATATTTTGGAATCAATTACGACCTTCTGGTATAGAGTACGGGGATTATTGATATTTTAAATTTATTACGTCATCTCTTTTATTTTGGCAAATATTTTTTAGACTTATATTGTAATACAGGTAATCTTCTACTAACACACTGGCATATTTTCTAATTTGCAACAATATAAGTAGTACGAGGTTGCATATATTGATTCAATTCCTTTTTATTTTTTTGTAAATTTGCTTACAAAAGGGGCCAGGATGTTTTATTCTTCAGATCTGCCCGTGAAGATAATTTTGCATAGTGAGAACAGACATTCTTAAACTTCTCTTTAGGAGCAATAAATTTAATATTTTAACAAAATGTACACATGATTGCGAATTATAAGTTTATTTAAATTATATACTCCGTACGAAGAACGGGTATGCTGCTAGTCTATATAAATAAAGTTGAAATTATGTCTGTCTGTTTGTCCCATCATCACGGGAGAATGGCTAAACCGAATTTGATGAAATTTTGTGGGTAGCCTGGAAATCGTCCCACTTAAAATTTAGTCCATGTTTGGAGTTTCTACGATCAGTGGTTCTCGAGATATTAATGAAAAAGCGAAATTTTCGTTTGTCTCATCATCACGGGAGAAAGGCTGAACCGAATTTGATGAAATTTTGTGGATAGCCTTGAAATAGCCCCCCATAAATGTAACCCAAGTTTTGAGTATCTAAGACCAGGGGTTGTCGAGATATTAATGAAAAACGAAACTTTTTCCTAGGAGTTCTACTCTCTAACTCCATGGTTTATCCAAACGAAAAGCTTGAAAATCGTTTGAAAGTGAATTAAAATTTTATCTCTGAGTTTGATGGGAGATTTTTTGAGCTAATTAGTCACTTTTTGAAAATATGAATTGTTTGAAACATGATTTAAATGGGAAATCTATCTCCATGGCTTATTTAACACAAGTCTTTACTGAACAATGAAAAGTATAAAGAAATCAAAATGGTTATTTAATTTCACAGTTTATGAGGAAGATTCTATCTTATATTATGTTGCTCAGAAACGCAATTAAATTAAATGTGTCTGTTAATTTTAATTATTATTTTTTCGATTTGAATAATAAATAAATGGATATAAAAATATATTTTAGAAAAGAATGATTTGATTTTACTTATAGCATTTCTGACTGGATAATATCAATTATGGTCTTCAGGTTTAAATGTTATTATTATTGATATTTTCAAATTATTATGCAATTGTTTTATTATGACAAAAATTGTTTAAACTCATATATTGTACGTTGTACGAATAATTTTCTACAAATACATGGGTATATCTTCTAATCTACGAGAATATAAGTAGTACAGGTATATTGGCATATGTTTTGATATATATTGGCATATATTGGAATCAATTACGATCTTCTGGTATAAAGAGTACGGGGATTATTGATATTTTCAATTTATTATGTCATCTCTTTTAGTTTGGCAAAGATTTTTGAGACTCATATTGTAATACGGGTAATCTTCTACTAAAACACTGGCATATTTTCTAATCTGTGACAATATAAGTAGTACGAGGTTGCATATATTGATTCAATTCCTTTTTTTTTTGTAAATTTGCTTACAAAAGGAGCCAGGATATTTTATTCTTCAGATCTGCCCGTGAAGATAATTTTGCAAAGTGAAAACAGATATCCTTAAACTTCTCTTTAGGAGCAATAAATTTAATATTTTAACAGAATTTGCACATGATCGCGAATTATAAGTTTCTTTATATTATATACTCTGTACGAAGAACGGGTATGCTGCTAGTACATAATAATTCTAAGACAAAATATACATAACTGATTGCTTTATACCACATAAAAATAGCACATAATGCTAGCAATTTTACAGTTTAAAAGATACTTATAGCTGCAATGCTGTTATTTGAACTTTTGTTACATTAAACATTTAATCTGCAATAAAAATACTTTATTATTAACAGCATAAAAAGTTGTTTAAAAGTATCAGCCACTTTGAGAGGCAAAAAAAAAAAACCTCCTTCTTTCAGAGTTGCCAGATTTTAGCCAGGCCAAAAAAAGCCAGCCGGCTTTTGTTGGTTTTAACCTCTTAAAAAAAGCCGGCTTTTATTAAGAAAAGGTGGTTTACAGCCAATTGACATTAAATCTGCATTACTTTATCTTTGATGCACTCCTAAATGTTTATAAACTTCTATTAAATATTACCAAGTACACAAGATTTTATGACCACTAGAAAAATACTATGAAGGTAATATGTTTAAAAGGAAAAATATATATATATTGAGGAGAATGCATTAAATTAGACACCAAGATGGTGTTTTGAAAGCCTCTGTTACATAATGCAGTCTTTAAAATGTGTAGTACATTACATATATTACACATTTTAAAGACTATAATTAATTAAACAAACAAATCACCACACATCAAAAAGGAAAAAAATCAATTTTACTTCAAAAAGGAAAAACATTTTTTTTTTACACACTGCTAACAAGAGAGAGCAATCAAAAATAGTTTTAAAAATTGTTCTCAAATTAAAACTTGTTAAAATAAATTTTTGAAACGCTTGATGTTATTCAAAAGAGTTCATGCATATGTTATTCCCAATATTGTTTTCAATAGTGATAAATAGTGTTTTTTATTAAATGACTTTATGCATGATTTTAAACATTTATAAGTGAAAATAAGACTCTTACATATCAATAAAATCCTTAAAATTAGTTAACTAATAAGATATGTCACTAAGCAACTGTTGTCCTAAAATAAAATATCTCATTATTTAAAGCAATAGCATTTTTAAAAAAATGTGTTCACGGCCAATGTAAACCAAGTAAAGCAGTTGATATGCCTTTTTAAAATTTAGCTGGCTTTTTTGCACTAGCAGGTATTCCAATATTAATGTTTTCATTATTGAGAAATAAAGTTATTTATTAAATTCTAACCCAATAAAATACCTTTAAAATTAGTTAAAGAACACTTAAAAATGTATAATTTAAAATTAAAATCCTTCACGGTTTTTTTTCTAAAGAAAAAAAGCCAATTTTGGCCAAAAAAAGCTGGTTAAAACCAAAAAAAGCCACCGGCGTGGCTTTTATTAATTTTAGCCGGCTTTTTTGCAACCCTGCCTTCTTTAGGATATAAAAATAGAGTAACCACACCAGCAAAGGCAAGAAAATATCTGGGTTCAGATTCAGAAAAGAAAATGTGTGAATTAATGGGTAAGCATAATGCTCATTTATTGTGCATTTAAGTTTTTTTGAGTGTGGCGTTTGAGATAATTTTTTGATATTCTATTTTCTAAAATGCTTTCCTTAATCCTTTCCTTAATTAAATGTTTTCAAACATTTATGATCTAATAACTGTACAGATTTTGTTCAAAAAATGTTAACAGGTACATATGAACCTGAAAGCTTATCTCTGAATGTTATGCATATAGAAAAGTATTATCTATTTTGTTTAAATAAATCAAGCATTTATATTTTCAATATCTTATAGTAATTCTCCACTTATTTGAAGAATAAACAAAATTTTAGTCTCAAATAAATCATAACATCACATTAATTCATTAAGAAAACATTTCAGTTTAATATTACATACTTGCAGAAATGGGGGAATTGCACTTCCAGATGTATATCCTAGCAGTGGATGAAGAATTTCCAAAATTTGGAAAAACTGACAAAAGTTGAAGGCAGTTCTCACTACAGGATATGATTTTTCCATAAAAGCTATAAAATCAATAGTAAATTACTTAAAATGCTTATAATATACATTTTTTGATTAATTTATACAATACTAATTCAATTAAATAAATAAAAGTGCAAAATTATGCTTAAACGTTACATTTAAAGGTGAGTTGAAGTTGGTTGTATAGTTTAATTTTATGTACACTTGGATCTTGAATTTAAAGAGAATTCCAAACCATCACTTATGAAGCAATATTTCGACATCAATGTGATCAAAAGCATTGCAAAACAGGATTCTTGCCCATGTTCCATTTTAATAAATTAAGTAAATTTTAAGCACTTTAGACTAAAGGAAAAATAAATTACTGAAGAAAAATTAGATCGCATCTATAATTTATGAATTTTTATTAAACTTTACCACGGTTCAATTTAAGCAATATCACATTGTGAATAAAAATGTGAATAAAAATTTGCTTAAAAATTGATAGGAAAAGTGGTGCAGATATGCAGTAATTGTGATACATTGTTGCCTGTAGAATCTTATTCCTACCCAAAACTTGTTTTAAGAATTTCCAGCAGTGCACTAGCATATGTATGAATTGAAACTGGATGTGTGATGCCATGGACCTTTTAAATGTGTGGCACCACACTGCAAATCTCCAATGATTTTCTTTACTGGTAAGGCTAACTTCAGATTATCATCATTGGGTGACAACTTCAAATTGACCACTGTGCAGCAGAAACTTGTTTAAAATTACTTCACAACTAGAATGAATCACCCAGTGTTGCCTCTGTCCTAAATAAGTGCCTGGTACTTAAATAATACAGACATGGGTAACATCATACTCAATTTCCAAATCCCCTGTTTTGAACTAAAATCATTCTCACAATATAAATAAAACCTCCAAATCAAAAAGTGAGAATCACATTTGCTCATATCGTCTGCAGACAATGTAATTTTTACATTTTCAATACTCCATTTTGACTGCTTACAAAAACGTGAAAAGAAAATAAATAGTTTCAACCTATGACCATACATCAGGACATTTCCTACCTTCACAAAGCAGGAAAAAAGAAATTATTCAATATCTCTCTCTGGAAGTTCTCCGAGGATACCAAGAACACACCCATCGCAACTGCTTGCCCTTTTTATTAAATGGATCTGATCTAGAGAAGGAAACAGTTGAAGTGCAGACAGTCCAATATGATGAGTGAATGCAATCAGTTAAAAAATTACAAAAATTAAAGTTACTTATAAAATCGAAATTTTTTTTGCTTGAATACTTATAGAGAGATGCGTTAGCCAAATTAAAGAATTGTGCAAATCTTAGTTTTTCGGATGTGATGATACATATTTCAAATCATGTAAAAAATGCAAATTTTGATGTATTTTTTAAAAAATAAATAAATATGAAGGAATTGTCTCATGGATTTTTTTCAAACATTGCTGGAAAAACGTTCTTTGCTCTTTCTAATGGTGTCAAGATGGAAACTATAATAATACTTTAGGTTATTAAGGAATCGATTTGTCTAAATATGGGCCTAAATCATGGTAAAAGATAAAATAACTACAAAACTAATTTAAAATTTATATATAACACCAAGGTGCATCTTAAAAAGTGATCAACACTCTCTAATATATACAAGAGAATATGATCGCAAGGATCTGAGAGAAGGGCATATGTGGATATATCTCAATTATTGACATTAAGAGAGGGGTATTTGTAGTGCCTTTGAATGATGTGCAACTGCACAAAGTACTCTAAAAATATTTTAAAAATGATAAAACATCTCAGGAACTGCTATTTATATGATCCTGAACAATCATTTACTTGATTTCTAATGTAAAATTATTACAAGAAAGTCTGAAATTTTACTTTGTTTCAAAAGAAGTCCTCCTCTCTAATATATTTTAAAAAATATTAAAAAACTGTGAATAATTAAAAATAGGTTCATGTTAGCAGCTTGAAAATGATTAATTTGCTGCATAAAAAATATACATATAAAATGACTACTCACATGACAAAATTAAGAATTTTTAATTTTTTTTAAAAATTTATATTTAAAATTTCTAAAATGACCACCAATTCAATTACAAAGCCAATTTTTTTAGAGGACAACCTAAAATTTTTAGCTCTTACTGAGGTATAAAATTTTTTTGGCCCAGTAGGATCAGAGGACGAGGGGGGGGGGGGAGCCTCTCTGGCTCTTTGACTATTTAATGTTAACACTATATCAGAAATTTTCAAGAGCCAGAGAGGTGTACATGGAGCCTCTCTGGCTCTTTGACTATTTAATGTTAACACTATATCAGAAATTTTCAAGGCACATGAACCAATTTTTCTAATTTCTAACAGAATTTATGAACTATGCTTAGTGTTATGGCTAAATATTTGCTGTCAATTTTGTGTTCATTGAGCTTTAAAAAATAATACTAAATAATATAGATATTTTTTGCAGTATTTTTTTAGAACACAATCTGTTCTACATATATTTCAACAAAAAAAGTGTTTTCAATAATGTTAAATGTAGTTTTGAAATGAAATAAAATGCAACTTTTTTATTTCTGTCACTGTCCTCCAGTGTTGAGTTGAGTTTCCATTTCCTAATTACAGCGATAAAAAGCATAAATAATGGTAAGTAAAAAAGACAATTTTATTACATATTTTTGATGAGTATATTAATTTCCTGTCATTTTTGATTATTAAATAATTTTATTATTAATATAAATGAAAACTTTAAAATACTGTGTCTCCTATTACGGTATTAAAGTGAGTTATGCATAGTGCATTCTTTATTTTCTAGTGCTAGTTTCAATTTTTGTGTGGAACAAAAATATACCCATGGGTCATTTCTGCCACAGCCATTTCTGACAAGGGAACATAATAAGTATACATTAAAATTAAATAAATTGTGTAAAATAGTCCTGTCATCTATTAGAAATGTTAAGAGACATTTTTAAAAACTTATTTCAAGCAAAATTTTCTAAAAAGAATAATATTAGAAACCTGTTTTTGGAACTGACAATTATCAGATATTCAATTAATTGACAATTATCAGATATTCAGTCATATATCACTGAGAAAACTAAAAACTTTTAAAGCACTGAGAAAATGAACACTAAGAAAATAAAAAAATAGTATAAGTTACGCAGTTTTAAGATTCAAAATTAGGAAGTAAACGGTTTTTAGTTATCCCAAGATCCTATAAAAATTCTTCATGGGTTAATAGGTGAGAAATATTGTACTGTGTGATATTTATATAAAAAAATTAATTTCAATAAGAAGTAATAGATAAAAAATGTAATTTGTAAAACAAAAGATTTTATTTATATAAATTACATGTTTCAAATAAAGTCAAATAAGAATTCACAACTTACCAGGTCCTTCCTTTGCATATCGTAAACTTAAAACAATCAACACATATAGGAAACCAATAAACTGCGATAAGTTATAGAGAAATAAGTAGATTTTTCTGAAATCTTCCACTGAAAAAAAAAAAATCTAATGTAAAGAGTTATAAAAATAACTATAATGTGAAATAGGCAAACAGAATTAGCAGAAATATTTAAGGGTACAAAATAAAATGTATATAAATAAAATTTAAAATCTGTCTGTTTATTTGTTTGTTTTATTATCAGAGAGAATGGTCGCACTGAATTTCATTAATTTTTGATGGGTACCCTCATAATGGTCCCACTTAAAATGAAGGCATCCTTTTCTCTGTGTTCATGTAATTCTGACAATATACATTCACATGGGATTTGAATGAGAAAAATCAGAAATCTTGGAAATTTGTTCACAGAATTTTTTATTCTAATGTTCTTTTAACTATCACTCAAAACCGACTAGACACATAAAATTCTGTTTTTATACCATCATGCACAAAAAATTATCCTAAATTTTCTTAATTGACTTTATTGGTGCACACTCAACCATTCAGAACAGTGTTCTGTATTATGCTTTACTAATAAAATTATTTATGGTTTTTGTTTTCATTGTGGTAACTACGGAAACTGAATTACACTAAAAATATCGAAATTGTCTGCTGGCTATATTTTTAATATAACTACTAAAAAAAATCTGATGTGGGCAGCACATGACTTTTCCTGCAGACTTATATCCATGTTCTCTTTATTTTAATTAAATTCAATCCACTTTTAATTCAATTTTCATTCTCATTTGGTAATTGGACTTATTTTCAAAGGTGGCGTAGAGAAAATACGAAAAAACTGAAATATCTTGAGAACAGCTAGTTCTAGTGTAATGGGGTTGGTATTATTTTTCCTTTGTTAAAAATTATTTATGAAATAAGTATTTATTGGATATATTTAAGCATATGTAGTTTTTATTTTAGATTTTGAAGATTTTTGCAGACCATTTCACAAAAAAAAAAGGCATGTTATTTTTCTCCGAATCATACCAAAATCTAATCAGTATCAGGGTGACTCACAAGTGATTCATCTACCGAATTTTGTGAAATTTGGTCCATTAGTTTTTCAGCTAGAGTGGATAGAGGCAATTTCTGCAGGCCATTTTGCAAAAAAAGACGGGTTCTTTTATCCTGAATCGTATCCAAAACTAATTAGCACCAGATTCGCCCACAAGTGACTTACCTACCAAATTTTATGAAATTCGGTCAATTAGATTTTTAATTAAAGTAGATACAAAATCTACAGACGGACAGACAGACGTCATGCTAAAAATGGTTTTATCATATTCTAGAGGTCCTGAAACGTGTAGATCCGTCAAAAACTTGAGTTGAGATTTTCGGTATGATTCGACTACTTTCCCTATACATACCCTGTATTGCAGGGAAAGTAAAAAATATCTTTTAAATGTTTGAAAACAATGAAAATAAGGTAATAAACAGACATCAGTGTTAATAAATAGAACAGTGTTAATAGAATTATAAAATATGCACAATTTTTGTGCTTAAATTTAAAATGGTTTCTGATATTCAAAATGTTTATTAAGTGTGCAGGTGTCACATTTAATGATCTCAAATAAAATAAATAGAAATAAAATTGAAATTCCTTCTGTTTGTATCATCGTCATGGCAGAACAGCTGAACCAAATTTCATGAAATTTTTATAGTTAGTTTTGGTAGGATCCTATTTAAAATTTAGGCACCTGTCTTTGTGTCTTTCTGACTGCTATCTCATTTTAAGCATGACCCAATCATTATATAAGTCTCCAAATAAGCAAAACCCAATTGTTATTTGAGTCTCCAAACTCAAGTGATCTAATCAATTTTTCAGTCTTTCTACAATAAATGATAAATCATAATCTGATAATGTGACTCAATCGTTGTTTCTGTCTTTATCTCTAAAATTATGGATACTTTATGAATTAATGAAATTAAAAGAAAAACCTTTCAATTAACCATAAAATAAACCTTGCAAATTGTGAATTTGGTGTTTCTTTGCATTATTCTGTATGAAGGATGGGTATACTGCTAGTCTAACAAATAAAATCAATATCCTGTATGACTGTTTACCCTATGCAACATATTATATATAATTATAATTTAAAATAGTTTTTGATATTCAACGTTTATTAAGTGTGCAGGTGTCACATTTAATGAACTCAATCTATATAGATAAAATTGAAATTCCTTCTGTTTGTATCATTATCATGGGAGAACAGTTATACCACTGGGTATAAGGGTTAGTTGGAGTTGTGTTCAGAGCAGTTGGTAACAATTTTGAATAGAATCAAAGTCAATAAAAATGCACTGAATAAAATTTCAAAATAAAATTACTTTGGGGTGGGATAGCCCAGTGGTTAATTGAGAGAGATTGCACTCGGAGGACCTGAGTCTGATTCCCAATGCTGCCCAAACTATCCTCGTGTCTACATGGAGTATGGGCACATTAAATCTGGTGGTCCAAAAGTCCTTCCGAGAGATTGGTGACAGGGGAAGGAGGATACAGTCCCTGTGGATGTCACCCACTAGGTTATGGTCTAAATTGAGTGACACTGTCCCGATCGTACAAACAGATACCTTATACTTCGGGTAGGTTGAACAGTCTGGGTGGAGACTGTCCAACAAGATTCTTCAAAATTGTGTATAGATATATATTTTTAAAATTTACTTTATATTGCTCTGTAAGCAGCATTCAATTGATTTGTGTGTCATAGATATATAAAAATCTTTGGTGAACTATGGCATTGTCAAAAGCCTATCTAGCTAGAGATAAAGATTAATAAGAGGCAATAATTTTATTCAGTTTTTAAATTAATAACATAGTGAAACCTGTATAAGGTAACTACATGATCTACATATAAAGAAAAAAGAAAAACTTATTTACACTTTACACAGGTGGTTACTGAATAATACACACAGTGTTCTGTCCCAACTTTTATTGTAGATTCTCAGTTTCTATCTTTTTTGGAGGAGGGAGGGAAGGTGATTTGAATGTTGAGACAAATAAAATATAAAAAATTAGAGTACATAGAAAAGTTTTTCCATGCATATAGCAATTTTTTTTAACAAATACGATGTTTTAGTGTTTATATTTTGTGAATTAGTTATTTTAGAAATTTTGCGAAATGTTTAAGAGTATTTATTACTTTTATTTGCTTACAAAGTACCCTTATTTTAATTTTGTGAAGGATCTAATTTTAAAATTTGGAATTAAGGATTGTGTCATTTAACACACTTGGAATTTTATAAGGAGCATATTTTTAACATTAGGAATTTTGTAAAGGTTCTTTCTTTTAAGTGCAGAATTTGGTGAAAGGTTCCAAAAAACTGACCATGGTCAATACAGAAGAAATATATGGAAAGGTGATAAAAAGTAACAATTATCTGAATAAAATAAGAGGGTTAGGTGAGAATAGATCATGGTATATGTATTTATGATGCGTCATAGATTGAAAAAAAAATCCATTTTTTTTACAGTTGTTTCGGTGGCTCTGAGCATTTCTTTGCACCCTGTAAATTGTCTAGTATTAATAATTTGGTTTAAATAATTTTGCTCAGAGTTCTATCTAAAAATCTTGAGTTTGATTTCAAGACTTCACTTACACTACAAACTATAGAAATAAAAATTCAACTAATTCAAATATAGATCAAGCTCTTATTACAGACCAGCAAAGTCTGCACGCTTCATTATGCCTATCTAAGTACACCATGGCCCTGTATTGAAACAGGAACCGGCAGACATCAATTCCCGCCAACCTTCCCATCTGCTCCTAATATCCACACCAGTCATGTGCGAGCTATACCTCCCTCCCATTCAATATTACTATTTCATATATACTCCCTATCAAAACATATATACCATATCAACGCCTAACATAACCCAATTAATTTATGCTTCCCTATACCTTTTAATAAACCAATTTACCAAGTTTAATGCCTCAAACTTTTTATCTCAAGTTTTCAATTTCTGGTCATATCATAGAAGAAAAGGGAATCAACTCTCTCTAACTTTATGGTTCATACAATTTAGCTCTAACTAAATCTTTTAAGTGTAGAATTTCTGAGATATCATAGCTCTGATAACTGAGATATCAATGCTATCTATATACAAAGTTTGCATTAATTGCATTGTTTAAAATGTGAATCTGAAAATGTCTCTCCATGGCTTAAATATTCATATTCTGAATTTTTAAATTGGCATGACCTTCCAATATTAACTTTCCTATTCAGTTGAATTATGTAGGTTGTCTCATCTCTAACTCCATGAGCTGAATACAGATTTCCTTAAAGTTGCATGACTATTCAATTGAATTACGTTGTGGCAATACCTTCGGCCAAAGATTATAAATGTAAAATGGCCAAACACTGAGAGGCTATATTTCTCCAGATCCAAAGGCTAATTTGAAAAACAGTTTTCAGATTTGGATTCAGCATGGTCGAATTTATATACATGAGATTTTTCAGCCCTTGACATAGCATTTGATACTCTGACATACTGACATTGTGTTTTTAGAGAGGTGATAACAACATCCATGCATTGGTTTTGAAACTTATGTGCTCATCACTCATCAACATAGGATAGTCATTACTTAATTATGTACCACAATTTTGCAAACTGCTATGCAGATACACAAATTTTAGCTTACTACATATTCGGCTTCAAATTTCTGTAAAAAAGGTAGAACTTAAGACTATGGGAGACAGAACTTAAAGGTTGAACTTAGGCTACTTTTTTGGCAGATTCTGGGAGTATAATTTAAATATGTAAATGATAACTTACCTCTAGTTCTGTACTTCTTTTTCCTATAGTTAATTCTTGACAAAGTATTTGCAGACGGATATGTTTCCTAAATCATAGAAACTTTATCAAAATAATCAAAAGAAATAAAATATCTTCAACATTAATTAACAACTTGAAATAAATCAAAAAATTGAATATGTAATAACATGAAAATTGACAATAAAATTCATGTTTCTAAAAATAAAAATTGTGATGAAAATGAAATTGAAATTTATTATATCTTAGTACCTTCACTAGTAGGCAAAACATATTGATAACACATTAATGCATATATTCTTCAAAAAACAACTACTCAAAATTCCAATTCAGACTGAAACATCCCACACAAGAACATAGATTAGGAAATTTTGAAATTTTAAATAAGAGATGGTGGATATTACAGTTAAATGAAACTAAAATGTTGCAAATAAACAACATTGCAAAAAATAATACAGGTCCTTTTGAATTGTTGAATTAATCTCAAAAGATTTGCTCATTTGTTTAATTTTTATTAACAATTAGTTTGTTTTCTAAAGTTTAAAATATGTAAAAGCCAAATGCAAATTTCTTTTTATTTACTTTTTGGGATTTTTAATACACTTTTATATGCAGCCACCTGAATTTTAATTGACTCCCATCAGTGGCTGAATTAGACATGTTTTACTATGTATTTTCTTTTCAATTAGAATAAGTATTAATATAATTTCAAATAGAATATGCTTACAGTTAGTTAAGCAAGGATATTTTACAAGATTGTACAAAATTTTCATAATCCCAAATCTTTCCATTCAAAACATTTTTCTTAAATCCATTAATATTAACAAATTTTCCAAACAACTGATTTCTTTCTAGTTTTATTTGTGTAACTGCACTGTTTTTCTCATACTAAGAAAGGGAGCTTATTTAGCTTCCTAAACCGTTTAAGATAATCAAGTCTGAAAATTTTCGGGAAGAAAATAATCTAATTACCCTGCTAAATTCTTCATCATCCTCTTCATCATCCTCTTCATCATCATCCGTCTTTAACTTATCAAAGTCTAGTTTTAGCCATGCTGGTTTATAGACATCTGATGTTAATCTAGGCCACCACTCTAATTCTGCTTTTTCAACTATAATATTAATTTCCATTTGCTTCTTTAACACCTGGACATCCTAGATGGAAGAAATATAATTGCATATTAAAAGTATTATAAACCAAATTAAAAGATCAACATTCCTTTAAAACTAAAATAATTCTCAGAGATTTTTATTTTACCTTCTTTTTCTGTATTGCTTTCTTCTGTAATTCTTGATCATTGTAATCCTAATTTTTTAACATTTCACCTGACTTTTGAATTCTTGGGGTAGTTTTTTCTTTAAATTTATTTACTACATTTATTTTTAATTGTAAGATTTGCCATTTTTTCCTTGTATTTCAAATATTTTTAAATGATATAAAAATTTTATTTTGCCTAAAATTCATTACAGAATTAGAAATTTACAATTTTAGAGGAATTATTGATAAATTCTAAGTTTCCAGTACAGGGTAGGTTGAGGGTAATTCTGCTTGTGGATGTAAATTCGTTGAAAACAGAAATGATTTGACTTTGAATTAAATTACCAGAACTTATAACAGTTAATGAATATAATTATGTAATACTATAAACTTATTTCATCAACTTTTATATTTTTTCATTGTTTACATCTAATGTCAAATCTACTATGAGGCAAATGAAGTAGCTGCTTCAGATGTCTACTTCTCAAGGAACCCCTATTTTATAGCTAACTAGAATGAATTCAGCAGCATTCTTTGGGTCCTAAATAAGCACCTGCTAATTAAATAATACAGATACAGATAACACTGCTTAATTTTCAAATCACCTGTTTTGAATCAAAATTATCCCAGCCATGTTTCTTCTATGCACAACCATGTCAATTATACAATGGGTGTATATATGCTTCTTTCATATGCCCTAAGTACATTTCTTTGATACATGCTGTATGCTGCAATTCGCTACGTATGTGCTCAAAACATTCGGCTCATTAATCGTTGGCAGAACAACACAAAATAAAATATAACTTTTAAATTTGTAAAGTTAGAAAACAAATAGTTAAAAGATTATTAGACTTTTGGATTGCTCAAAATAAACAGAAGTAAATGGAAGCACTTGAAATCTCCAAATTACCCCAATTACATCCCCCCCCCAAAAAAAAAATATATTCCAAAAACATGAAAATGTTTCTTATACATTCACAAATTTAGAAAATAGCAACTAAAATATAACACGTTTAGACAAAAGTATGAGATATCACTTGCAGCCCACCTGTTTTTGATTTGACTGACTTTTATCTGCGCCTGGAATAAAACTGATTTTGAAGTCAAAATTTCAACGGATTTTGGGCTTTAAATGTTCATTACTTTTAAACTAATTCAAATTTTAATAAAATCTCACCGAACTGTACAGTGTGGGAAGCTGAAGTACCTCTGTACTGAATTTCACCGCTATCCAAAGCTGTGATTTTTTGCTACAGACACAGAAAGAAAGACAGGCACACAAACATTTCCTTTTATTATGCTTTTCAATGAATATTAAAAGTTGGGTGGTCCATTAGTTCAGTGAATACAGAAGTATTTAATGTCTAATTTAGTGTGCTTACTTTTTGCAATTTACTAGAGGAAACAGTTAATTTTAGACAGTTTTCACATTAAGTTTTTATTCTATTATGTTTTTAATCTAAAGTTCTGCAGTACAGTATAAAATTTAATAAATCTAGCATCTTTCAATATTAATAACATTTATCAATGATAAAAAGAGAAATAACTGACTTGAGTGTAGAGATTCAATATATATATGTAATGCATGACAGTGTTTATCATTGGATACAATTATTCTTAAATATTGCAGTTATATGTTAAATTCCAACTATTAATTGTAAATAATATAGTCAATTATTTGTTCTTAAAGCATAGTTTTTATATAAATACCCAGTCTAAAATAATATAGGAATAACATAATGCTAATAGCATTATGCTGTTTGTTGCGAAGAAATTGTTGATTATCTAAAATCTTCTAAATTTATATTAAAGGATATAAAATAAAAATTTCTAATTATACATGCTCATTTAGGCAGCAAACTTTGTCTTTTATTAGGTTTCTCTTTTTCAAATGAAGGACTATTTACAGTTTAGTGTTTCAGACTCCCAAATGGGTAGATCTGACCCTGTTTACATCGTCAAATGACTAATTAGATCGAAAATATGGTGTAAATCAGTGAAAAAAGAAACTGTTTTCTGAAAAATTTCAAGACAATCTTTTTTTCATGCACCAATATTTTTTATATGATACTTTTATAAATTTATCTCTCAGTCTTAAGTTCTAATGTGAACGCTGAAAATTATCACAGAAAATATAATTTCAACACTTTTAGTAACTTCAGATAAATTTTAAACTGAAATGAATTATTGTGTTAGAATTGCAAAAATCAATAAAATTATCAATAGCCCTAAAAATTCTTTATACTTACTGGATTAATTTCTTTTAAAAAGACAAACTTGAAATAATATTCATTTCGACCTTCATTTGCTCCAATACCATGAGCAAGAAATTCTAATGAATTCTTATTTGCCTTGATAGAAGGTGCCTATAATAGAAAATGCAATATAATGTACACAGAACCTTTTTACAAAACCATTTAATTTATTTTGTAAATATACAACATTGCCTAGAATTAAATAAAACTTAATACAGTTATTATTTTTATTATAAATTGTACTTCAAGCAAATTAAAAATTGCAAAATTGATTAGATGTGCAGAATAAATTAAATAGAAATCAAATACAAATTTGAAAACATTACAAATTTGAAATTAATGCTGCATGAGTAGTGGACACTATATCTTATATATAATAAAACATGTTTGTCTGTCTGTATCTACTGTTGTGAAAAATCGAAGCATTGGACAGCAGTGAAATTTGTTACAGTTGTGATTCAAGTCTCCGTAATGTGCACTTCGCTGAGTTTTTAAAACATTTGAATTAGTTTAAAAGTGACAAACATTTAAAGCCTAAAATCCACTGAAATTAACTTCAAAAATATGTTTATTCGAGACAAAGGATAAATTTCAATCATTGTCATTGCCGCTAGCTAGACGATTAATGATAAAACTATATTTCAAACTATATTGGCAAACTATATTTCATTTGCTATTTTTTAAATGCATGAATTTAAAAGATAATTTTTCATGTTTTGCAAAATATATAATTATTTTAATATCATAAGCATTCTCAGAAAATTTGATTCCAGTCTGAAAAGAACTCTCTTAAATAGCAATTATTTTTGTGAATTGGCGTCTGGGGTAAAGAAACTTTTTCTTTTTTGTGAATACAAGTGTTTTTATTCATTTATGTTTATTTTAAATAATCCAAATGTCTAACTTCTTGAATATCAGTTTCTAACTTCATGAATTAATATATATGAGTTATTCTCATGATATAGGACAAAATTATGTCTCACCAAATTATATGAAAAGTATTAAGTTTAGAAAAATATTTTTTCTTAACTTCTACTTACATTTATATTTTAAGTAGGCTACTATCACCATTCATTGTGTTTCCATTTATGTATATTTTAAATTTAGTTAAAATCAATTCCTTTTGTTAACAAAATGCCTTTTCCCTGGACGTCCCCAAACCCTTTTCATGATCTGTTTTAATTATATTTTTTATTTTAGAATAAAAATATAGTTCTCTTACAAAGATATATCTAGGATATAGGTAGCTATATACAATTTATTATTTTATATTTCTTAAAAATTATATAATCCTCATTCCATATATAATTTATGGCTATATGAATATTGTCCCTCAGAATTTTTTTGGTTTATAACACTTAAGAATCATGGATGGCCCTACTTAAATCTAGATTTTGTATCAATCAAATTAAGTACAGAAAGGGTGAGGAAGAAGATAGCCTTCACTTTTTTGTTTTAAGTAGAACTTACAAGTGATTATTATTTTAGATTTTGGATTTAATCAAGCAGATGAGTTTGTTCAATATTTGCTTTTTCCTGGCAGGCTATTTCCCATATATAATTATACAGAGTGTCCAGTGCAATCGGTGCCCAATGGCTATTTCCTCAACCGTTAGTCACAGAGATACACTTCCAATTGCAAAAATGTATTAAATTTTAAAATCTATTATCTTAGAAACAGTTTAAATCAATAAATGCATCTCTGAAAGAAATACGAAATATAAATTTTTATACAGTCTCCTGGTCCTACCAATTATATTTAGGAAAATCATCCTTATATAATTTTATGCAAAATAAAAAAAAAAATCATCCTTTTATGGCCAAAATTGACCAACTTATAGCTGTTTAGAGTTGGAGCACTTTTTGTGCTGAGAAATGGTCAATAAGGTCTTTGATTGGTTGGTTGCCTGGAGAAATGGTCAATACGGTTTCTGATTGGTTGGTTGCCTGAAACAGGACATTTTTATGTGTGGAAAAGCTACTTAAGTCATAAAGTTTAATGCTTCATCACTCAGTGAATTTTGGTATTATATATATATATATATATATATATATATATATAAGATAGAAAGTGGAAATTATTAAAGATATTGAAGTGTTATAGCATTTATGCACAAAGCAGCTACAAATACTATACACGATATAAATATAAAAAGTATAAATAGCATGTAAAAAGTTGCAAAAAAGAAGGAAGGCTTAGCGAGAAGCTTACTTAATGGCAGTAAGGGGTTGTGACCTTACACCCCAGTTGTCAACATGCATATCATAATTGCCGTGGCATTGCACTCCTGGACGCCAGCCCTGGCTGAAGCCAACCTCCGAAGTGACAATAACAATCATCACAAGACCGTTGAAAAAGAAAAGTTCAATGATAAGGTGCAGTCCATTACTGGATGGCACACTAGTCCTTCAGACTACTATGACCTTTATATATCTGCGTGTTATCGTTCGGCGGTCCTGTTATTCATAGTATTCGAATTATCAACAATGAAGACATCCATATTGATTTTGATAGGGCATTTCTACAACAAGCATATGCATATCTACAGCAATACTCCATTCCTTTTATGCAACATTATATTAATAATTTCTATGGTAATAATTATGAATATTGCTCAAAGTTAAAATCAATTTTATCTCAATTTGGTCGATGAAGACTCGAATACTATGAATAACAGGACCGCAGAACAATAACGCGCAGATATATAAAGGTCATAATAGTCTGAAGGACTAGTATGCCATCCAGTAATGGACTGCACATTATCATTGGACTTTTCTTTTTCAACGGTCTTGTGATGATTGTTATTGTCACTTCGGAGGTTGGCTTCAGCCAGGGCTGGCGTCCAGGAGTGCAATGCCGTGGCAATTATGACATGCATGTTGACAACTGGGGTGTAAGGTCACAACCCTTTACCGCCATTAAGTAAGCTTCTCGCTAAGCCTTCCTTCTTTTTTCCAATTTTTTACATGATATTTATACATTTTATATTTATATATATATATATATACACACAGGGTTCATGCTGCCGATTTGGTGAAAATGTACACCAAATGTAAGGTGAAATGTAATGTAGTATTTATGAATTCTACTAATGTCAAAATCAAAAATAATGTTATATTAATCCTAATGTGCACTACTATACTATTTATCTTTCACAAAACAATGATCTTTTGAGTTTGTGAATTTATAAATCAAAAAACATTTTTTAAATATAGAATGTCGAAATAAAATTTGGTGAATAGGTTGGAGAAAGTAATCAAAAATCTAGAGCAACTTTTGTGTGTGTGTTTATACAGGGTGTCTCAGAAACATTGACCTCGGTTTTTATTCCTTAAATATTGATCTTAGACATATATAATAAATTACAAAGTAGCGTAAAAAAAGGTACAGAATTTTATGAAATTGATAAAAATTTTCAGGGGATTAAATTTGAAGAAATACAAAATTTAAATTTTTATATGGCCCCTGTACAAAAACATTTCCAATGAGTAAAATGTGTCCCATACACTAATAAGGTGATGTACAAAATTTCAGCATTTTATCATAAAAAGTCCCAGAGATATGTTTAAACAAATATGATGAGGGATTAATCACAAATTAAAATGTAAATATTTACAGCAAGAGTGCAAATGACGCAACACAGAAATGCATCATAGGCAAATAATATCTGCCTCTAATTTTTAATGGATCTTTGGCATGGATGGAAAACATTTTGAAAAAGCTTTGTAGTCTTTGTGTAAATTTATTATTTCTACACAGTGTAGATATTTTTGTACCAATAAATAGTAAAATTATTATTTACTTATGTAATCATTGTTTTCTTTTATTATTTGTGTATGATCCCTGAAACACGATCTGCCGACATGATTTTTTCCCTCTGAGAACCCACATCGATGCATCGAAAAGTGGTTTAAGCCAGTATTTTTGTCTTTTCATATCTCTTGACTTTTTATGAAAAAATGCTGAAATTTTGTACATCACCTTATTAGTATATGGGGCACATTTTACTCATTGGAAATGTTTTTGTACATGGCCGCATAAAAATTAAATTTTGTATTTTTTAAAATTTAATTCCCTTGAAAATTTTAATCGATTTCATAAAATTCTGTACCCTTTTTTACGCAACTTTGTAATTTATTATATATGTCTAAGATCAATATTTAAGGAATAAAAGCAGAGGTTAATGTTTTTGGGACACCCTGTATGTATGTATGTATATATATATATATATATATATATATATATATATATAATCCAAGAAAAAGAAGATTTAAAGGAAAATGGGATAACCAAATGCTTTGCATTTAATGGTTGGGGAGGATTGCGACTCCCCCTCCCGTTTAAAGCTGCTTTTCTAGCCTAGGCAAACGCTCACGGTACCAATACAAAGCAAAGGTTGGTCCCCAATGCGTGCTAATACGAAGGCACCCGGATACGGAAGAACAAGACCAACCAACAGAAGGAAACTGGACCAAAAGTGAATCCTGCCCAACTCGCTATCTTATATATGTTCATCTTACGCATGCGTGCAATCCTAGCAGGCACGCATAAACTTTATTTATTTGCAGTTTGATGAAGTAAACTGTCAAAATCCACATGATCCCTGAAAATCGATTTATAGCAATCCTTTAAGAAATATAAAGGATAATGTTTATATAAAGCCTCATTTATGATTTTAATGTTGCTATTATTGCAATCCTTTTTAAACGTATTATAAATTTGGTTTCTCTTAAAGTGTCCGAGTATGATATTTCTAAAATTATTCTTGGTAAGATTTGTTTTCCAATCGATGAGATGATTGATCTTCATTCTATATAATTCTCTTTTGTCATATAACGTTGTATAATGACCATGTAATCCATGTTTTTTTATTGAGATGTCTAGAAAATTTACCGCTTCATTTTCTTCTTGACAATTTTCTATTAATTCCAATTCCGGAGGGTAAAAAGTAAAATCGAAATTGGTGGTGTCTTCATAACACCCCAATAGCACATCGTCAACAAACCGGAAATATGGTATCTCTGACAAAATATGGGTTCCTTTTTCATATGTTGAGAGGTAAATATCAGCCAAGATTGATGAGCAGGCTCCTCCCATTGGAATTCCCCTTATTTGTCTGTAATAATTATTTCCGTTATATAGAATATTTTCCTTTAATACTAGTTCAATAAGGTCAAGATATCTTCGATAAGTAATAAAATCCTTCAAATCAAATTCTTCATGTAATTTTTCCAAGATTGAGTATAAATTAGATAAATCAATGTTGTTAAAAAGGTCGCGGAAATCAAAGCTTTTAAAACATATATTTTTATTACAATGTTTTAAACGATCGATAACTTCTATTCCATTCTTGATCATGACATGATTCTGATATATATACTCCTCAATATGAGTCATAAAATGTTGAATCTAAACATGAATGAATACATCTTATTATATAAAGAGACTGGCAAAAATATTCTTCACTGAATATATGCTCGGTGGCACAATAGATAAGGGTATTTGTGGCATCGATAACCAATTACCCTTTGCTCTCTACATTGATGAAGTCTATTAAAAGCTATTTCCAACCTCTTTATACAGTCCAAGAAAAACAAGCGACAATAAGAAAAAATGTCCGTAATAGTGATGATATGTATAATGACACGATTCATACAGAATCACAATTTTTTAATAATGATTTTATTCATCACAGTCATATAAGATATGGTGGATTTCAAAAATGCCTTTCAAAAAGATGCAAACTGTGTCCTGTGGCCAACCCGCTTCAAATTAAGAAACAGGCTAATCAGAACAGAATATTTTGTAAATCTTACAACACAATATACTGTATTACTTGTCTTACATGTCAAGCTAAATATATTGGACAGACTCAGAATCCACTTAATATAAGGATCAATTTACACAGGAGTCAAGTCTGTAACAAAAGACAACTCGATCGACAATTAAGCAGTTTGGAAATTAGGCATTTCAGACAACATGATTTTTCTAGAACCATTATCACCATTCTTGATATAGTACCTCAATTGATGGAAAGATTGTGGTGGGAGGCCACACATATTAAACAGTACTCAACGACATTCCCTTATGGATTGAATTCCCTCAATTTTAAAGAAAGCTACAATTTAGATTATTGTAGAAATATTGACAATTATCCATTAGCAAGTTCATTGATACAAAGGAAGTCACAGCGATGGCATAGAGGAAGAGGAAAATGCCATTATAGCTATAACAACACAGAAGAAAAAATCTCCAAATTTATAGAATCATTTAAATCCAAAGCCGGAATCAAGTACAGTTGGATTAAGGACGTCATTTACAGTATAAAAATCAAATATTTACCTCGAATATGGGCTTTCATACAGCAATATACGTTGGAAGAACCTATTAACTTTCAAATGGAAGAAACACATAAAAATATAGCCATTATGCTTGACTTAATTAAATTAAGGGCCGGAAAATTTCAAATTACATTAAAACCCAGAATACAGAACAAGCAAAGTATGGAATATTTTATAACCACATTCCGAAATAAGAAATTTGATGGAATTCCCTTTAAATCGATACTATACAATATTAAAACTTTCTTACCTATTCAGGACCTTAAGGTAAAAATGACTTACCGCTTTGTACGCACAAACGGTAGAAGATTCTTCAACTACAACAATATCTGTAAAGAATTAGATACTAAAACAACAGAATGCAATTGCCTTGATAGCAAAAATAAAGATCCTTATCATAATCACATCATTACAGGTGATCTGGATATTATCTCAGATAAAACTCTAAAAAATATTTTCAAACTCGGAACTAAATACAGATCACAAGAATATTACCAAGTAATCGAAAATTTCAATCAAGATCTAGAAGAATTCATTTATAAAATAGCAGTAAAACACAGTTTACCTATCCTAGCCTTTCAAGAATGGAAATATAATTTTTCAAAAGAATTTCAGTTATATTACAGCAAACAAGATAACAAAATAAGGAATCTTTCAATACCTGCAGCTATACAAACTATAAAAGAAAATTTTGTTATAACTTATACTGACAAGATGGTATCACATTTTGCATTTACATGCAAAAAGTTTTACATAGATACACTTCACCACTGCTACCAAGACAGTACTATGTACACCCCAGTACACAATAACGGAAATGTTCTATCCAAAAGGATTAAAGCTATGTACAAACGAATCGGTAATGAAATAAAATCTGTTAAATTTCCATATTTAATCCTCATTCCAAAGATGCATAAAGAGCCAATAAAATTCCGTACAGTTACAGTTGGCTGTGGATCATATCTGACAATAGCTAATAAACGACTATTGAACATCCTCAAGTTTGTGATGGAAAACATCAAAAAACAGAATCATGTCATGATCAAGAATGGAATAGAAGTTATCGATCGTTTAAAGCATTGTAATAAAAATATATGTTTTAAAAGCTTTGATTTCCGCGACCTTTTTAACAACATTGATTTATCTAATTTATACTCAATCTTGGAAAAATTACATGAAGAATTTGATTTGAAGGATTTTATTACTTATCGAAGATATCTTGACCTTATTGAACTAGTATTAAAGGAAAATATTCTATATAACGGAAATAATTATTACAGACAAATAAGGGGAATTCCAATGGGAGGAGCCTGCTCATCAATCTTGGCTGATATTTACCTCTCAACATATGAAAAAGGAACCCATATTTTGTCAGAGATACCATATTTCCAGTTTGTTGACGATGTGCTATTGGGGTGTTATGAAGACACCACCAATTTCGATTTTACTTTTTACCCTCCGGAATTGGAATTAATAGAAAATTGTCAAGAAGAAAATGAAGCGGTAAATTTTCTAGACATCTCAATAAAAAAACATGGATTACATGGTCATTATACAATGTTATATGACAAAAGAGAATTATATAGAATGAAGATCAATCATCTCATCGATTGGAAAACAAATCTTACCAAGAATAATTTTAGAAATATCATACTCGGACACTTTAAGAGAAACCAAATTTACAATACGTTTAAAAAGGATTGCAATAATAGCAACATTAAAATCATAAATGAGGCTTTATATAAACATTATCCTTTATATTTCTTAAAGGATTGCTATAAATCGATTTTCAGGGATCATGTGGATTTTGACAGTTTACTTCATCAAACTGCAAATAAATAAAGTTTATGCGTGCCTGCTAGGATTGCACGCATGCGTAAGATGAACATATATAAGATAGCGAGTTGGGCAGGATTCACTTTTGGTCCAGTTTCCTTCTGTTGGTTGGTCTTGTTCTTCCGTATCCGGGTGCCTTCGTATTAGCACGCATTGGGGACCAACCTTTGCTTTGTATTGGTACCGTGAGCGTTTGCCTAGGCTAGAAAAGCAGCTTGAAACGGGAGGGGGAGTCGCAATCCTCCCCAACCATTAAATGCAAAGCATTTGGTTATCCCATTTTCCTTTAAATCTTCTTTTTCTTGGATTATTATCTGCTTCGGAGTACAGAGCGGCTTGGCGCCTTTTCCTGAGTAGTGCCTTTGCTTTTTGTGGATATGCATAGGAATTCTATTTGAATTTGATTACTGGTTTTTATGATATATATATATATATATATATATATATATATATATATATATATATATATATATATTAAATAAGCAACTTTATAATCTTAAATGGTCCCGAGTTTTCTGTTTTTTTTAAAAAGTGCAATATTCTATCTAACATGCTTACTTTTCAGTCAGGTATAAAATAATATAAAACGAAGTAAAATAAGTATTTCTTCTGGCACTGAGTGACCTGTAGAAAGACATGATGACAGGAGAACTATATATTTTACTTTGTGTTAATTTTAAGATTTTTATCATTGATGCAGTGTAGGAAGATTTAATATGAAGCACATAGTACTCGATATGAACATATTCATGTGTTTAAAAACATATGAGTAGCAGTAAGTAACTCAAAACATAAATGAAATATTGGAGTAACTCGATAAGAATTAATTTTGAATTTCTATTTTAATTAATGGAGTCTTTAGATGTATGGTTAATTTATTTCAATATTATTTAAATTATTGTTTAAGGAACTGATTTTCTATCTAAAAATTCTTCTGGCCTAGGAAATTTTACTAAATAAAATTTCTTTTATACTTGGTTATGAAACCAAGTATAAAAGAAATGTTAATAAGCTCTGAAGTTAAGAAAATTATTTTTAGTTCAAAATTTTCTCATTTTTATGCTTATTTACTGTATTATTGTAGTAGTTCTGCTTATTCCAATAAGTAAAATACACTTTGTGCTAGAGCAGGGTTGTCCAACCTTTTTGTGCAAGGGGCAACTTAAAATTTTTCACGGAACTAGCAGGCCAACGGGATGCACAATTTTTTGGGGGTTGTGGGGTGGGGTGGAGAGACTTTTTAGGAGGGTGGGGATACATTGCATTAATGTATCTTTACAAGAAATTTAGGGGTGTTATTAAAACTTTAGACGGGTGTTGAGGGGAGAGAGTTAAAGGGGTGTAAATAAATCCCTGGCTGCGAGTTCCGTAAATAAAATTAACAAATGTAAATACATTAGAAGTGGGTCGTAAAATTAGACATTAAAATGTTCCACACTAATTTATTACCTTATTTCTCTTCTTTACACCCAAAAGCAGAGTTAATGTGAGGTCTGGCATTGTTTTTGCTTACACAAGTAGTCGACGTCTGCCTGTACACTTGATGTAGCAATGTGCAGAATTCTGGTAGGATGTCCGTCTGTCAGAAGGGACCTTGATTTTGTTTTTATGGCTTTCATCCTTGAAAGAATAGCTGCTCGCAGCAATATGTACTACCATAAAATGATGCAATGAATCAAAGGGCATGTTTTGAGACATTTGGATAAACATTTGAGGGAACATATTTTTTGTAAAATGTTAACAAATCATGCTCAATGAAAGCTCTCTTCATGTCAGTGTCATTTTGGATCTCAACTAGTTCCATCTGCAACATGTCAGGAGTATCAGTAACATCGATTCCAAATGGATCTGAAAACAATTTCATTTCACCACAGTGTACTCTGAAATCTGAAAATCTTTTTGTGAATTCATCACTGAGTTTATCAATCAGTTTGGAGTACTTTTTATGATTTACTGTCTCAGATGGCCTTGTTGATAGAGTAGTAAAATGGACAACTTTTTTCACAATCAACTGTTTCTGAAACAACTTTAATTTCTGCATGAATGCTTGGACATACTCGTACAGTTTGTGAACAAGTTGATCCCTTCCTTGTATTTTCACATTTAAGTGTGCAAGATACTTAGTGATATCTACTAAGAATGCCAAGTCATTCAACCATTCATCGTCATCCATGAAACTTGCATCTTTTACTTTTGTTGTAATGAAGGCCTTTATTTCTTCAAGCAGTATCCAGAATCTCTCCAGTGTCGCCGCCCTACTCAGTCAGTGAACATGGCTGAAGTAAATTACATCATCATTGACTGATCCTAGTTCTGAGAGAAAATCTTTGAGTCCCTTGGTCTTTATAAAATTGATTGTAGAAACAATTTTTTCCATTACATGGTTTTTGTACACAGTTGCTCTTGGTGAATGATGCAGTGGCATATAATGATATCATTACACACTGATTTTAGCATTACGTTTGCAAATCCATTATGTTTACCTGTCATTGCTGCGGCTCCATCTGTTGAAGGCCCAGACCACACGACCAACCCTAATGCTTATGGCAGCTTAACTCTTTCGGAATGGTGGCATTCTGAAACTGCCATGACCCAAAGGACAGAGCGCTTCGTTTCCGAACTGTTCCCAAAGGACAGCTAATTTTTTGCGCTAAGCCTAACTCTCGAAAAAAATTCACTAAAAATCACCCGTTCAACACAGCATTCTACTATTTTCAGGAATAAAGAAAATACTTATTTTCTATTTGATGTATATTTTTTATACAAATTTTCTTTTATCAAAATATTAAAAATTTTAGTGTATTAAAAATGATTACTTACCTTGATTAAAATAGTTATCAGTTAATCAGAAAAAATATTGAAATAATTATAATGAAATATTTATATAGCTAAATAGAAATTATGTACATATATATATACAAGAAAGTTGCTATTTTCATTAATTAATACACCTTTTGCGTATGGTATATTTCAAAGCAAGAATCCATGCACAGACCAACATTGCAATCTTTGCATTTATAATAACTGTCTATGTGCTTTCTTTTGCCTTTTGTAGTCTATGAATCTTCACTATCTACATCACTTTCATTACTGTCTGGTTCGTTTACCATACGAGTATATTCTTCCACAGAAAGAAAACGTCTCAGCCCAGCCATTCTTTTATCCGAAATAACCTAATCATTTCACTGCCGCACATTCCTCTAATGTTGGACAACCCTGTGCTAGAGCAACATAAATAAGCATAGATAATAAAATAATGCAGCATACAACTGTTTTGAGGATACACATTGGATCCCCTCCAATAATTCATTCTAGTTTACTATAAATCCCTTAATATTTCAAAACAAAATTTGTAACTTTTCAGTGTTAAGATTTATTTATTTCAATTGCACCATATTTATAATATTATTATAAATATACAAAAGGATATATATTATAAAAGGATCTCTGATATCACCACAAGCTGATCAGGAGCAAAAAGATGTTATTTATAATTCAATTGTACTCTGATTCAAAATTAGTCAAATTTGTCCAACATTATGGAATAAGATATTTGAATTTTTACAAATCTGACTATATTTAAATTGTTGAACATGTTTTATATCTGTGTGCTTTATTAGACAGGTAGTAAAATTATATTATAAAATATATAGGAGTTATGTTTAAAAAAAATAGAGATCACACAACCACTATTAATATAAAAATAGGTGCCAGTTGTACCTTTATAAAACTTCTATTTCAGCAAGACCAGAAAAGTTCTTTTCTGGTCCTTCCTTTACAATATAAAAATACTATTTCTTTTAAAATCAATATTCACGAACAATAGAAAATACTTGCCTTCAATAGAAAAGAAAATATATACAAAATTTTAAGTCTCTGAAAAAGGAAATACAAAGCACATTATATAATTTTTAAAAGTTAAAAAATATTAATCAAATTATATTTGGCATATGAAATTTTACGAAAAGCTATTCATAGTTTACGCTTCTAATAGATGAGACTCAGATTAAATACTTTATGTTTTTAATTGGATTTTAATGTCAATGCAAATATTACTTTCAAATGCCTTAACAATTTTTGTGGACCTAAACTACTTAATCTGCTTCATGTAAAAGTAAATTTTATTTTTAAATGTATTTTCTATATTTTTACCTAATAATTTTGCAAATATAATAAAATACAAAATGCCCTTAAAAATGTGATAAGTAGTAAAATACAAAATGCATATTTTGTATTTTCTTTTTATATTCAGCATGCATGTAAAAAATATTTGTGTTTCCCAGGCTTGTATTTCAATAATGAACACTGCTGTTTAACAAAAGACATTTTGATTATTTAATTTTTTGAGCTCTTTTTTTGCTGAATTCATGTAATTAAATCTAAAAATTTATATTACTTAGTAATAAGGTATACTTTTGAATTAGACTTCTTGCACAGAGGGAAAATCTAATGCTTTCAAAGAAATTGTTTAGTAAAAGAAATTGAGAAAGGAGAGGAATTTTATACTTTTAGAAAAGGGTAATTTCTTTTATATTTTCTTTATTATGCATATTATTTAAAAAATGTTCCTTCAATTTTCAAAATGTCCTTATTATTACAATATTTTAAAATACTTTATAGTTTGAGGATGAAATCTTTAGGTCACCATTTTTTTTTCTTCTAATGGAAATATTTCTCACACTAAAATCCAATGATAGCTTATGTTTAATTATTTCAGTTTAAGTAGATCATTGTGTATGCTTCCTTCCCACAACAATTTTAAAAGAAGTTAAAAAGTGTGCACGGAAATTGTCTCAAAAAAGGTGTGTTCTTAGTGGCATTTATGTATCTGCAGTTCCTAGTGAGCAATGCTTTAACATTATCATATATGCCATGTAATATGTTATTTAACTATCTAAAGATAATTTTAATTAGTTATTTAGTCCAGACATTTCTGTTACGGTACAGCAGATTCTAGTTAATTCAAACTTTAAGGCAGCACTTGTGCGATAGGCATCCTCTTGAACATTTTCTAATCCCTTCCACTATATTATTAAATATTCTGAAAATACTAGGTCTTTGGAGTGCTATGACGTACTACTATCCTAGATAAATATGCAATGCTCATATTCCACAAATTATGGAATAATTCTTAATTATGCATAATAGAAATAAATTAGTCTTTATTAAAAAAATTCTAATAATTTTTTAGACGATAAGTCTGGAGATAAACATTGTAGTTACCGAAACATCTTGTAGACTGACTCTCAAAGAAATTTTATCTTCAGTTTGAGCCCAAAATACAAATGGGCTTAATTTACGTGGGCTTGAATTGTTATCGGATCCACTTGATGGCGGCATATTTTTAGTTTTTCTTTAAATTAGTAGAATTAGCTGAACTACAAAAATTTTTGACAGAACATCAACAAACAAATCCAATCGTCTGTCGATGGAAGATGGAATGACATTCTGACACTACCTTCCTAACTTTGTCCAATCAAAAAGCAAGAAGCAGGCTAATAAACCAATTGCTTTCCAAATAGGAAACTCTCTTTTGACCCTCTGGCTCTGAGCTAATGGATCAATGATTTTCAGGAAATCAGGACATAAAACATAATTGACCTAATTTCTTTTGAGTGAAATGTTTTCTTAGAGGGATTAAAGAATTGTATTTGTATTATTGGGTTAAAAGTATCAGGAAAATGTAAATTTCAAGTCTTGTTGAAAACCGTAACCTTCTCTTCGTTCGAAATTGAAGAGGGAAAATAAATATGTTGTATTTTGAATGACTGGTCTCAAGTTGCTCCACTCAACTCAAAAAGCCAAAACTCCCGCCAAAACTCGAAGTTAAATGCCATTGTTCAAAATAAAAAATAAAAATTTCCGAACTAACCCAAAATCGTTATTTTAGAAACTTTAAATTTGAAAGTCGTGTTGCATAATTTTAACAATTTGCTTTTTTCTACGTGTTAATTTGTTCAAAGAAATTGGTATTTAAATAAATTGTTTCTATATTGCATGTATAGTGTTTCTATATAATTTTTGCTTCAGAAAATATGTATTTTGACAATTGCTACTTGTTTGTTTACATTATAAATTTCTTGTGTATTACTAAAACAGACCACGAAAAAGTTCTGTTGAAAGTTTCCATTGTTTTAGTATGCAACAACTAAAATAGTATAGTCGAAATACTTTATTTTCACCTTTGTATATATTGTGTAAATGCAATTTCTTGAGCATTTAGACTTGTTTTAAATTGTGACTTATGCTACTTTAGCAAAAGTCTTAAATTTGAGATGCATTTTAGATTTCACCATGTAAAATATTCTAAAGTAGTTTGCATAGTTATGTGAAATTCTATGGAATATAATGTATTACTAACAAGCTATTGCTACTAGAATGTAGTAGGATAAAAAATATAATAGGTCTCCTATTTCTGTAGTTTATTATTCCTCCCTCCCCCTCCTTAAATTGTGTGTGCAGATGTTAGAAGGGGGTATTAACTATTTTAGTTGTATGAGAGATATTAATCACAAAAAAAATGTTATCAATTAAGTTACTATTAGTTGCTTATAATTAACATATATTAAAATTATTGCTTTAATTATGCTTGTCTTTGATGATATTGGCCACTGTGTACGAGACTATTTTTTGTTAATTGTATTTTTGTGGTCATTTTTTGGAGGGTATATTTTTACTGATATTTTACTTCTAGAAAAATTAATAGAATATTTTTTAAGCTGTGTTTTTAATAAAACCTTAGGATTTAGCGAACAATATAAATTATTTAAAGCCAAGTAATTTTTTGTTGCATTAAATTAATATAAATAATACTTGAATAATGTCTTGAAGTTTTATGATTTTTTTTTGTTTATTTCTTGCATAAAATTGTCTGCCCTGTCAGAACTTTTAGAGTTCAGACATTTTTTATTGTAACTAATAACTATTTATCAACTTAAGTGAAAGTACTAAAAAATCTGAATTTTTTCTGGTAATTTTTTAGACGGACAAAAGAGATAAATTGCCAAATATGGTTTAATTGTGTAACAAGTAGTCACATAGGTAAGCTCACATGGTATGACTGCTATGTAAGCTTACCTTACTGGTACTTGTCCCCTAAAAATACATTACAGAATACGACTCCGATGGCTGCCGGAGGTCGCACATAAAGCACAAGTTTGCATCTGTGCAAATGTCAGTTTAATTTCATTTTTTACTTATTTCATTGCACATCGAGCATAAGTTTACGTCTGTAAAAGCATTTTTTCTAGGGTTCAAAATGGTAACTTTCATGAACCGAATCCCCAAAAAGTTGACAAAAAATAAATAGAAATTTAATTTATTTTCAGCCAATTTAAAAACAATGTTGTTACAAAGCGTATGTTGTTTGTTCTGATAAATAGCATATTTAAACCATATTTGACATTTTATCACTTACGTCCGGCTAAAGGAAAGGTACCAGTTGAAGGAATAGAACTTTAATGAATTGTTATTTATGTCTCACTTTTATTTCTTTAATTTCTGTCAGCCCATCTATCAATGGGACTGTATATGTATGTATATCACTTATTCCAAAGCTAATACTTGAATTTGAACCTTGTGATTTGTGTTAAAATTCAGCTAACAATCCAAGGAATTGCAGAAAATTTTTGAAAAGTTTAATAAATTTTTAAATATTGCAAAATCAGCATTGTATATATATATATATATATATATATATATATATATATATATATATATATGTATATATATATATATATATATATATAGATACTATAGCTTACTAAAATATGAAGGATACTATGCAAATATTATTAAATAATGAATTTAAAGTTATTAAGTAAATGGATTGAAAATGCAAAATACATTTAATTTATTGCGCAAATGCAGCTCATAAATAAAATGATTTAAATAATAATAGAAGTTTGAAAATCCAATGAACGAAAAGTAAGAAGATGTAACACGATAAACCTAACTTTTTAAAAACACCCACAGAATAAAATATAATACAGCAAATCATCAATCAAATGGATAAAAAATACAAAACACAAGCTATCAAGTTACAGAAAATCAACCAAACTAAAAGGTATGGAAACAAAAAAAAGAAAAACTTAAACTAAATTCAACTATCTAACTGGCTTACAAAACAAAAGTAACATTTTTGTGTTTGCTTCTACAAAAAACTTGGACATGATTAGATTTTTGTAGAGGTTAACAATTCATGATTTAGGCTTAGAGCCTCGTCCACGTGTAAGGCGTTTGTGCTTGATTTCGTTTGTTATACTTATTTCGATTCCTTACCTTTGTATTATATATTTTTCATTGACTTGTTGATTCGATATTTATTTATTTTTTTTTTTTTTATTTTTTTTTTTTTTTTCCTTTTGCTTGAGGATTAGTTGATTTTAACTTTTGTTTTGTAAGCCAGTTAGATAGTTGAATTTAGTTTAAGTTTTTCTTTTTTTGTTTCCATACCTTTTAGTTTGGTTGATTTTCTGTAACTTGATAGCTTGTGTTTTGTATTTTTTATCCATTTGATTGATGATTTGCTGTATTATATTTTATTCTGTGGGTGTTTTTAAAAAGTTAGGTTTATCGTGTTACATCTTCTTACTTTTCGTTCATTGGATTTTCAAACTTCTATTATATATATATATATATATATATATATATGTTTAGGAGTGCATCAGGCACCAAGTGTATGTGTATTAAAGAGACATCTCAGAGCTATTGATAAAAAAAGTAACCAGGCCCGTTCATGAAGGTGGCTAGTGTTTTTAAATGAGGTTACTACATTAACCATGTATATTTTTTGTTTTTGTTTCATTTTTATCTGTTGAAACAAAATTAAATTTTTTCCATGTTATTAAAATTACCAAAAAAATTTCAAATGTATCATATTTGTTTGTTTTATGTATAGGAATGGATTGGGAAGAAGAAACTCTTGATGCTCCTCTTGTAAAGACAGATTTTATTATAAATCCTGATGGTAGTATAGGTTAGTAAATATAAGAGAAATATTTCTCTGTAAATTATGTATATGTATGTTTATATTGTTATGTTGATATCCTTTTTTCTGTATACGGTTGAATAACTGATAATGGTAAATTTTCAAAATCATAACTTTATAGTTTCTAGAAACTTTTGCTTAGAATAAGTTCTTAGAAATGTCTTTTAAGATTTCTGATGCATGCCAGAGTTGTTTAATATTAGTGGAATTTTAATATTTTTTCATTACAATCCCTTGTTAAAATAACTGTGGCAGAAGGGACATGGGTGTATTTTTGTTCCACACTGAAATTGAAACTCACATCTGTAAATAAAGTATGTACTATGTATAACAGGCTTTTGTTAACTAACAGGAGACAGTAATGTGGGATCTTCATTCGAATTAATTATAACTTAATGTGTGTTAGGAATGACAGGTAATAAATATAGTATATTCATCAAAAATATGTAATATAAAATTGCATTTTTTAATTTGTCTGTTATTACCAAAGTTCCAAATCTTTAAATGGATGTGAAACAAAACTCTAATAGTGTTCTTCAATTGATTTAAAATCATTACTGTTGCCATGTGGCAGGTGAAAAGGATTATTTTTCGGACAACATCGTAATGTTACCGATTCTCAGGGACAAGCCTGTATCAGCAAAAACTGGTTTTTTTTTTTTTACAAGTTGATATTGTAATTTCTTAAGCTGTACCCATTTATTTTCAGTATTTGTTTTCTACTGGTGTAATTATAGATGAAAATTCAACTCATCACTAGGGGCAGTGCCAGAACAGACAAATGTTAATGTTTATTAAGTCAAAACTACATTTAATAATTTTTAAAAATGCATATTTTGTTGTTGAAAATATGTTGAACAGACTGTATTTTAAAAAAATACTGCAAAAAAAAAATATCTTATTTTTTTTTAAAGCTTAGACACACAAAATTGACAATTATCAGATCACATAATGAAATTGGACATGCTGTTATTTCATGGAGTGAGTACATTCTATTCTTTAACATTAAGCTTCCCAGTCCATAGCTAAGTTAACTAAAAATGAATAAAAGAGTAGTATATGCATGCATAACTGAAGCAAAGTTTCAAGTATAGGATAACAGTAAAATAAGATAATTAGTATGAACATTGCTATAACAAATAATTATTTGAAAATTATAGGTTCCAAATTAAATTAAGCATTTTATGATGACATAAGCATAGAAAAATGCAGTATTTCTGTTTTATCTGAAAAAAAAAAAATATTGGCAAAATTAGCTGAAATTATTCATTCATAATATACTATTATCTGTGTATGACATGCTAATCATACATTATTTGTATATCCCATTTTATGGCTCTGCTTTGCAGGAGAATACTTTGTATAATTTACTTTTGAATCAAACATAGTAAGTTATTTACACATTGGTTATTAATTTCTGTGTTTAGCAGGTAGTTTTTCTGATATTTATTGTTATGCTTAATGTTTAGTTACATATAATGGCTAGTATATAATCTTATTCAGTATAAGGCTGCATCAATTGGTGGGTGCAAGATCAAATGTAAATTTAATAAGTAATTGGTAGTAATTGAAAACACATTATAAACTTTGCTTTGTTGCTGTACTCACTGTGGGGAAAAAGGTGTAATGTAACTTTTCACAGCAGACAACTTACCTACCTCTCAGTCTTCACTTCAAATACAGTATATTTTCTCTTGAATATTGACCACTCACTGTATGTATATATTGTAATTATGTATAGGGTAAATTTTATATTTTGTTTTCTATTGGTTACTGGTTAAAGTTAAGAACAAAGACCAACTAAAAGAAATTACACTATAATGTAGTGTTTCAGTTAGGCCATTTTAGAGGGGCTCAGTACCTTTCCCGTTCCTTTTCAGAGCAAAATACACCCTGTTACTTTTTTACAGTATCTGAGAAAAGTTAATTCTCCGGTCTGAACACCATGCCACCAAAAGAGTTATAAAATGGACTGAGGCATTTTCGTGAACAAATATTTCACTGCAGTTCCAGAGTTGTGAAGCAACATAATTAAGTATAAATTAATATACAATATAGCATGCAGCTGTTTTGAAGATACATTAGATCCCCTTTTTCAGTACTGGACAGGACAGATCAACCAAGTCAAAAAGACTAAAATAGACCATTTCATCTTTTTGACTTCAGGTTTGTTGATCTGTCTAGTACTGAAGCCTAGTACTTTTAAAAGTGCCCTGCCTTTTTTTGGTCTAGAGTAAACAATACTATAATGTATAAATTAGGGAAATTGAAGAATTGTGTACATAGTGAAAATGCTTACTGTATATGCTGTTCCTTAAAGTCATATTTCAATTTGTAGCTGTTGATGAAATCACAATACCTCCAGCACCTCTTGCAGCCCTTACAGTTGAGGCTACTAGAGAACGTCTTATAATAACTGAATTGATAGTTAAAGATTTTAAATCATATGCTGGACTCCACACAATTGGACCTTTCAATAAGGTGAGTGTGTATTTTATTTATCAGTTTGCTTGGTTTTTATTTGGTTGCAATTAGATTTTCTTTTGATCAGAATGTATCTATAATTTGTTTCATTTTTAATGGCTAACAAAAAGTCTTGTTACTGACCAACTTCTGCCAATCAGGTCAAAATTTTGTTCAAATCTGCCCATCTATATTTTTTATGGAAAATTCTTCTGCAGACTAAAAAATATTATAGTTCCTAAAGGTCAGATTATATTAATGCTAAGTCTGGGTATTTTAACCAAGATTAAGTGTTTTATTTTCTGTATCAACATTATCTAGTTTGAAAGAAATTCGATGAATTTAATTTCTTAAGACATATTTAATTTTTAATTTCTCAATGGATATTTTATTTTTAGTGTACGAAATTCTGGGGCCAATAGTTGGACAGCCTTTATCTAGTTTTAAAAGTGTACAATGCTAGTACAGTGTACACTAGTTAAAAGACTAGTATACATTGTACTAGTATTGTACTAGTGTTATAGACTAGTGCACACTGTACTAGCATTGTACTAGTGTTACAGAACTATGGGCAATGAAGTGTCCTAATAACCCTTCCCTGAATCTGTCCCTGTACTTTCTGTAATTTTATTTTTCCAATTTATATATTTTCTAGTTTTTCTTTATTTAAAAAGAAAGAAGAAGTTTAGGTCTATATATGACCATACTGCCAATAGGGAATGATTTTATAAAGCCTCCTGTATTACTTAAAGTTCGAATTTAAGGTTGAACCCAAGTGTTCAACTTATGCTTTATTTTTACATTATTCACTTTCAAATATTTTAAGTGTCATTTAATCATTAATCAATGTGCATATCAGTGGTTCGATGGCTATGAAAAATTTTAGCTGTTTAATTTTGCTGTTGGGAAAATTTCATTAAGATCAATGGAAAGTATGGATTTTAGATCATTTTGATTTGAGATCAATGAAAAGTTGGAAAGTTTTATAGGCTGTTGTAACATTGCTTGAATTTTATCAGTAGTGTGACAACAGTCGACCCCGCTCCTGCCAGAACATCGATCGAAGATGCCAAGAATCAGTACCTGAATTATAAATTCAAACCTGACGCTACTTCGGTTGATGTTTTGGCAGGAGTAGAATCAGCTATAGCCACACACTCTTTCCCCTGGAAATGTGCTTGGTCGGTCTGTAAGAAATGGTAAGGGGGACACCCGCAGAGCCCACCATTATCCCAGAGCAGACACAGTCGGGAGCTGCAGCTGAGAGGCTTGTCGTATCTCAATCGTGTAATTGCGTAGCGTCAGTCGTTGTCGATCAGGAGAGGAGTGGTTGACACTTTGACTCAAAGTATTGGTGCCCTCTCGTGCTAGCTACATGCATTAATTGTCTAGTTCACCATTGTATGTATTGATAATGATGAGTTTGACTCAGGTTTGAACTCAGAACCAGGAGCTTACAAGACCTATGTTCGATATTATAAGATTAGACCAAAAGCTAGCTTCGGGTACTGATTCCTAGCATCTTCAATCTATGTTTTGACAGCAGCAAAGTCGACTGTTGCCACAATAGTAAATAAGCTCGTACGACTCCTGAAAATTCTTAGGAACTCTTTGATTGTTTTTTGTTTCTTTTTGATAAGAAACCTTAAAATCTTCTTATTTTATTCTTTTTTAGCCTTAAACTCCCGGAAAGTTGTTCGTAATTGCATTATAAACTTTTATTTCCAAATATGATGCAAGAATTGGGAATTTTAGCATTATTTTGTACAAATCGCTAATTAAAAAATTTTTTTGTAAAAGAAAATTGAGAATTTAATTGTATTTGTAAAACTGTAAATTTTAACGTTCTTTTGCAAAAATCTACAAGTTAAACATTTCTCTTTAAAAATCACAAATTTTGACAGTTTTTTTTATGATGTTAGGAATGAAAAAATTGTTTCATTTTTTCTGATGTATAAAATAATTTAATTTTTTTAAAATGCAGTAAATGTTTATGTATTACTGATATGTAATAAATTATGTAATGGCAATTGATAAAATTTTTCTATTTTGATTTTTTTTTTGTGTGTATGTGTATGTATATATGCATAATAATGTAATTCAAAGGAATTCTTTGTAATGCTGCAGTGGTGTGGTTGGTACAAAACCAAAAGACTTGGCTCTAAGAGAAACTTCTGCAGAATCTTGGTTTTATAATTGCTTTTAGTTTGTAAAAAAAAATTAAAAAATGCTTGAACTCTCTTGGAAAAACTCAATCCCTGGAAATAGGTTCTTGCAAAAGGGGCATGAAACCTGAGTAAAGTTCTAGAGGTTCTGATTAAATTAAGGATTTTCTAACACTGATATAGATGATTGTTTGTTCAGTGACTAAAATTGGGCCTACTACTCTACAATCATTTGAATATATATCTTTATTCATTTTTAGCTATATATATTTTTATTCTAAATAATTCACATAAAAATTTTCTAATTATCCTTTTCAGAATTTTTCTTGCATTGTTGGACCAAATGGTAGTGGGAAATCGAATGTTATCGATGCCTTGCTCTTTGTGTTTGGTTACAGAGCACAAAAGATTCGTTCTAAGAAAGTCAGCGTTCTCATCCATAAGAGTCACAAATATCCTAATCTTGAGAGTTGTTCTGTCGCTGTGAACTTTGCCATGATAAAGGATGAGGTTGGTATACTTTTCTTGTACTATTTATTAAGTTGTGCTCAATATGTGTAAGCACATTTTGCATTATATTGCAATATCTTGAAAATTACTCAACCAATTGAAACCATATTTGGTATATAGTCTTATATAAATATGAAAACAATGTGACAATTTTTTAGTATTTATCCATGTAGTTGCCCTGTATGTACATCTTTTTTTCACAGTCTACTATCAATTTAGGATATTTGTCTATGTCACACCAAATTAAATATGTTAAGATAATTCAGTATGAGCAGTTAAAAAAAGATGTTTGATTTAGCATAAAGTGAGTGTGTTGTACTTGTATTCAAACTATATATTAAAAAATAAAATTGTAGTTCACATATATTTCAAAATATAAAAGAAGTCGTAATCAGCCAGTCCATTTGGTTCATTTATTTTTTCTGATGTAAAAATAAAGGCCACTTTTATTTTTCTGATTTGCATTTAAATGTCATCAGCACCAGGATAACTCTGTCATTTATGACTGTCATAAATCACATGACTATAAAATGTAATGAAAATTGGGCTCATTTACAGGCAGTTCTTTATTTCAAGTGATTGATTTGCAAACATTCATTATAGCAAATGTTATAATTCATACAAAAAGTTTTTACGTCACCAATATTTCAATACAGGGAGTAGCTTGTTTAATGAAATATACTCTGTATATATTGGCATATTTGTGACTTTAAGAAAAGAAAAAACACAAATAAAAAAATTGAATAAATGGTAATACTTTAAACTTTTAACACAATGTATTTATTACAATAATTATCAAAAACTTCTTAATGAAGTACATTCTTTCATGACTGACATCAAAAATAAACTTAACTACACTTATAAAACTGGTATAGCAAGTCAAAACCTCTATTCGAACCACTTAGAATATTTTTTTGTGGCAAAGAAATTGGTGATCCCCTCTAGCCGCAATGTAAACACATATACGGAACACATATTTTGTAACACTTTGTTTTTAATTAAAATTTCAGTTGCTGGAATTAAAATTTTAAGATCTTCTAGTCTGAGTTTTCAAACTGATTGTGAGAGGTATAGCAGTCTGTGCAACCAAATTAATTTTTTACTTCACATTATAATTATAAAGAATTTTTGTTTAGAAACAAAACTATTACTTTATATTCTGCTCAATGGTTTTAGATATCTATAATTAAGAAATTTGGTGGATTTCTTTATTTTTAAGCATGTTTTAATTTAAAAAAGACTAAATATATATATATAGAGAGAGAGAGGTGTAACATTGAAATATTTACAAAACCAACAATTATTTATCACTTAAATACATTTTAAAATATGAATGCAGATAGTTCCACCTTTATTAGTTAAATTTTGTTCCAGTTTTATTAATTAATTTGTCTCCAGAGTGTGCTTGTATAGTGAAAATCATAAATCTGGATTTTTCTTATGGGAAATATGGGTGATATCATTTGACAGGGATTTCACTGTGACTGAAATTGCTAATAGCTATGTATATATTTTAGCATGGTGTATTTAGGAATGTTAGTATTTATTTATTATAAATATTCATATTTCCTATTTTGTCCATGCTTAAAAAAACTGAGAACTTTTAAAGTTATTAAAAGTCCTTAATTGTATGGAATTTAATTTATTGTAGTTAAATTAAGCACCCTTAAACTATACTTTAATAGTGTTTTTCTGTTCAATGTTTTAAAAATGTTTAATTTTTTTATGTGACTCAAATGTTTGCAATATTACTGCATGTGTGCAGTAAGAATGCAAACAGGGGAAAAAAAATGTTAAACATTATGAATAATTTGGAATTTTCAAAAAACAAAATTGTAAAATGACAGTATAAAAATAGAAACATTGTTATCAAAGATGTCATGAACAAGTTATAAATAAGTCTATTTTAAACAAGAATGCCTTGAAAAACTGATTTAGTTCATAGATATGGTCTTTTTTAACACTTTATAACATATCTTTTGGACCACGATAGTTCTGGAATGACGCCGTTTGGAAAGGGTTGCTTTTATTTTATGAAAAAAGTTTTATTGTGTATGCTTTCTTACATACATATATTCTAAATAATATTTTGACTTTTAGGGCAAGGATTTCACCATTGTCCCTAATTCCAAATTTTCTGTGAAAAGAACGGGCTATATTGATAACACCTCATCTTATGAAATCAATGGTAGACGGGCTCAGTATAAGGATGTAGCCACTTTGTTGCGAGGATATGGTATAGATCTAGACTACAACAGATTTATGATTCTACAGGTAATATTTGATAGTTTTAATGACATTTTTCCATTGTTGTATAGTTTGAGAAATTTTATCATTTTGTGGTAGTATGATAACAAATGATATTTATCTGTTTTGTGTATTTTTGTTAATTATATTTCATTTTGTCATATTTCATTATCAATCTGATAAAAGAATACCTTGATCCAATATTTGTAGTAAAGGATGTATGATATACATAGATATAAAGGATAGATATATGTAGCAAAAGATGTTCATATATGTAACATATATTATATGTAAAGGGGAAAGTATCATGTGGGTAATAAAACAAACAATTCTTTGATTTGGATGAATTTTCATGTTTCAAGCATCCATGAGTACTACAAATCAACCATTTTTTCAGTGTCTGTCTATAGGCATAATATTATTTTTGCAAATTTAGCCGATTCTATTTGGTACAATTATTTTCATTGTTAAATTATGAGATCAGCAGTGGCAAAAGCATTCATTTTGTTTCATTTGAAAAATATAAGAATAAATTGAAAACAAATATTAAACCAATTATACATCCTTCTAGGACTTTCAAAGGGCTGCAAATTACTCATTTACTGTTCATAGAAGCACTTTTAGTTTCAAGATAGAAGTACTAACTTTAAAAGCAGAAAATTTTCAATCTTCTTCAACTTGGCAAAACATTTGCTACAAAGCTATAAGAGCTTTCTTAAAACAAATTACAGATCTAGAAATTGGATTTTCTATTGAACATTTTTGTCCTTTATTTTTTATATCTGTCTTTTGTAGAAGATATTTTCAATAAAATAGTAAAACGAAAACTCAAAAGTAGTTAAAAAAAATATTGAAATTATTTTTATATATTCATGAATGGTACCCTATTTCCAACAGAGCAATTATAAATTGTTTACATTTTTATCAATTTATAAGTATCCAAAATGTTAACATTTATCATAATGCTCCTGTTTTAGCAGGATGTCCTGACCATAGATGTTATTCATGTCAAAACTTTATAATAAAGCAACCTGAACTATGATTTGAAATATAGGTCCTCCATGAACATTACAAGTATCTTCCTTTAATATGATATGTAGTTTGTATTTTTATGTTTCAGATTAGTCAAAATCTCATATGCACAGTAAGCTTAAATGCACTATAATGCATGGTCTAAGCTTTTTCAGAAATATTAATAAAACAATAGTTTTGTTTTGTGCATGCAATTTATTAAAAAATGTTAAAATACACCCTCAGAGCAGTTCATGGGTTAAACCCATGGATTTAGAAAAAGAAACTGGATGAATAATGTGCTACTCAAAATTGTAATTGCCAAGCAAACGAGTGGACATCATGAGTGATTTTTGCTGTAGAGTAGCATTTTCATTTTGGTGTTGACTTTAAATTTAAATGAAACTGTATCTACTAAAATGTAAATACCATTTCATTAATATGCATTTGGCTTTCTAAATAAGTAAAAATGGAAAGAAAATAAAGTAGAATTCCCTCGTCTTTAAAATTCAATATATTTCAATGGGGAATTTGACGTTCACTGTTTCAAAATTATCTGCTACCCCGGCATGTTTTTTTAACATGATAACCATCTAGTTGTTTCTTCTGATTCCATGGTTAAACCAGAATTCTTCCTGGCTGTATGAAGTTTTGTGTGCTTTAGTCAAGTCATCTTTTACCTTATGTTACAAACTACCAAAACAGTTCAAGATTAGTGAGGACGGACTGAGATACCCAGTGGTTAATGCTTTGGGATCACACATGTTAGACTCGCCGGCCACTGAAATTGCTGCTCGTGCCCTAATGTGAGTCAGGTGGTCTGGGTTTTCGACATGTTAGACTTGGGTTCGATCCCAGTTGCTCAAAACTATATGTCTATGTGGAATATGGGTATATTAAATATGCAGATCTGAAAGTCCATCTGAGAGGTGATGGGTTAGGAGATGGATGGTGCAGCCCCTGTGGTTGCCACCCCCATTGGGTTCCAGTTTAAATTGGGTGGCACTATTCTGACTGTTTAAACAGTTATCTTACACCTTAGGATAGATTGGGATGATTGGGGTATGAAAAAAAATTAGTGAAGGATGATCAAGAAAGAACTTTCTTATTTGGATGAATAGTTACTTGAAGCTGATGAATCAACTCAACAGCATTTCGTCTGGTACTAATTGATATTATGCAATACAACTAAAAATTTGATAATTGCCAATTTTCAGGTTCCACAAATTTTTTTAACTTTAATTTCTAGAAAATTTTGCTTTGAATAAGTTCTTGGAAATGTCTTTTAAGTTTTCTAATAGATGACAGAGCTCTTTGACATGATTAATGGAATTTTAATGCACATTCATTACTTTCCTATGACATGAATGATATGGGTTTAAAGAAAACTGGAGCAACATATTGAAGAATAATGGAATAATAATGCACTATACAGCTGTTTCAAAGATACTCTGGATTCTTTTCTTCAATGCAAGAGAATCAATAAACCTAAAATCAAAATAAAGAAATGGACCATTCGTCTTTTTGACTTCATGTTGGTTCTATAGCACTGACGAAGTAGATCCAGCGTATCCTCGAAACAGCTGTATGTTGTATTATTATTCCATTTGTGCTTTGATACATTGCTCAAATTTTCTTGATTCTTTGCAGCACAAAGTATACTTTATTTTTTGACATACGTTTTTGTTTTGGTTCTGCAAAGAAATCGAATTCAACATTAGGGTACAGCATTTTTAAATTTTTCATTCATATTAACAAAAACTAAATGCTTGTCAGAAACAATTTGTGATAAATATACTCATCAAAACTGAGTAATTATTATTATTATTATTATTATTATTTTTTTTTTTTTGCTGTCTGTTAATACCAAAGTTCTAAAACTTCAGATGTGGAACAAAACTCTAAATAGTGTTCTTCAACTGATTTAAAATCGTTGTTGCTATTTGGTTGGATGAAATGGATTATTTTTCAGACAATATTGTAATGTCACTGATTCTCAGGGACAAATGTGCATTAGCAATTTTGCAAAATAATATCGTTAAAATTTTTATAAATAAGGGTATTTTGCAAGTTGAAATCAATTTCTTAGGCATGCTGAATTTCTTTTAATTATTATGGTTTTTACTGATGTAATTAAGAGATGGAAATTTAACTTATTACTGGGGTACAGTTACAGAATTGATAAATTTGCATTTTTTGAAGTCAAAACTATGACTTAATATTATTGAAAAATACTATTTTGTTAAAAATATGTAGAACAGATTGTATTTTAAACAAATATTGAAGAAAATATCTTATTGTTATTTTTTAAAGCTCAAGGGACACAAAATTGACAATTATAAGAAACTCAGCCATTCAGTCATATTTTAAACCATTATTAGTTCAGAAACTTTGAAATCAAACCCTATAGTATGTGAACATCATAGCATGTTTAAACATTAACATATAGGATTCATATTATGATTTTAGGGTGAAATTGAATTGATTTCCATGATGAAGCCGAAAGCCCCTACAGAACAAGATGCTGGTATGCTCGAGTATATTGAAGACATTATTGGATCTAATCGATTTATTAAGCCAACTCAACATTTTAATTCTAAAGCTGAAAAAATTAATGAACTTAGATTGGAAAAGGTATGATTATTGTATTATTTTTTAACTATTGTGATTTTTCAATTGAACTATATGATTTAAAAATTAAAAACAATACTCAAACTGCTGCAAAAAATACCTGGAATGAAAATATATTGATAACTAGTCGCCTTCGTCAACCAAGATTTTCGAGAATTTAATTTAGTTGCTCTCAGCAACCTCAAAACTTGGAGTAACTTTGGTGACACTTATAATATTTTCCATGAAGTTCTGGGTGAGAGAAGATCTGTACTTTAGATTTTAAGTTTATTACTTTGAACTTAAAATTATTCTGGAAATGACATCACATTAATAATTTTTTTTATAAGGTAGTTAACATTTGCAGTTTGATGGGCATCAAACTTCATATTCATATAATTAATAGTTCAATTTGTCAGAATATAAAATTGTATTTTATCTATTTTGTAAAATAAATAAATAAACTAAAAGTAATCAGGATTATATAAGTAATTTTTTTATGTCAAAATGACTGCAACCACTTTCATTCAACTATGTTAAACCACAGGTTTTTACATTTTTTGCAAATTACATCATTTAAATATGTGCCATGTTGCTAAATAACATCTTTAAATTTGATATTAAGCTTTTTGGGAAGAGAGCGAAACATTTAAGTCTAAGAAAATCATGTACTCTCCGCATCAGATTTTTCACTTAGAAAAATATATTTCGTCAGTTGATTTATTTATTTATTTTTTAGTTACACATACTGTTTATACTTTTTAGATGAACCAACTGAAAGTTATTGAGAAAGAGAGATCTGATGCTGAAAAGCCACGGAATAAGGCTATAGAGTATTTACGTTTATCAAATAAAGCTACATTGATGAAAAATTCTACACTTCAAGCACAGTTGTAAGTATGATTGCATACTGTGGTGTATATTTTTATGATTATAATATAAGTAATGCTCAAGTTATTATAAAATTTTATCCAATATTTAATAAAAATTTTAATCATTTCATAAGTATTTTGCTTAATTCATTTCCATGTTTACTCCAGTACAAATAGAAGAAATTTTTTGCAACAAGTAAAACTTCTTATTATATATAAATGCTTTTGAGATTCTTGATTATACACTTTTTAACACTTTACAACATACTTGAAAGGTGTTTATGATTTTGTTCATTCTGTTTGTCTGTCTGTCCGTTTGCACAATAACTGCCGTAAAAGTGACTTTATCAAAATGAAATTTTAGTATGTTGTTCAGGCGGTCTGTGGGACCTATGGGAATATAAATGAATAATATCACCCAAGTAGTTAAGTAGTTTTGGACTGAATCCGGGTTGAAAAAATGAAATAAATTGAACTCTATGGGACCTAATTTTTCAGACATTTTTTAAGCGAATTTAAAATTCACAAATTGCTTCAAAAGTTTTGAAATATTCAAATTTTCCCATATAAAATATGAAAAAAATTTCATATTTTTAAATAAAAATTTAAAATTAAAATATTAATTACACTCATATTATATGAAGAGATCATCCGACTCATTTCAAGATAAAATATGGCATCCATCTTGCATCAAAATCGTGATTTTTAAAGTTCTTTTTCATTTATATTTAGTGTTATATCTGTCCTATAACCACTTTATTTTTGCTTAATTTCTGTGCATCTATATTTTGAAACAATGCAATTACAATATATTTGAGTTTAAATGATCAATGACATATATCTTGTGTCAAAATTGTGATTTTTAAAGTTCTTTTTAATTTATATGTAGTGTTGTATGCATCTTAAAGCTACTTTATTTTTGCTTAATTTCTGTGCCTCTACATTCTGAAACAATGCAATTACAATATATTTGAGTTTAAATGATCATCAAACTTTGAATATTTCTACAACGAAGCCTAATTTTCGCTTATGGAGAATGTGAACACATAAATATGTAGGATGAGTTGTATAAGAATTGCTGAATTTCTTTAACACAAAATTATTTAGCTCTGGAGTCTACAATATAGTTGATATGAATGAAACATTCATTGATTTTATATAGAGAACAGACGATTTTATAGCAGACTTTTTTGATGAAGTTTTAAGCATAGAGTTAAATTACTTTTACCCCATGGTTTTAAGTTCTTAAATAAAATAAATTATTGTAGTTTTGTGTTGAATGAAAGGAATGGAATAAAAGTGTATGAATGAAATATTTACAGCTTTTACGTAGAGAGCCAGGCAATTTATATTTCAATGACATCATTTGAATAAAGTTCATTTTTTTCGATGAAGTTTTAAGTTTTCAAATGTAATAAATGATTGTAGTATTGTGATAATTTTTAAAGCATTACCGCTGAATGTATCGCATTTTAGAGATGTTTAAACCAGGCGACATATATTTCAATGGCTTCATTTGAATAATGTTCATTTTTTTCGATGAAGTTTTCAAATATAATAAATTAATGTAGTATTGTGATAATTTTAAAATATTATCGCTGAATGTATTGCATTTTAGAGATGTTTAAATAAAATTGCATTGCAGTTGGAAAGTGTTCCATAATCAATGCTTTATGGATGATTAAGGTGAACTGATTAGAATTAAAACTTGTTTGAATTGCATATTTTATGATATTTGTTAACTTTTGAAAATTTGAATACTATTCAGGTGAAATCTTTCTCAATTAAATTCATGACATAATTGCAGAATTCTGAAAGTATTATTTTATAAATTAATCTATGTAAATCTCAGGATTTTAGCATTTCTAATTTTTGGAATTCGAGATAAATTTTCTGGCCGTGTGTATGGGTATACCAGGTTATTATCTCCAATTATTGACAATAAAGTTGCTATAGCTTGAAATGACAGCAACTGTTGATTGTAAACTACTATAAGCTTTTTTTGTTTTTTTAATGGCCAGGCACTTGACTTTCGTCATTCGCCTTCCGTCAGCGGCCAGAACGTGAACCATTTAGCCGTCCTAAGACGTTGCCCCAGGTGCACCAGAGGGAGGCGGAACACACTACGTCCACAACACATACATCCATGCCTTATGTGGGACTTGAACCCACAATGCAGCGGTCGAGTGATTGCTGTGGAAACTCTCGCCTTGACCACTATGTCGGCTAAACTACTATAAGCAGTGATGACTTTCTTTCATTTAATTTTATGTATTTGTGTATTAATTTGTTTTATGTATATCTTTAAGACATGGCAATATGGAAGAAGAGAAGGCTATTTGTGAGAAGAAAAATTCTCTAGTTGAAAAAATTGACAATGCTTCTGCCCAAATGGAAGAAATGCAGATCTGCAAGGAAGTTAAAGAAAGTGAATTGAAGGGCTTAACTTGGTTTGTAAATAAGCTTTTTGGAAATTATAATTAGCAAATATTCAATTTATTTTTTTATTCTGAACAGTATGCACCTTAACGTGTACATACAAATAGAAGTAAGTCTGTCTTGTTCCTTGACTGCTATTTAAAGAACTCAAGAGCTAGGTTTTCTTCGACTTCTATAAGTTATCGGGCAAATTTTTGGTCAAAATTTTACAGCGACTTTAGATCTCCCTAATTTTCTATGGGCCATCAAAAATATAAATATTGCCTTTTTTATTAGAAATATGCAAATTTTACATGTGTTTTATTAGGGTTGAGTATTAATATTTGTTTATTTTTTAAGTAATTCTAGTAGTTAGTGACTAATAAACTATAGAATCATAATTTAATCTCGAAGGAAATATATTAAGAGTACTAATCAGAAAAGGGAAATACAATGCATGTAGAAAATGCCCATGCTATGTAAGTATTACTTAGTAGTTTAAAAAGTTTAAAGGAATAATAAACTGTTAAAGGTTCTTAATATTCACTTTTCTTTTAAATGTTCTACTTTCCTACCTTTTGATATCGAAACGAGCATGTTTGTCAATATCTAATAACTATTTCAATTTGTAGTGATTATGATAACTGCTTGAAAAGTGTTGAAGAATTGAAGCAACAGTTTTCTAATTTGGAAAGACAAGATGTTGCTTGTCGAGAAAATATGAAGAATTCTAAGGAAAAGATGAAAAAACTTGGTAAAAGTGTAGAGACAGATGAGGCTAAGGTGAGCAATTGCTAAAATTTATGAATATTCAGTAATATATATATATATGTATTTTATATTTGAATGTGTTGTGACATTAAGTTATCTGTAAATGTTAGTTCTAACCAGTTAGTTCTAACCAGTGGCTTTGGAACTTCATGACTGTGATAGTGTAATTTTCCATAAAAAATTTTCAGGCATGCATTAAAATCTCTTTTTCAGGGATTCATTTCAGGGATCCATTTTTCATACTCCTGTGCCATTTGTGCCAATCTTAAGTTGAAACATTATGATATAAAAGTATAAAATTTTGTTTTTCTGTGCCAAATTATAGATTGCCGCACATGTTTTTATTTTCTAAATTTCCAAAATAAATTAAAAGAAAAAATTTTCAATCACGATTGTGAAGAATATAATTAAAATATTAGCTATTGTGCATGTTCTTTCTCCCAAAAAGTTGAATTTCATTAGCCGAATCAAAAGAAGAAAAGAAAAGGCAGAATATTTCTTTCCACCTCTCCTTAAAAATTGTTAAATAGTACTTTCCCTCTTCTGTACCATAAAGCGAGAGTTCTCTCTTTAATCAACGATCTCAACCTTTAAAGTATAGATATGTTTAAAGAGGTCAAGCATGGTTAATATCTCTTTTTTTTTTCTGCCTTAATATAAAACTTATATCCCAGATATTATTTATTTTTATAAAACTTTCATAGTGAAATCAAGATGTGCTCTTGACTTTATTTGGCCATGAATCCTAAAGATAGTAATCTGTTACCATCCATGTTCTTATCTGTTATTATATTGATAATTTAAAGGGACATATTATTTGCTATCAGAGTAAGGTTGAAATATATAAATATTATCAAATTTAATGTCTTTAATTATTTTCCTGACATTATTTAAACATTGACATGCACTCCCTTTTCACCCAGTTTCATTTCCCTCTATGCATGTTAGAACCAGAATCCACAAAATATCTGATGTGAACAAACAGTTCATGATTTTCCCTCCAGACTCAAACTTATTCGCCATTTTGCAGAGCTCGAATTTATACGCTATAGTGCCTAAGTTATTGCAATATTTTTTAAGCAACTCATTTTAGTTATCATTTGGTTATTTTTATAGTACATTATAAATTAATAAATATTTTATCAAACAAAATAATTTTTCACATATATATTATGATTATATAATTTATTAAGTATTCTCATACATTGCTGAGACTGCAAACATTTTTTTCCATCCCCATTCAATTATTGCACAATAAGCAGCTAAACTTGCTTATTTTCAAGTTTTGGTTAATTTAAAATAAATATTTTACATAATTAACCAAATATTATGAGAGTTATCTATGATGGAAGAGTTGAAGGCCCAGACCGTCCGACTCATCCTAAGGACTCGAGCAACCATTTGGAAGAGTGAAATTATTCATTTAGTTAACATCCTCATGCAGTGCTTTGAATCTAAAAAATTTTTTTGTAACATTTTAGATATTTAAATCGTAAGTTTGTATTTATTATGCTGAATTTTATTCAAAAATATGATTTTTAAATTGATAATATATTAAACAATAAATAAAATAGTAAAAATTAATTAATAAATCTTATGAGAATTTTTTTATTCTTGTACAGAAACAGTAAAATTATGTTTGGATAATTTAGAGAAAAAAAATTATCCATTTTATTAAAACTTCAAATTTTTTAACCTCTTTAAAATAATGTCATTAAAATCAGCACTTTTTTCTTCTAAGGTCAGTGGGTATGAGGACCCAGTTTTAAATTACTGATAAATCCTGGAATCTAGAATTTTCTATACCTAGTGCATACTCTGATATATGTATCATAGAATATATTCCAGAGGTTATTGACATTTAACAAGCATTTTATCATAAATAACATACATTTATTATGCTTATGGAAAAATTAGTATAAAGTGCATAATTTTTCTATATGCAAATTTTTGACCAAAAAGATTTTGAATGATTTTCATTGCTACAAATGATACAAATTGTGCAATGGTCTTCTGCAAAACTGACACTAAACTTAGATTTGTCACTGCTACGAAACTAATTTGACCTGATACACAACCCTGATACAAAATGTGTTATTACATGATACAAAATGTGTCAGGCATCAAAATGAGACTAATGGAGCATGATCCATTCTTCTTTTTCCAAGATTTATTTATGCACAATTTCATTCTCTAAGTTAAATGTAAATGCAAAAATATATCTGTATTTAAGCATAAATTAAAGACACAAATCATAGGAAAAAGGTCATTTAATCAAATAAAACCATCCTATAAGACGTACAAATATTATGCTTAAATATTGAAGTAGACATGATACCACTTTAATTATTAAAGATATATCTGTAGTCTGTTTAGAAGAAATCTGGGTTCCCTTTTAGGATATTGTTCACAAATGTCTTTTGAGGGAATTTGAGAATTCTGCGAACCTCAAGTTTTATCATCTTTCATGAAAATTGTGAAAATGTAGTGTTATTTTGTAAAAATTGTGAATTTAAGTAATTTCTTGTAAAAAAGAAATTGTGAATTTTTTTTTTGTAGAATTGTGAATTTTAATGTTTCTTCATAAAATCACTTTTTTTTATGATTTATCATAAAGTTGTGAATTTTAGTATTTTAAAGGAAAAAAAAATTGTGAATTTTAACATTCATTTAAAAAAAAATCGCGAATTTTAAGTTTTTTATTTATTCATAAAAATCATGAATTTTGATGGTTTTTCTGTTACTTGGAATGGAAACATTGTTTATATTTTTTCCAATGTACAAAATATTTTAATTTAAATTTTCCCATGTACAGCAAATATTTATGCCACACAGATAATTAAAAATAGCTAGAGTGGTAATTTGTAGACTTATTCTATTTTAATTTTTGTGTGTGTGTCTGTGTTTGTGTGCATTGTAAAGTAATTCAAGGGAATTCTTTGTATGAAGTGATGTAACTGGTACAAAATCAAAAGATATGGCTCTAAGAGAAATTTCCAGAATCTTGTACCAGAATCTCGATTTTATTTTTGCTTTCAGTGTTTTGAAAATTTGCAAACTTGCTCAAAAAATGCTCAAATCCTCTTGAAAAATTCCTTAAAAACTCTTGGAAATAGGGTCTTGCAAAAAGGGTATGAACCTTGGGTAGAATAAAGGAAAAATGGTTAAATCAAGGGTTTTCTAGAAATTCTAGTAATTTTTTGCAAGGTTGGAGTGGTGGAGTAAGTAGCATAACTGCCCAATCTTCCAATCAGAAAAACTTTCTTCTGCTTTTATGATTCATTTGTAAAAAGTCTTTAATATACCTGTGAAAAGCTCACTTTTTCTAACTTGTGATCATTCACATAATTTATCACCAAATAATTTTAAATCAGTAAGATCTAAAATATGTCAATTTTGCTCAAATTTAAAGAAATTTGTATCAGGGATGCCAGAAATTTTTATAAGTATTTCTCAAGGTTTCTGGTATAGTGTTGAAATAAAATTATATTATATTTTGTGAAGTTTGATGAAACTTTATAATGCATTAAATCTACTTTTCTCGCAGTACTTCAACTTTTTTCCACAGTCCTTTAAAGGTGCTTAAAGAGTGAATTTTTTTTTAATGAAAAATGTGCAGGAACCCTGTTAAAAACTCCTGAAAATGCGTTCTTGCAAAAGAGTATAAACCTTAATAATGTATCCACACAAAATTTCATGGAAGAATGTGTAATTGTTCTTAAGTTATCATTTCCAAGACAGATGAAAATCTTTACAAAAGTGTTCAAATTATGTTTGCAAGCCCTTTTCATGCTTTTCCTTCAAAATCTCGATTTTAAAAATTTATTAAAGGTATATCAAAATCCATCTTTACTATTTGTTACATAACTGCTAATTTGTTTTCAGATTGTCACTTTGAAGAAGCAGACCAGTACTCTTGAGGGAGAGTGCAAGGAGTTAGAACTGAAAAAGAAAAAAGTTGAAGATGCTAGGGTCATTGAAGAAGAAAAACTAAATGAGGTATTTAAGCATGCTTTCTCATTCTTGAATGAAGTATTTTGAAAAATATATTTCACTTCAGCTATTTTTTTTCTCCACTTTATTAAAATCATAGGAAAATGCTAAAAAAATTAGATTACGATTTCAATATAGTTTATGGTAAAACTTTTGGTAAAATTTGTCATTATTTGAAAAAATAAATGTTGTGAATTGGCAACAGTATAATAAATTAATTTAATATATTGTTTATTCTTTAAACCGAACTTAAAATTTCAGGTTTTAAATAAAACCAACAAAACATGGTTGTACATGATTCTTTGTAATATAAACCACTTTTTTATTTGATTTTTCTCCACTTGTGCTTAAAGCTATTAAATATATGATTCTAATCTGTACTTTGAGACACCTGAATATTATGGGTGTCACTAAAGATTCGTTCTGCAGGAGTTGCAACTATAACGAAGAAACTGCTGCTCACATTCTCTGTGAAGGTGAGGCTTACTCTGCTCACAGATTTGAACACATAGGCCGGCATGTGATTGATCCCTGGGAGCTGAATGTCATTCCTGTCAAGTGCCTGCTTATCTTTGCATCGGCTACTGGTCTGTTTTCTTAGTGATCTGCACTGTTTTGGGGGTAGTACAATAGATCTCTGGTCGATGTGCTTGGCTCTCTTTGAGTCTCCTGTCTTCATTTCATTCAATCTGTATTTTTCTGTTGATCTATGGTTTTTGGTTATGGTACTGCCACTAAGACATGAGGTGGTGAGGGTTCGATTGTTAGATAAGATGGTCTTGACATATTTTATGTGATACGTTTCTGTAATGCAAATACAGCGCTGTTTTTTTACATAATGTTCTGTATAAAAAGAATCCTTCCTTGGCAGCGTGGCCATATCTGTATCTGTCATATTAGAATCTTGCACTCCTTTTTTAATTTGTTCTTTATCAGCTACTATATTTTAAAAACTTCAATAATTTATGTTGTTAATATGTAGCAAGGTACTTTTAAGGGTTGAATAAATTGTGAGGATTAGTATCATAATGGTTCCTGCTCAAATTGTAATGACACTTAAATGTGCATTTCATTTATTAACAGTATTGGAAATGTTACATAACTCCAATTGTTAGCATAAATAAACATTGAATTACAAAACATGATGAAAATCATATTAGTAGTTTTATGCATGGTATAATATGAGATCTATGTGATATTGCTAAATTTAACTAATATTATATTTGGCAACTATGTGATATTTAAATATAGCTGTAAATTTATGCTAAACACTTTTCCTGTAATTTTACTTTAGTACCCCCAATTGTTAAAATGTTCTAACGTATTTTAAAATTGTTGTTTCCATTGCATTAACATTGAATATCAATTTTTGTTTATTACAGGCATGAGATTCTTCCATGGATCCCAAAATTTCTGCTTTTTTGTTTTATCAGAGTACTTCCATTATTGCTCAAGAAATTTTTTTTGTTTTGGAAATATTTTGAGATTGGAATTTTTCCTTTCTTACTTAATCTGGAAATCTGTTTCTCTGCAACAGAAAAATTGGCACTTGCAAATAGCAATTTCCACTGTGTCACAAAAGAGATGACCAATGATTGCCCTTCTCCTACTTTTGCAATCTATTTGCATTAATTAATTTTTTAATTATTACACGTTGTATATAAAAAAGCTATTTTTCAAACATATTCTTAATGAAATAAAGGAACTGTAACTTGCCTAGATCTTAGTATTTATGTGGAAGAATTGTTGAAAGTGAGATTATTTTAATGTGGTATAATAGAATTATTGAAATTACATAAAATATTTATTTCAATTTGGGTGTTTCCATTTTGATTTATTTAATTATATTCCTAATAGAACTGATATATTTTCTAATTTAATATTTATTTACAATTAATATGATGTAAAGTAAACATGTATTTATCACACACTTTTTAATTGAATTCAAAATTTCCTCTTTTTTGATCATTTTGCAATCTCATGCCTGTTATTATATTTATTTATTCACCACTAAGTCTATGTAATATATTGCTATTTATAAATTTATGTACAATATTTATATTTAAATATAGTCTTCACTCATAGTAAAGACATATAGTCAAATCTAAGTTTTAAATATTTATAAATCTATTTCTGTAAAAAGCAAATTATGATGGTATATGTAGTTACATTCTTCTCAGAAACATTTTGGTACTTGGTTAGTTCAAATGCAACAATGCATGATGCCCAAACACATGCTTACTTACCAATTTTGTTCCATAGAGCATCTGTTTAATATGGGTAGAAGTCACACTGTATTTTATTATTTGCTTTTTTTATTTTTTTAATGATTGCTAATAAGACTTGGCATAAATCTAAATGATTATTTCTGCTGGTGTCTGAATTGAAAAAGTTATGAATAATCTCAAGAATAACTATATCTTGCAGTTCTTGTAAAGTCCTGTGTTCTGATATTTTATATTCACTTTGTTGAGGTTTTCATGGCTTTGTACTTTCTTTCAAAAACAGTATTTTGTATCCGCTGGCGGTAGACTATATTTTGATGCAATGGAAAAATGTGATAAGCAGTAATACAGAAAGACATAAGACATTTCAACCAGATACACTAGGATTCCATAAAGCAATTTTCACATAAAGTATAGTTTGTTAAAAATATGCTTTGGAATTTGATAATTCATAATATATTGATGTTGATAATTTTGTCGAAAATAATTTTTCAGTTTAGAATGAAATTGTTAGTTTAAATAATGATAAAAAAATTGATATACAGATAAATTTCATAAATAAACTATATTGTATTTTTGATTGGATAAATCAGTTATGGCCTTGGGATACATGAGATTATGAGCATTATTGATATCTTCAATTTCTGAAGTCATCTGTTTTATTTTCGCAAAGCGTTTTCAAATTCACATATTTTCTATTGTATTTAAAAAATTATTGTAATAAGAGAAAAATAGTTTTCATATATCTTCTGCTTCCATTTTAGCATATGTTTACTAAACTTCATATTTTTTGTAAATGTGTTTACAAATGAGACCTAGATGCTTTGTTCTTCAGCTTTTCGCGACAAATAATTTTGTACAGCGAGAACAGATATTTTTTTACTTCTTATTTTAGGGGAATTAGATATTTTAATATAATTTTTTTAAAGAACAATATCATTTGGAATAGTACTAGAATTTGCACATATTCTAAATCATAAGCAACACAAGTATATCTGCTAATTTACAAATATTCTGAAAAATTCAAGGAATTTATTTTTAAAAGTTGAATGAGAACCCCCTTTTATTTCCATCTGAATAGTTAGTATGACGTATAATGAGAAAGGTGCTGTTAACCCTTTGGATGAGGTTTACAGCAATGAAAGATTATTCCATAACCAAGTATTTATATTTGAATACTTTAGTATGGACATTGCCTTTCAATATGTGTTTGATATTTGCATATCATTAATCACCAAGGATTTTTTTATGAAAATTATTATTATATATATAATCTATAAGTGCAAACCTTGCTGATTATTTCTAATTGTTTGATTATTTAATATTTTTTCTACAAAATTTTATTTGATCAATAAAAATGCTCCCCAAAATTATTTAATTAGAATACAATTTAAATGTTTTTAAAATATATGCATATTGAATTATAGATCTTGCATACTTTTTATAGGCTAGTTATAAAGGTTTTGTAATTTCAGATTATGGGTTCACTGAAAGAGGAAATTCAAGGTTTTCAAGAAGAAAAAGATGAATTTGAAGAGAAGTTGGTGAAACTGAAGCGTGTAGTGGATGAGAAGAAATCAGAGGTATGTTATGTCAAATTTGTCTCTTATTGAGTTTATTATTTTGTTCAGAAAGTAATAGTAAGTAATACAAAACAACTTTAGAAATAAAAATCTTTAAACATTTATACAAGTTTGAATACTTTCAAGTGTGAAGTGCCCATTATCAGAGGCATAGACAGATTTAAAAGGAGCATTGAGCTATTTATACCCTGCCAAATCACTATCAAAATTTGCATATCATTAATGGTTGAAAGGACAAGTAAATTCAAATGAAATGAAAAATCTTAACATATACAAATGACACAGCATATATAGAAATAAAATTAATAAAATAAAAATTATATAACACATTTAGATGTTTAAATATGCAGACAATGATTTAACCTTCATGGAATCAAGCTACACAAAACTGAGATGTTGGATAGGATCAAAATTATAGGTGGAGTCACTATACATATAAATAAATAAAGATATTTATCATGTAAATAAATATTTATATCTATCGTAATTCTCATATGTAATTTTGACCCTTTGCAACATCTCAGTTTCATATGGCATCTCATTCTTGATTCCACAAAGGTTAAATCATTGTCTGCATATTTAAACATCTAAATGTGTTATATAATTTCTATTTTATTAATTTTAATTCCATATATGCTGTGTCACTTGTATATTTATGTTTCATTTTATTTGTATTTATTCGTACCTTTCAGCCTTTAATGATATGTAAATTTTGATTGCGGTTTAACATGGTGTAAATAATAGCCCAGTGTTCCTCACACACACACATTTCCCTGTCATATGCCTTTGATAATGAGTGCCACATTCGTAAACCTTCAAGATTGTGTATGTGTTTTTATGCTTTTGAGTGAAAATAAAGACTTTTATATTTAAGATATTAGACATGTTGCCTTATAATAGTAAATAGTTACATTTCAAAACATGGCTTGCTTTGATATGGTCAGAAGTGCTTTTTAATGAGTGGCCATATGTAAAATTCAGTTGCTGAAACCTTCAAGAGACTTAGAAGAATTCAAAAAATGAATGTGACATTACTGTGGCCAAGATTTGCATGAAGTTGTAAGTTTTGTCAACAGCTATGCCATACTTAAAATTCCAATTCTTGTTAGATCAATAAACCATGATATGTTTAATAAATAAAACTAATTATTGAATGTCTTAATTTTTGTCGACTCTTAATTGTTTCAAATTGTTTCGCTTGTAAGAAATAAATTTCATTTTTAACACACATTACTTTGTTAAAATTAATTAAGGAATTTTTGTCATAGTTTTTTTTTTTTTTTCTGTACTATATTTTTCTTGAAAATACTTTTTTCAAATTTAACAAAATGCAAAATACTTTTGAAAATGTGATAAAATATTAAATACAAAATGTATACTTTGCATTTCATTCTATGTGAATGTGAGGCCTACTCTGCTCACAGATTCGAACACATTGGTCGTCATGTGATTGAACCCTGGGAGCTGAATGACATACCTGTCAAGTGCCTGCTTATTTTCGCATCGGCTACTGGTCTCTTTTCTTAGGGATCTTCATTTTCTTTTTGGGGTAGTACAATAGACCTCTGGTCGATGTGCTAGGCTCTTCTGGAGCCACCCACCTTCATATCATTCATTCATTCATACTTTGCATTTCCTGTTTGTATTTTGTATGTGAAAAGTATTTGAGTTTCTTAGCTATTGGTAATATTGTGTCTTGTCTTTGATTAGCTCCATTTGAGTGAGTCTGAATTAGATTTAATCTTAAATTCAGAGAATAAAGAAAAAGAGGCCTTGGTTTCTCTCCAAGCTGATCACGAGAAGACCTTAGCCTTGCTTGATGCAGAGAAAAAGTAAGATTTAAAGTTATATATTTTGTAAATGTGACACGGCAATTGGTGATCAAAATTTTACTCACAGCTGTTTATAATACATTTATAATATTTAAAGGGGGTTTTGAAATTTCCGCAACACTGGAAAATGCTTGATTTTGTTCACCAGGGCTTGATATAGAATAAATCTGTGTTCCTCTTTCAGGGCATAAATTCTTCACAAAATTCCTTCCCTTTTTTTTATTCACAAAATTCCATTCTTCTCAAATTTCAAATGCTAAATAAATAAAAAGTAAATAAATAAGTAAAATATAAAATAAAACTTTCATAAAAATTTTTAATGTAAAAAAAAACAAAAAACTCTTCACAAAATTTTAAATGGGAAAAAGGACTCTTCACAAAATTTTAAATGTGAGAAAGGACTCTTCACAAAATTTTAAATGGTAAAAAGGACGCTTCATAAAATTTTAAATCGGAAAAAGGATCTTCACAGATCCTTCAAAGCATCGAGATTTTGAAGGGATAGGAATTTTTTGTAAAAAAAAATATTGTTGTAAGGACTCTTCAGATATGTTCTGTCAATATAAAAAATAAAACACTACCCAAACAACACAAGGATGTCTTAAATCAATCCTGTGGAAGTCATATGCAGGATTATGCGACTTCCTAAGGAAGTCCTGAAATCTCCCAGAGTCATCCAGAGGGTGTCCCGTGGAAGTCAAAATGAGACACTTTTTGTAGTACTGTGGGCATCCTTTGTAGGATGCTTTCCGGAATTTTTAGTATGCGTTTAGGCTTACTATGGGATTCTATAGGAACTTGTTGGATGCTTCTTGACATATTCCTGGACGCTTTTGGGATCTCTCAGGATAGTTTTTGGATGGATATAGGCTTGTTTTAGGAATTCACTGGATGCTTCCAGACATATTACTGGATACTTTTGGGATTTTTCAGGATAGTTTTTGGATGGATATGGGATTTTTTAGGATCCTTTTGGGATTTTCCAGGATAGTTCTTGGATGGTTACAGACTTGTTATAGGAACTTATTGGACGCTTCTTGACATATTACTGGATGCTTTTGGGATTCTTCAGGATAGGTTTTGGATGGATATTGGCTGTTATAGGATGGTTCTTGACATATCACTGGACTCTTTTAGGATTTTTCAGGACTAATGTCAGCTGATTATAGAATTTGTTTTGGAACTTTTTAGATGGTTCTCAATATATTGCAGAATGTTTCTGGGGTCTTTTTCTTTGTGTATATTTTGATAAATTTTGCTATTTATGATAAATAGCAAAAATAATAAACAGCCAAAATTTATCAATATTTTCTTTGTTAAAGTTTTTTATTATTTAAAAATTACTTTAAATAAAGATTAAAGATTCCAAAATTATTTTCAAATAGTTTTATTATATTTCTACCAATTTCACACTCACTTTGAAATAGCCTAAAATTTAGTCAATAGTTAAATCAATAGTGCTTGTATCAGTACAATTCAATTTTACTAATAAGAATTTTAAAAAGCACTCATGTATTATAAGCAGTGGTTGGAAAAAACTGCTTTATTTTGTAGTGAACTAAAACTACTTTTTTTTTTTTTTTTAAAGTACTGACTACAAACCACTTTTAAAATGTATTCACTGCATAACTACTTTTATAAGATGAATTTGTCCACAGCTTCAATTTGCACAAAAAGTTGAGGATATGGGTATACTATACTTTAGTAATTTAACATATTTAATTTACTGATCAACTTACCATACCAACTTTAAGCTTTTACCCACTTCTGAAAACAATAAAATAAAACAAAAGTATAAAGTAAAAAATATTTATTTAAAAATATGGTTGTTCATTTTTAGTAGAATTTGCAATCAGATAAGCAGGATCTTTTGGGACATAATACATGAATATATCCATATAAAAAATGAACTTCATGAGGCAATAGCCTTCCTAACCCTGCAGCATCAGAACTATTGCATAGTTAGTTTCTCCTTGTTCTCTCTCAGGAACAGGCATATGCGTTCGACAGCAGAATGCATTGAGTTCCATCTCATCTTATTTGGTATTATGAGATAGGTAATTAGCTCCGAAGATATCTTGTCAGCTAAAACAGCCGACATTTTTGATTTATTCCAAAGAGCTTGGCACTTTACAAGTCGTACATCGTTGCACAGAACATCAAATTTCGTACAAAGGATCACATATGTAGAATGGCACCTTGTTTGTTTATTGAAGGAATGTTAAAAGTAGGATCACAACTTTATACAAACTAGTTATTTACCATATTGTTCTACTAGATACACTACTTATTTTTAAAAGTAGTGTGTTACACTACAAACTATGATGAAAAAGTAGAGACTACTGCAGTTTCGTTACTTCTGGCCACTGATCTGTTAATTTTTATTGTCACTTTGGTCAGTAACTGTCATGAATTTTTACCATTATAGTAGTCATAAAATTTGGTAGACATATTTCATAAAATCTGAGGAGATGCATGGCATGTATTCCTAAACTAAAATAACACTAAAAATCTGAGGAGATGCATGGCATGTATTCCTAAACTAAAATAACACTAGATAACTCTAGATATATCAATATCATTATTGTACAATAAAAACACAAAAGTTTGAAATCATTATTTATTTGAAGCTTTCTTTACAGAATACAATCTTCTCTCTTTTGCATGTCTCAGTCAATTTTTTTTTATGACATCTTCAATATCGGATCTTGTCACATTCTGACCACCACCTTGAATAGGCATTACAGCATCTATTTGGGATAAAAATTAATATACATTAAAGAAACAGATAAGGAGTTATCTACAGGGGCCCTGTTTGCAAAAAGATATCTGACATTTTATTTGAGGCTGTGTTACAGGAGCTTGAGAATGAGATTTTGCTTTTTTTATTCCTTAAACCTAATCTTTGGTGCCGTTATATGGATGATGTATTTATTATTTGGAACCATAGTTTGAGTGACTTCCTTAATCTCTTGGATAATGTCAATGATTTTTACACCTCTATTAATTTTACTATTGAGTCTAATTTTTCTTTACCTTTTCTGGATGTTCTTGCTTCCCATAACTCTCTTGGGTTTCATACTTCTGTTTTTCGTAAACCTACTTTCACTAATTCTTGTATTCCCACTAACTCCTCTCACCCAATTTCTTCTAAAAAAGCCTTTTTTAATGCTTATCTTAATCGTGCATTTAATATTTATTCATCTATTTCAGCTTTAGTTATTGAGTTAGTTGTACAGAAAGCACCAACTAGAGTACAGAAAGCACCACATAGAGTACTTTTACAGAAAGCACCAACATTCATAACATTATTTACAATTTTAAGATTTTATTTAGAAGCTCTAACTTTGAGATTTTAAGTGCTGAAATTTTCTATTTTTATGAAAAGTGCTAAAATTTGCAATTTGATTTAAAAGTGCTTAAATATTTATTTTATTTAAAAGAACTAAAATTTATCATTTTACTTGAAAGCAGATTTTTATGAAAAAGTGATAAAAATTGAGATGTTATTTAAGTGTTAAAATATGCAATTTTGTTTAAAAGCACTAAATTATATATTATTTAAAAGTGCTTGAAATCACAATTTTAAACATATGAAAAGAGCACGACGTATACAATAGAATTACTGGCTAGACCATCAAACTGCACGACTGTAAATTTCAAGATGTAAATTTGTTTTTTCAAGAATTTAAAGACAAGTACTATCCCTGACATTTTCATATCTTAATTTAGAAAGCATAGTGTAAATACTGATTGTAGTTATACTCACCAATAGCAATATCAACAACTTTCAGAGCAGAGAATCAATCATCTTTTGGTGTTCCCATACCAGTTGTATTCTTCTGCTACAGCATCTGCAATCGAATGTTGTATCAATGCCTAGTGTCATCAGCATAAATAGTCCCTCCTAGTCCTCTGAATCTGCTATACTGCAAGAATATAATAAAAATTGCTGTAGTAAAATTCAAACTCAACATAATCAATAATTTGTACACTTTAGTAGAACAGAGCAACAATTAAATAACAAAGATAGGATATTCCCTAAATATAACATTGTTTAGATTAACTGGCTAATAAAATTAATGTGAACAATTTTCACACAAATTTGTTTCATAGCGATTAATCAGTATCTATCTTGACACCATCATAAAAAAAAAAATTGAGAAATTATCTTTTCCAACTATAAACTGAATCGTTAGAATGCATGTGCATTATTATAGGATGTATATGCTGGGGGCAGCCACATATGCATCCACACAGCGAGTTACTATACCTTTTGAAAACTTAATGAATGCAATTAATCTTTACCATAAATCCCAGGCAGTGTTCATTTTCCAGTTTTGAATAAAACTGAAATAAATACATTTTAAAAATATATAAATACATGGTAGTCAATTTATTACATGGTAAGTCAATTTATTAATTACTTATAAGGGAAGAGCCACATACTTTTAAATATATTAATAATCATTACTACAAAAAAGTGGCAAAGTGTAAATTAGATACATTTTTTTTTCTGTTTTGAAATAATGAATACCTGAACTTTATTTTTGCTTTTAGTTTAAATTCTTGATTTTAATCATGCATTGTTAATAATTGAAAATTCATGAAACAAAATAGAAAAAAAAAGAAACATACAAGTTCAGTGCCACCAGCTGGAGTCATGGCGAATGCCTCAACATTTATCAGTTCTTCCTCACAGGTGGCTGGGAGGAAAAGGTCTATTAGCCCTTCTGCTTCTGGTCCTGATGCTAAAAGAAAACAATGTTTAACATTCATGCACATAATATGTACATAAAATACATTCGCATCACAATATAAATGATTCTTTTTAAAAATGAATACATAGAAGTAACAAAACATCAGAAATTTCCATAGATAATGTGACCATGAAATCTAAGCTCTAGTGCAGAATTGATTATAGACAACTGTAAATACTTTCGATTATACAGACAATTATATCCTGCTCACCCTCATAAAATATTTTCAAATGTTAAAGATCAGTTTCTTCCAGCAAACAAAAAATACTTTGAAACGTATCACTTTAAGCAAGTAAAGTGTAACAATTTTCTAAAAAATACATGCACTACCTGACACAGAAAAAGCAACACCACGGAGCTTTGGCCATATAATTATACAAATTGCGATACAAACGCAGCTGGCCGTGGCCGATGTATGTAAATGATATGCAAGTAGATCAGGTGATTAGAGTGGGGACAATAGGAATGAAAATGGCAGATGAGCCAACTACTGTCTCTCGCCTATGGAAACCTACTTTTTATTTCAGAAGGCATATGCCTGGAGAGATGCCTGGCCAACGCTGCTGAAGTCCATTTCAAACAATTGGACGATCGTGCGATGGGATTCATTTCAGGTCTAAGTATGGTAGAATGGTCATAACAGCACTGAAACACACGCAGATGTGTTTACTGTTCAAAGGATTTGGAGAAAATAGATTGAAGAAGGGCATGTGAATTGTCGCAGTGGACAATTGTGTCCATTCAGAAGTACGTCAGCACACATTGATAGACACATTCGAAGGCATGTGGTGACGGTATCACAAATGACAACTGTCACAACTATCATAAATGACAACATTGCAGAATTTGCAGGGTACATTGGATGTTCCAATATCAGCGAGAACAGCTTCTCAACGATTGGCCGAAAGCTGCTTGCACTCAAACCATCCTTTACGAAGACTCACATTGACGACAAGACACTGATGTGAGAGATTGCAATGGTGTCAGATATGTCAAAGATTCCTAGATGACTGAATGGAACAGGGTAGTGTTCAGCGATGTGTCTTGGTTCTGCTTGTCAAATGACAGTCATCATGTGAGAATCTGGAGATGACATGGAAACAGATCTAATCCTGCTGTGACTGTTGAACGCCATACTGCTTGACAATGTGGCATTATGGTTTGGGGTGCGTTGATAGCCAGTCACCTCTGGTTCACATCAGAGATACAATGGCAGCACAACAATATGTGGATGATATGCTGTGGTCGGTTGGTGACCATTTTTGAAAGTTGTCTTTTCCAAAACAATTTTATTATCCCAAACAATTTTATTATTTCTTCCAAACAATTGAATTATTATATAACATAAATTAAGAAAATATTACTAACAATCATTAATCTCTTCTGGTTCAATCTAATATTTACGAGCAGAACACAAGTTTACAGCATATTAACAAGTCGCTAACTAAAGTGATTCCATCACAAAACACAAAGGGTCCTTAAAATTACTTTAGAATATTTATTACACTTTAGCAAGTCCCTTGTTTTTACAAACAATCATTTTCACAAATCATTAAATAAATTGACAGAATTTAGAAAATGAAATCTGCATACGCATTTTTTGTCTTACAATAATATTAAAACAACTTAATGTAAAGCTTTGGCTTGGATGGTAGAGAACTAGCAGTCTTCACAAATAAGGTCTTTGGTTCAAATCCAAGTGAATACTTAAATTTTACAACTCATGCCGCCATCTGTTGCTACCATAACCAGAAACTAAGAATTACGTGAAAATTATAAATGAAAATTGTAGATAAATATTGGCATCTTGCGACATTAAATAGTACAAGCTACTATTACAGCATTAACTTCCTCCATTAATAATGCACTGTATATAATTGTGATGACGAGAAAAATAAAGACAAATAATAAAAATGCATTTAACATAAATATTGAAACTTAAATTTGCTGCAAACATTTTCAGTGTATAAAAGCAATAAAATAAGATAATTAACAAATTTCTAAAACATCTGATAAAATAAGTATTTTATGTACATGCAGTAATAAAATGACCTGATTCATAACTGTCTAAAATGCTAATTCAAAATTAGCCGAAATTTAGAGCATCTGTGTATGTCTATTTTACAACTTCCGAGTATTATATAATCATGTGCACATCAATAATTTTATTTACAATTGTTTCTTAATGTGAATACTCCTATGCAACAATGCCTTTTGCATTTTTTTTTAGCAAATGTTCTATTTTGATGAAATTCTGCAAAACACTTTCTGGCTTGATTTTCAGTTTTTTTTGGCAAATAATTAAAAATATTAATTTTTATAAATTATTCTTTCAAAAATGCTAAAGGTTTCCTACAGAAAAAAGAAACTATTAGATGACAACAATGATTTTGAGGAATGTGAATTAGGTGGAGAAAAACTCTGTACAGTAGCATGTGTTTTAATTATTTAGGCAATATGTTTTAATATTTTCATAACAATTGTGCCTTTGGAAAAATTTCTATCATATAACTATTATTTTTAACACCATATGCATTGATTGCTACCTACTTTTGTATTTTCTAATAGATATTTCCTCTGGAATAAAAATCTTCTGTTCCAGAAAATAATCTTCATTCATGTGAACGAGTATTTTAAAATATAGTTTAAAATGCAGTACCATAAATGCTAAAAATTTCAGAAAAGATGCTACTTAATGTAATAGTCTGACTTGGTAAAACATTCAAACTTCCTGACAATTACATTTTTGCATGCATAGTCAAATAAGGAACTGGTAAGTGACTACCTGTAGAGTAATATTTCTAAATTCACTAACTTCTTGCAGGTTCCATATAATATATAATTTACTCAAAGTTGATACTTTATATTTGATGCAAAGCTGTTCTACAGCGTTTATTTGCAAAATTGCTTCAACAAGGCAATTGTGAATCCATTTCTTCCCTTACATTACATACAAGTATTCAAAGCTCTATAACTATATAATTAGTTCTGGGACTCTTTTCTTGAACCCGAAAACAAGTAATCTTTATTGCATTTATCCCTTTTCTCATTAATTTAGAAGGTAAAAGAGTAAGTATAAAGCCTAATCCACATGTGAAGTTTCCGATATTGTTTCTGCAGTTCAAAATAAAGATTCTTCACCTACCTCCTAGTCTTGCTTCAATTACCTTATGGCACATGAACTTGTTATGTTACAGTTAATGTTATAAATAAAGTGCATTCGAAGGTCAGTCTCAACTTAAATTTAGGTTTAAAAATAGCACAAACATTACAAACCATAATTGTATTTTTTACACGCCATTTCCTAAATTTTAGTTTTTATTTAGCAAACAATATTCAGCAATCCTGTTCCCAAGCAACATTAAGCAATCAACCATGCTGATAAGACAAGATTATAAAGAAAAGTTGTATACCCTAACTGTAGACATGAAAATTCATAACTTTCGCTTAATAGCAAGTGGCCAGTATGTAGTTTTAAGCTTAATGGCCACTATTGCAGAATTTTAGTAAAATCCATAAGTATGGTTATACATAATAAGGGCCTGATTATGTACTGAGGTGAGTGATGTCTATTTTCTGGACTACCTAACTGGAACATTTAGTTTACATTAAGTGTTACAATAACTGATAACATTAGCCGAATAAATCTACCATTCATGATTACAATAAGCTCTATTGTATCGGAGTTGAAAAAAAAACCACCTTAATTTAGGAAGAGATAGCCTACTTGAGTTTTTGTGCATTTCTCCGTTTGTTTCTGAATTTTTGATTTAGTACTGGTTCGGTATTATGCATGTTTTGAAATTAAAATAAATTAACCATGTTTTCCTAATTATTATCATAAATATCTTTTAGATAAATGGTAAATATCAACATCAAAATTATGATCAATAGTAAATAAGAGAAAGAACAATTTCATTTATTAATCAATAATATAAAAGTTATTGCCAATTTTCCCTCTCCTAAGAGAATGTAAACATAAATGGTTATATGGTGCAAGTTTTGTAAATGTATTCTACTAGTGAGTTTTCTATCCTTTTAAGAAGGAAAACATATCAATTCTGCATTATATATATTCCATATCAATTCTGCATTATATATTATACATGTGTAATATCAATATACCTTATACCAAATACAACCTGCAAATCTTGTGCACATTAAAACAAATTCTTGTTAAAAATTTATTTGTATTAAATTTAACATATAAATAAACGTAATACAACAAAAAAACTGAATTTCAGGCAAAGAAAATTTATATTTGGTGATTGTGTAGAGAGGAAATATACACAACCCTTGTATATGAAGATAAAAAAAAATGAAATTGCCTTTTTTATATTAAAATTTATGCAACAATTTCATAACAATTACAGCTGAAGAATTATAGATAGATTCATAGAGGTACGGTGGAATCTCATTACAACGAATTTCTAGGGACCGCAGTAAAAATTCGTTATTTTGAAAACTTAAGTTAAAGTGAAAATTTAAAATAGGGGGCATTTAAAAAATTGAAGGTATAGGAAAAAACATAATGAAACCATATTATATGCTACGATATATTTTAAATTATATACAAATACAACTATTTCGGTTTTTTGTTGTCATTAATCAAAGATGCATTTTAGAATAAAGAGGAATAAATTTATCACACATATATTTAAATTACGTAATTGTATTGATTGTAGCAGTAGATTCTTTATGTGAAGTGTGAAGCATAATATAAAGCAAATCAAACATACCTAAAACTGCAAGTGGCCTTATTTCCAGGATAAGAAAAATCAATAACATATTCGATAAATAGTCAGAAATTTTTGTTTGCACTGGAAGTGATAAAGAGTGTTTGTTAACAGTTTTCGATATCGCTTAACGAATAAAAATATTCAGTAACAGTTTTTTGCTGAGCTAAAATTCGATATTTGAAAGGACTGTTTGAAAAGACACTGGAGGGTCATCTGGTACACATTCATCATTGCCACTCATCACCTTCATCATCTTTTATGTCTTTGCAGTTGCTACTATCAAGACTAGCTATAATATTACTAGTTGTCAAGTCTGAACATATAAAAGCTTACTCATTGTATCCAACATAATCAGAAGGTGATATTGTTAAAGGAAAATTAAGCTCTTTGGACGCTGTAGCTCATAGATCTTTAGGAAAATCGACAGCTGTAGAATCCTAAAACAAATATATCATTCTTATCACATTCTAAAGAGAATACCCAACTTCTTCTAACAGTTCTGGATTATAGACTGGGACATATTTTGCCAAGCAACAAATATCATTGCAATGGCTTGTCTGAGGTTAATTGCCATACTAGTACTCATCATTCAAGTTCGCAAGTATTTTTTCAACAAGTAGTCAACGAAGATGAATTTAAACATTTTTTTATGATACCCTGATCGAGAGGCCGTAAAATTGAAATGCAGTTAGCAAGAATATTTTTTGTTATCCAGGCTCAGGTGTTGTTTTTGTAATTGCAGAGAAGCGATGAAACATTTTTAAAACAATGAGGTTTTGCGGATTTTCCAATCACTAGTGGGGTTAGTTTTTCTGTGCCAGTTGCATTACAACAAAAGAGAACTGAGATGCAAACTTTTGATTTTTTTCCACCTTTGCACTGTTCGCCTTATTTCGCCATAGTACGATTTGGTGGCAGTTGGTAGAAAAAGGCTATCTCATTAGCATTAAATATGTCTTCAGGTTCATAATCTTCCAAAATTTCCAGCAGTTTGTCTTCTTTCCATTCATGTGCAGCCGATAAATCAGTACATTTTTCATCTCCACTGACTTGTTTTCATGTTATTCCATATCTTTCATGGAAATGAAACAACCATGCAGAACTAGCATCGAATTCTTTTACTTTCACAACTTCTGCAAATTCTTTCGCATTAGTTTGTATCATTGACATAAAAACAGGAATATTTTTCGGTCGAACATCTGCACACAGCTTCATCAATGTTTTAATGATTTCCTAAACAGTCTTTTCCTGTCGGGACACAAAACAGACTGCTCAGAAAGTTTTAAAATTTTGTTCTTTTTTTTAAAATCGCAGATAATGTAGAAGCAGCAATCCCACATTCCTTTGCAATATCAACTTGCTTTCTTCCGGATTATACTGCTTCCAAAATTTCAACTTTTTCTTTTAAACAGAACTAACTGCTTTCACTTCTTTCGGACATTTTAAATCAGAAACAGAAAAGTACAGCTGTACAGTCAAATAAACTAACTACAGTACATGTTTAATGTACTCGACAATACTGCTAATCTCAATTTTCTTATCAGTTCATATATGAAAGAATTTTCAGGGAAAATAATCACATGTCCCCCCCCCCCCCCCCCCCCCCCCCCGGATGCATTATCTATACACCTGGTCATGTAGACAAAAATATCTAGATAAGGGGTGGTTGCTTCAGAAACCCCTTTCAGTTGCACATTTATTTCCAAAAGGATTATAATTATGAAATACCCTACTTAAAAAGTATATCTTACCTTTAAAAATAAACAACTTTATTGCAAGTAAAAATAGAAAGGAGTATTAAATGTTATCATAGTGAAATATTAAAATGCAACGTTATACAAGAAGGCTAAAATAACGGTGGGATGTTTTTTCTCAAATTTTACAACTTTTAGATCTAGAAAGGGGTTTCTGAGGTAAAATGAAAGAAAAAAATTCGTTAATGTGAAAAAACAAATGCTTTCATAGTTTAAATTCATTCGTTAATGTGAAAATATTTAATGAGGAAAGAATAGGAATTTTTTCAAAACATCGCGCAATATTCGTTAAACTGGTGTTCGTTGTAACGAGATTCCACTGTATACAAAAGAATAAAACCATAAAATGAAAACTAACAAAAAATTATAAAATGTTATTTTGTATAGCATTGTGAAAAGAAACACTGATATTAATAGATCGAATTCATTTAAAAAAATGAGTCCGTCCTTCATTCATGTTTTTTCCAAATTTAATGAATTAGATGCAATGGGATTTGATCGTTGCCTCGCATTTACAGCGTAAACAGCAGATTGAATCATGCTATTTCGAATGTAAATTCGGAACATAAAACGATCTTAAATGTTTAAAAATTGTGAATCTCTATAAAATATTCGACAAATTATAATTAATTTCTTTATATCGCTTTGTTAAAAAGTACGGCAGAATTAGAGGTATAGTTGAGACACTTTTGTCCATCGGGAAATCCCGATCGACAAAAATGTTTTGAATGGATGTTACGGCACGGCCAAATACACCTACAGTATGAAACATAGGCTACAAAAAAAAATGCACTTTTTACAACAAAAGCATAAAAACTTTTATACGTATAGAAAATAAAAACTTACTTACTTTGTACTTTAGTTGGAATACCATGTGGTGCACCTATAAATTCTATCAAGCCAAGCCTAACCAGTAACCGGTACGGTAGAGGAAGCACCGAATCACAAAGCCACGCATGCGCGTAAAACTCCATGCTCCAATAGCGGCGGCGTTTGAGCTGGCTCCTTTCGAAGCTTCCCACAATCATTCCTAAACGAATCCTGTTAGAGTCATTCAGGACGGATCTTTTTAATGGCTCCTACGCAGGACGTCTCAAGACATCCAACTTAGGATAGGACGCTTTTAGGATCTTTGGGATCATTTTAGGATCTCCTGTGGAAGTCACTGGTTGTCTGGGTATCCTGTAATTATTTTGTTGTTCCAACACGCAAGCAGTTGCTTTAAATTTTACTGTAGTTTCTTAGAAATTTTCAAACATGCTCTTGTTGTGTGTTTAATAAAATTATTTCATTTTAAAAAATTAAGAGTTTTTCATTCAGAAGTGAAATCCTGTAGAAACAAAATGGCTTGAACAGAGCTTCGAGATTGCTATTTCACCCTAAATTTCTATATTAAAACCTGTTTGCTTGAAATGGAATTTTATAAACTATTGTCATTCTATGTCATATCAACCAGTTAAATTTTGAAGTGACACCCACCAACTCATTTTGATGTAGCTTTTTTTACTTGTTACTGCTACCAAATTACTAATCTATATAAAAATTTTCCTCTCTAAGCCTAATTGTTTCTGAGATATAAAATGTCACAGTATGAGAAAATGGCACATAAATGCAGAGATTGACGTAAGGCCTCTATATGCATATTTCATGCTATAAAGGAACAAATATGCTTTGAATATTAGGTAATGTGTATTTTTGTGCATTGATTTGAAGAATAAATGAAACAAAACCCTCTGTAATCGTCAATTAGCAGGGTATTTACTTACTGTTCATGAAAATCTGGAAAAGTCATGAAATTTGAAATCAATCATAAATATCCTGGAAATGTTACAAATTTGGAAACAAAGTCATGAATTTTGAGATCAGAGTTTTCTTATTCTTTCAGAAATTCGTTTCCCTACAATTGCATTGCAAAATCAGCGATTCCTACATGACCAATTAATATTTTTCTCTCACTTTTGAAATCCATTTGAATTGGCTAAAATGTTTATGATAATTTTGTGTTATACACAAAAAACTGTTTTTCAAACGTATTATTAATGACATGACTTATGACTTAGAGGTGGGTGGCTTAGAAAGAGCCTGGCACAGCAACCAGAGGTCTATTGTACTGTAATGTATTATTAATGAAATAAAGGGCTATTTTGCAGCAGTATTGCTATAAACTGAATTTTTGTATGTGACACTCAGTATTTCACCTAACCTTTTCGCGACGATTGGCACGCCCGCGTGTCGGCTGCGAACAAGGACGGACGGCACGCACTCGTGATGGAGGAAACTTTACCGTAAATGGCAACTGGCACGCATGCGTGTTTTCACATGGAACGTTTTAATTTGTCTACTAGATGGCGTTAAATGTCCATAGAAACAACTTGAATGTATTTTGCAGATACATGACCTTGGCATAAGGAGGATCCAATGAATTATTTCTCCATTTGGAGCGGTGAAACATGATTTTGTAATATAAACAGACAGAGCAATTCTCGCAGCATCAGCAATTTTATAATTGAGTTTTGTTTTGATTTCAGCTTTATGATTTCGTTGGTAAATCATAGGAACATAAGAGAGTATTTTTTTTTTGTTTGGGTTTTAGAGGCAGTGAAATTATTCGTTTATTTTGGATAAAAGAATGGGAGCAACTAACGAGTATTCTGTATTCAAAAAAATATACATCAAATAGAAAATAAATATTTCTTTTATTCCTGAAAAAAATTGATTTCTGTGTTAAATGGTGATTTTTAGTGAATTTTTTTCGAGAGTTAGGCTTAGCGGGAAAAAATTGCCGTCTCCTGGGAACAGTTTGGAAACAAAGCGCTCCGTTCTTTGAGCCGCGACAGCTCCTTAATGCCACCGTCGCGAAAGGGTTAAATGTGAAAATATTTTCCACTTATGCATTCTGTTTTTCTCGACTAAAATTTTGTTAGTTATTATGCGTTTACAGAAAAGCTATTTTTTAAATGTATTGCCAAACAGTACAATAGACCTCTTGTCACTGTGCTAAGCTCTCTTTGAGCCACCCACCTATAAGTCGTAAATATATTACCAGTAAAATGAAAGTATGTTTTGCAGCAGTATCATGAAAAACTGCATTTGTATGCAATTCTCTGTATATTTTGCTTAATCGTGAAAATATTTTCCACTTTTGCATGTGTTTTATACAGGAAAACTGTTTTTCAAATGTGTTACTAATAAAATGAAGGATAATTTTTTGAATAATGGTATTAAAATACTGGTTTGGGCACTTAGAAATGCAGCCATTTCTAAAACATGAACTAGAATTTGATGTATTTGCATCTAAATTGTCGTCTTTAGAATTTTAGTTAAAAATTAACATTTGTTTTATCTTCTAACTTAAATATAGATAGTAATCCTAATAACTTTAATTTAAATGAGTTCAGAGAATAATGCAAATTTAAGAAAATGTAGTAGGTTTAATAATAAAATGTACAAAAAATTTTAGACTGTCAGATTAATTTATTTTGCTTATTTCCGGAAAAGCATGAATAATTTCTTAAATCTTATTTTTTTTAACATAGAAAAATCAGAAAATGTTCTGTTGGGTGGTAACCCTAAAATTGCTTTTACATAAAATAAAATAAATTTAATTATTTTTTTGATCTGGGTTCACTGCTGCAGCATAGAGTCTCATGAAGGGTTCAGTGACTTGATCCTGATACCTTTTCACTGCCACAGTACCACCTGTGAACAAGTGCAGGTCAGTGGAATATCCTAATATCCCATATATAAATTTTTTCCTCAAGTACTGCTTCTAAAAGTGGAGTCTCAGTAAAGTTATTCATGTGTAATTTTTCGAACTTAGACTTTTTATTTTTTAGAAACTGTGTGGCCTATAGAGGAAAATTTTTGAAAATATTAGTAAGAAGTAAAAAAAGTTTAATGAAAATCTAAGTCAGTGACCTGGATGAATTGACATGGCTATTCCATGACCCACTAGCTATTTGTTTTCTTGAGAAACAGACCTCCCCCTCCCCCCCCCCTTTTTTTTGACAAAATGAAATCTTTTATTTTCTTGAGAAAAACAGACTAATATGGAATTTTAAAAACAACTATTATTTAGCATTTATTATCCATTGTAAAGTTAAGTAACTGGCAAACACTAGGCTGCTAACTTCAGATCTAGCTGTTTTCTTCTGTTATCTTCTACTTCTTTGATGTTTTAACCTATGAAATTGTGTGCTTTTGTTTAAAAAAATATTTGTCAATATTGATTCTGGATTACAGATCATTGAAAGAAGCTGAGAAAAGATTGCCTGAATTTGAAAAAGAGCTCATTTCTTCAAGACAAAAATATGCTGATACAGTAAAGAAAGAGGAAGTCCTTACTGAAGAGGTAGTATTATGTTACAGATTTGTGTATTTATGCTATTCATGTAAATGCAAGGTTTTAATTATTAAACTAAAATGTAAATTCTATATTATGATAACGTGAAGGATATTTTGAGCTATTAAGTATATTAATTAAATGGACTGAAGGATTAAATATGCTTAATTATAAAAATAACTTAAATATGCTTAATTATATTAATTAAATGTTTATATTGAGCAAACTTAAATGCCTTTCTTCGTCCCATGATGTGCATCAGTAGTGGTTACTCTCATGTGGATATCTATGTTAATGATGATAACCTAGCAAAGGACAGCACTGGGGAATCTCTGGCTTTCACTGATTCCATTACCTTCTCTATTCTAGGAGAAAAAATTTGGAAAAAGACATGGCTTTTCCCTCAACTCATGACTGGTATCAGAAGGACTGCCTCGGTAGTTCCCATGGTCTTATTTGTGAGAGAAAAGATCAGATGCCTCTATCTAGATTAGCCAGTGGCCACTAAAGGGTCTCTCTTATAGTCATGGCCCTAGCCAGTGGCCACTTAAAAGGGTCTCTCTTATAGTCATGGCCCCACAAGGTTTACCCTAACTGCCGCAGATGAGTGTCGATCAAGCTTCCCTGGAGCATATACTTGGTTGTTTGCATCTCATAAGAGATAATTTTATCTCAAAGCCCTTACTTGCTCTTGATTTCTTGACGCACAGTGATTCTTAAGGGTTCATGAACAGTGTCTAGTTGATGCTAGATAGTGGAGGGCATGCAACAACAATTAAATGTTTCTAAGTTATATTTCATTAAAAAACAAATTAAATCTCTTCTACAATGCCAGAATGTGTTTATCTGAAGAAAATTTCTTTTCTACAGAATTTTTATTGAGTTAGCATTAATAACAGTGTGAAGTCATCAAATGAAAAATTCAAATATTAAAAATCTGCACATTAATCATAGGTTATTATTGAATAAAGAATAATTGTATATTATATTTTATGTTATAAAATAAATATCTCATTTTAAATAATTAAATACTAAAAATGACTGAAAAATATTTTGAGTTCAGAAAATGTTTTGGTGCAAAAACTAGAATTTTATTTGGAAGTCTTTATATCTTTGACCTTTTAGTTATTTCTTTCTCCTTTTAAATTTAAGAAACAAATAAGAGTTGCATGGTCAAGAAATTTTAGATAGTGGTCATTGTCTATCGTCAAGCAGTTATTCTTCCATTCATCAATATACAGCCATAAAACTCAATTGAGACATGTCACATGCTCATCCCTGGCCAAGATTGTCTGAACTGCATTGAATTAAATTTTTAGTTCAATAGAAACTTCTTTAATTAGGATTCGAATGTGTTCTGGATATCTTGAAAGTGCTCATCTGTTAAAATCTTGAATTCAAAAATTTTCGTTAAAACAATATGTTTTCCTCATACAATAGTATGAGAAATTAAAAATCTGATGTGGGCAGCACATGACTTTCCATACAGACTCACATTCATTTTCTCTTAATTTCTTTCATAATTCATTAAATAATTGCACACAGTAACACATAATTATTTGAAATTACGCTGAATTTGCAGTTTCAACTTAATTTTCGTTTTAAATATGGAAACTGGACATGTTTTCAAAGGTGATATTGTAAAAATGTGAAAAAATTAAAATATATCTAAAATGGTCAGTCATAGAGTTATTGGGTTGGTCTTATTATTTTCATTGTCAAGCATGGCATATAAAGTAAGCATTTAATTGATACATTTCTGTATATGTAGTTTTATCATTTTAGATTCATACCAAAATTTAATTAGGACCAGGGTAACTCACAAAGGACTTATCTACCAAATTTTGTGAAATTTGGTCATTTAGTTTTCCAGCTAGAGTGGATGCATACATTGCACATACACGCATTATGCTAAAAATAGTGTTTTGGGGTACTACAGTGCTCAAAATATGTAGGTCTGCCAAAAATTTGAGTTGCGATTTTTGACATGATTCCAATACTTTTCTTATACATTACCATGTATTGAAGGGAAAGTAAAAATGGGGATTTCAATTGTATAATGTCTTACTGTTTCAGTTACGCTTTTGTTTACATAAATTTATTCATTATCACTACACAAATTATAAACCAATTATGGATTATTCATACTTATGCATTTTGCATCCAAAATTTGATACATTAAATTTGAAGTTTTTTAATGTACAAATCAATTTCAAATATCTTGAATCTGGAACAAATTACCCGGCGTTGCCCAGGGAGTAAATAAATGCATGTTACTTAAATAATACACACACTATTCAACACTTTGATTTTCTTCAAATCCCCACACATGCTATCTGCAAGACAGAAAAGAAAAAAATTCAAGATGTCTAGGAAATCTCCAGAATTTTCCTTCCAAATGCTAAGTGTCTATCCATTGTGAACGTGCACCAATGGACCTGATAATGCTTGTGATTAATATGCCACATTTTTATTTAATTTCATATGGACATTTTAATAATTTTTATTCAAATCAAAACTTTCAAATATAGAATATTCTTTCAGGTGAAAAATAAACGCATCAAACTTGATGAAACCAAAAATTCTCTGTCTGCATCTCAGAGTCGTAGTACATTGGTTAAAGCCTTTTTAGAACAAAAAGCTAAAGGAAAACTCACTGGTGTCTTAGGACGACTTGTAAGTATACAAGTTTTATATTTTGGAAATATGTTATTTATTTTTTAAGATGAACCTTTTAAACTGAAATATTTAAAACAATGAATATTACTTAATGAAATATTTTTATTTTGTATGCAAATTCACACTTTTTGGTTGATATATATTTTTAATTTAGTTATTAAATTAGATGATACTTTTTTATTGAACATATATATCTATGTTTTGAGTTTATAGACCAAAAAATTCTTTAAATACACAATGAACTTCAATAGCAATAACATTCCGGCTGGTAGCTGAGAGGTCTAAGGCAAGCATTTCCTCATGTTCTCTCGATTGCCTGATTGTGAGTTTGAATCCCACCTACAGACAAGGATGTTGTGGTGTCCTTTAATGGTGTAAAGAAGTGTCCTCCCCCCCCCCTTTCCATGCTGCTCTATGGCAACACCATATATATGATGGCAAAATGGTTCATATTCCCTCCGATGTATGGGCAAATGATCAGTTAATCAAGTGCTTGGCCAATAATAACAACAAACAGAGATAACATTCAGCAGACCATTTATTCAGAAATTTCATTTGAAAAAAATTACCATGTTTAGCAACAGAATTAATTTTATTTCTATAAAAATGTATTGATATAGCAGACAATTTTTATTTCATTCAATCAAAATATTAGCAAAATTAATAAAAAAATAAGATTTATATAGGGATGATATTATATTTTAGATTATTTTGTAAGTTGCTGTAATAAGATAAAATTTGATTATTCAGGATGTAATGATGTTTTCTATTTTTGAAATTATCTGTTTTGTTATGGTAAGCAATTTTTAAATTCATATATTTCTGATTACATTTTACTGATTGTTGCAATGGGATATAGTTAAAAAATATCTTTTGCTTTTATTTCAGCATTTCCATTATGGCATATAACACATGTTAAACACAAACTATATATTTTTTATGATTTGACTTATGAACATGATCAAGTTTTTTTTATTTATTACATTTAGATATTAGATAGATGATTTTATGTAGCAAGAACAGAGATCTTTATGCATTTTTATTTATTAAAATAAAAGTAGCTGCCCTTGTCAGTTAGCCCAGTCATTTTTTGAAAAAAAAAACCGCTTAACTGCATGCAATAGCTTTCTTGCAGTAACTGTCAACAGCATACCTACCTGCTACACTGGCACGTCCTGGCTAGCAATATGCTCACTGTACAGGCACATGTAATCTGTGTATGATACATGCAATACTGGTATGTTTGCTGTGCAGATACATTACATTCACAAAATAAATCTATTTTTATTTGAGGGCCTGCTGCATATTAAAAGGTCACAGGTACATTGGGGCCTGACTTGAGGTATCCCTGTACTAAATTCCGTGACTGTATGTTGTTTGGATTTTTTGCTACACCATCAACAAGCATACAAACACACACATAGTCATGTATTCTCTATTATTTCAGATTGCATGAAATATGTTAATGGTGTTTTTTAAGGAACAGCTGATTTAGAATGTTTCTAAATCACAAGCATGTTGGATATATCCACTAGTTTAATCATAAGACATAAATTTAAATATGTAAATATACAGTTAAATCCATTTGAAAGAATTTTCAGTGGACCCTGTGTAAAAAACTTATAGTTAAAATTTATAAATGATATTTTTCCTTTGCATTAAATGTTTAACTTATTTTTCAGGGTAAGAGCGATATAAATTTGGATAGTCATAAAACATTACTTAATGTAAAATCTTTTAAATATTATAATTCAGTTATATTTAAGTAAGCACATACTGCTCACATTCTTTGATTACATATATGTTATAAGTAGGGTAGTAATTTTATTACAGTGGGGAAAGAGGGCAAAATTCATGAGAAAATCACAAAATTTTGTGGCCGAGGATTTACACTAACATTTCCAAAGAAAATTTACCAGTTATGAAGCAGTAATACAAATAACTACTAACTCAAATACTAAGCATTATATTGTAATTTTTTTTAAATTGATATTTACATTTATAAACCATTCAAATTTTAGCATTGTAATCAGTGCTGTTGTATGAGATCAGATTAAGTTTTGTATTTAAGTGGATGGCATTTTGACACATTACATTGTACATACATAAATGTTCTTCTTTAATACAGTGTTTGTTATCTTGTAAAACATTTTTGAATCTAGTAGTGGAACGTTCAGCATCGACACTGGGTGCTCACAAGCAATAGATGGCAACTTTATGCAGCTTGGAAAATGACTTTTTTTCATTTCTATTAAATCTTCCCTAAGACTAAATTCTTTTACAGTAGCTTTATATTAATGAAATTGATATTTTAGTGAGTCCTCATCTTCGTAAGATTGTGACTGAAAACTTACACGTATTCATCATTACTAAAAGGACCAGGGACTTGTTATATTTGATATTTGTGAAATTTCAGAAAAAAATCTTAAAATATATGAAAAAATTCTCAGAAATTTGTGATACAATAGTCTAGAAATTTGGTACTAATAGGGGAAACTGAAATTCACGAATATATTTGATAATTGCAAAATTTATAAAAAAAACCCCTAAAATTTGTGCCATAAAATAATTACTACCCTAGTTATAAGATATAACAAAATATGTACACCCAACTCTTTTTTTACACTCTTTCTTTTTACACGAATTTGAAGTTACATGGTTCAAAAAAGTCTTCCTTTTTTGAAAAAATTATTTGATCTAACATGATTTCAAAGTCATTGTCTTATACTTATGTGTACTTATCTTTACACGAATTTCTGAAGAACGTATCTACCGTGTAAAAAAAGTGTTAGGTAACACAATGCAGTTTGCTTTTTGTCTGAAATAGTCTAATGTTGTCCGTTTTGACTTTTTTCTATTTTTCCTCCTACTATACTTACAAGGTTATCAAATGGATTCAGTGGTGTCAATTAAATTTGTTAACCTGTTTTTCTATTAATGTAATTAAACTATTTATTTAAAACTTTTTGTTATTATATTTATTATTTTCCTGTTTCATAAATTTATATTTTTAGGGGGATCTTGGAGCCATTGATGAAAAATATGATGTAGCTGTTTCTACTGCATGTGGTGCCCTTGATAACATTGTTACAGATACAATAACAACCGCTCAAGAATGTGTTAAGTTCCTGAAGGCTAATAATTTAGGCTATGCAACTTTTATTGGTCTTGATAAGGTATGCATTTATTTCATAGCACAGTATACTACATTTTGCACCAGTGTTATATTTTGGAAATGTTGCAAAATGAATCCATTATGAAAAATAATGAATCCATTTTGTAATGTCATTAAATGTAAATTTCAGTGCCTGCCTCGTATTTATAAGCCCTTGTTTTTTACGTTATTTAAGATTTGTATAAAAATTTAATTTTTTTCCAATTATTCAGACCTTACAAATAGAAATGTAGAAAATTAAGGAATTATTTTAAACATCACACAAATTAATTTTAAAAATAAAAGTTAAATAAATACACTGTGTTGATTAATTCTTTATTAAAAACCCATGCTAAGGTTCTGAATTTCCATTTTATTAAAGAAATTACCACATATGTTAGTTGCTTTGGTTTTCTCCTCTACAGCTTCATAGGAAAGGCACATCATGGTATAAATGTCTTTTTGTTACAGCTACTTTTCCAGTTATGATCTATGTTACATAACTGTTGGGTGTAGGTACTACAAAGTAGTTGTGCAATCTCGATCAGTTCAAATTTTAGCGACATGAAGCATGTATATAGTAACTACTCTAACTTTTAATGTATTCAGGGGTGCCAACTGTTACTGATTTACCCAGTTTGTTATAGAGTTGCAGAGACCCCTCAAATATTATGGAAAGCGGTGTCATTTTCTATTTCCTGGAATATTTAGCAAAAATTTTCAGATGCCGCTTTGATTCCACCATATATCCCACTTGCATAAAATATCACTATTTTCACTTTGCTGACACTAGGCCATATAAATCTTTCATGTATTGCTCAATTAGTTAATTTTCAGTCATAATTACATTTGCAGAAAAATGTTAAAATCATGCAAAAAATTCTATTGTGATTCAGACTTGTCAAAAGCAAAACTTTTTCATGTTATTTTTGCAAAATTTGTATCATTTGTGGTAGAAATGATTGGCAGTTTTTTATGCATTATGATTGTTCATTTTATGATTTTTCATATTCCCAATTTGTTGCATTGTCATTTAAAAGCATTCATTTCTATCCATGTTTAATTTCATTTAAAAGAACATCATTAATTTTTTTGTAGTATGTGTTATTATTAATTAATATTTTCATAAAATATCGATTATTTTTGCAAGTGCGATTTTGTGTGCATTGATTACTTTCCTGTGTAATACTGAAACATCCAAAAGCATCTATTTCCATCCATATTTAGTTTCATATTATTTCAATTAAAAATGCACAACATTCATTTCTTTGTATTATGGTTTCACTATTCTTATTTTCCTAAAATAGTATTTTTTATTTGCGATATTGCGGGGTATAGCCTTGACTACATTCCCGTGTATTGTTGAAACATCTAAAAGCATCCATTTCCATCCATATTTAGTTTCAAATTATTTCAATTAAACAATGCACAACATTCATTTTTTCATATTATGTTTGATTATTATTTTATATTTTCATAAAATATACATTATTTTTTACTTGTGATTTCGTGATATAAATTACATTCTCATGTAATGTTTGAATATTCAAAAGCATCTATTTCCATCTATGTTTAGTTTTAAATTATATCAATTAAAGAGGCATAATAAATATCTATGTTTCATTATTAATTCCTATTTTTAAAAATATTATCTTATTTATTTATTTATATTATTTTATTTTTTTATTTTATTTTTTATTTTTTGTTGTTTGCTAGTTAGTTGAAACATCCAATTCCATTCATCCTAATTTATAAAATAAAACTTCCATATTTTTATAATTTGTATAATAATAAATGATTGTTTTCTTCTTAAAAAAAACAACTAAATATGGGATTGCACTTTTAGTTTTTGTACTAAAGAGTTCCAGTGGCATTCCCCCCCCCCCCCATCTCATTTTAACAGGGGTAACTCATTTTATTGTTCTGTTTCCTTTTTAAATATTTTTTGTTAAACAGAGTGTAAATCAGCACCTTAAAATACATTTAAATAATTGCACTTTTTAAAAATATTTTATATTGCATTTTACAGCTTTAAATACTAAACTCAACTAATGTATAGTAACTTATAAATCTTTTTTTCTGTATGTTAATATTTACAAATTTAAATTGTTTTCTTAAATACAAGTTACTGTTATATTATTTTTTATTTATAAATTAAAAAATGTATATTGTTTACGAAATTTAAGAGTTGTTACTCAAATGTTACTGAAAATGTGATGTTAAGTTACTAATTAGACCATTCTGTGTATTTCTGTATATTTTATACATATGAAAAATATTGAATGACTCCTAAACATTTGTATTTATTGAAACCTAAAACTTTTTTCAATTCCTTTAAAATGACAAAATAAAGGAAATTGTTTTAAAATGAAGTATAAATATGATCTTAATGTATTGATTTACCACTTAATCTATTGTCCCTTTGTATTGATTTACCACGTGTCTACATAAATAGGAGATTAAAGTAAAATCTATTTATTACAGATGGAGAAATGGGAGTCTTATACAAAGCAAAAGATAACTACGTGAGTATTGAAATGTGTAATAATTCTATATTGATTTATTCTGAATAATTTAAGATGAAATATTAAATACTTAGAATATTTATTGAATATTTCAAATTAGAATTACGAGTTTTGATCAGAGAAGGAAACAACTTTTCAGCTTTCTGAATGCATAAAGTTACAGTAATAGGAATCTCCCATAATTTTTGTCCTTTTTTTTGTGCTTTTCCAAACTTTTTCCTACTTTATGTGCAAGTAAAGTGCAAGTAAGTGTTATGTGCTACTTATGTGCAAGTATTTCGCAGATCTGTGATTTTACTAATTTTTGTATTTATAAAACCCTTCAATAATTACATTTTTATTCTCGAATTTTATAAGTGAAACAAATCCCACAGATCTGTAAAATGAGTCCAATTTTTAATCTTCCACAGAAACAAATTTAATCTCAACATTTGTGCAGAGATTTTTTTGTTTTTACAAATTCTCAATTTTATTTCAAATTAATGTCTTTGGAAATTTTAGCTTAAATCTTCCTTCCCATATTTTTTAATTCTCTTTGGGAATTTTATACACATCCAATATTTTATCATTTCGGCAAGTAGGGAATCTTATACAGATCCATTATATTCCAAGTTTAACATTTGCATAATTTACCCCCATGTTTACTCAGATTTATTTTATTCATCTTATTTGCAGAATTTTCTGTATATTCTTAATTTTATTTCCAGTGTTAGTCCAATGATTCCCAACCTGTTTTTTTTTTTTTTTACTCGTGCACTTCAAGTAAACAAGCTATTTTCTTTGCAAACTTCCTGTCACAGTAATATATCTTGTTTGAATCTTTTAAAAAAGCAATATTTTCTGGAGTATAATTTTGTTATTTAATGTATAAATTCTTAACCAGGGAGGGACATTAATCCCTGACTAGCACCGAGACCAGTCTGAGGTACCCAGGCTCATGTGTTATCACCCCTCCCCCCTGAGTATGGATAGATATTTGTAGTAATTTGGAATACATTGCAAACTACAGGTACTACACCAGCTCTTGTGTGCATGGAACAATTAGAACATTAAAAATTGCTATCGAGTCCAATGATGCATTTATATGTTAATATTACAATTATCACACACAGTGTTAAGAAATTTTCTATATTAAGTGACCTTCAGTTGTTTGAAAAAATCTAAAATGTAAAAAATGATTTGTAGCTTACACTCACATATTTGAGAATTGTCTTTGTGCTGCTAATAGCTAATTGAAATGAACTAGGCAATGAAAATAAACTAGGAATGGCATTACAATAAACAAGGTAATAAATGAGTTTTTTGTTTTTCTCTTTATATTTCATCTTTTTTATATGAAAACATATTTTGTTTTAGTCCAGAAAATGTTCCGAGATTGTTTGACCTTATTAAAGTGAAAAACGAGAAAATTCTCCCAGCATTTTATTTTGCTTTAAAAGATACTTTAGTTGCTAAGGACTTGGAGCAAGCTACACGAGTTGGTCTCAAGGGCAGTAAACGCTACCGAGTTGTCACTTTGAAAGGAGAAATTGTAGATTTATCAGGTAGTATTCTTATATGTATCAATTGAATTGCATTAACGTAATATTTGCAGGGTTCATTCTAGGATTTCAAAAGGGCAGGTTGCTGACTTCCAAAAAAGGGCATATTGTCATCATAAAAGGGCACATTGCGTATGAAAGAGGCACATGTTTTTAAAAGGGCACAATTATAAATTTTAACCAAAGAATGCATTGCATAATGTGGCCCACACGTAAAATGGATACAGATAATTTATCTATTTTACATATTTATATAAAAATAATTAGTGATGCAAATAAAAGTATTAAAAATTAAAACAAAAGGGTACATTGTACTGCTTGATGCTGCTAAAAAATAGCATAGTCTTTAGATGGTATCAATATTTTGGCAAAAAGTGGCTAGTTAATGTACACGGCTACTAAGTCTAGTAAGTAGCCAGCATTTTATCATTTTAGGATTAGTTTATTGTAAAAATTTTAGTTGAAGCAAAATAGAAAGAGTTTATATTTAAATTAAAACTTCATAAAAAAAAATTATATAAATAAAATCAAAATATGTTACAAACATAAGTGATCCTCCTTAAAAAGTTTTGAGTTCCCGAATCCAAAAATTACAGAAAATATTTTTTCTTAAACTGCATTGTTAATACATTGAAAATTAAATAATGAATTTTCAAAATTTAAAGTAATATTATATTAACTTATTAGAAAAACTAGAATTAACACAATCTTATGCAAGTAATTTAAATTTATTGAAGATCCAATGTTTACTTTATCTAAACTAAACATACTATGAGCAAAAATGTATGGGCACACATAAATAAAAGAAAATACTAAAATTTGTTAATTAAAATAAAACCATGTTTTACCAGTATAAAATGCTGTATAAAAGTTAAGACATTTATTAAAATAATTATTTTTAGAAAAGTATATTAATGGTATAAAAATAAGGCAGCAGTGCCCGGAATTTTAGATGCAAACCTCTGATTAAAATTATACCGGAACCATGGCGAATTAGTAAAAAGTTTGAGATATTAAACTTGAGATATTCATTTGTTAGGGGTTTAGGGGAGAGTAAATAATTTGCATTATGTTAGGGGATAGTATGTATGCTTGATAGGAAGTCACAGAAGAAATGGTAATATTAAATGGGAGGAGTGTATGGCTGGCATGTGTCTGGTCTGTGGATATTAAGAACGGTTCGGGGAGTCGGATGTGCACCGGTTCCTATCTCCTATGCATGGGCGTGGCAAAAAAGCATGCTGGCTTTGCTGGTATATGTAAAATTAAAATCAATGATATAATCCACAATATAAGATGCAATGAAAATATCTAGTTGCATATTAAGACACTGGAAAATGTAAATAAATACAAATTGCATATAAAATAAATAAATAAAAATATAATATATACGTTTCATGTAATGTAAGTTCATTATGAAAGAAGGAAAAGCAGAAAACTTGAGATTAAAGAGCACCCTTTTAGTATAAAAGTTTATTGAAATGTATATAATTTAAATGTATGGAAAACAATGAAATAGTACAACCTCAAAAATCCGGACTTTGCCGATTCCGGATTTTCGATTTTTCCGGATTATAGAATTTGAATAAAATTCAGATTTAATATTAACTAAATACACTATAAAGCACTATTTTTAGTAAAAATAATGGCAAAAGTTAAGTTAATCAAAACATATTATTTAATCTAAAAAATAGGGCAAAAGAAATTTCTAAAAAAAAATATACACATTAATAATTTAGAATGTGTGAACGAAACGAAATGATAAAATTACATTTTATCATTTCGTTTAAATATTTGAATTAACATTTGTTATTTCATTAATTTTGTTTTATGGGAAAGCAGTTTTCTTTATCCTGTAGATTGACATTATTTATGCTCGGTTATAAAGTTTCTTTGTTCAAGACCTTTAATTGCATGATCGATTGTTTGCATAAGATTATCAATGGGTATTTTTTCTTCTCCACATTTATCGTCGTTACTTTGATCTTTTTCTATTTAATATCATATCGCGAATTTCGCCATCACTCAATTTATTTACGATTGGCGCATCATCATCACAGTGCAGAACTTCCGTTATATCGGCTTTAGATTTAATGAAGCGCCGGAAGATTTAATAAAGATCGAGGATTAGCACCTTTGACGATATATTTAAAGGTGTACATGTGTTTAAACCGTTTTCGCTATTAACGAACGAAAAACAAAAAATAAGAACTTAAAAGTTGTATTTATTTTCTAGCATCTATATAATGTTATGTTTAAAAAAGGCTGATGTGTCTGAAAAAAGTAAAAAGTAAAAAAAGTAGTAATAGTCAAATATGTAAAAAATATCGCAGTAGATAAAATAAATATCTTTTCCAAAAAAGAAAAATATCTCTCCTCTCAATGATTTTTTTAAATTACGATGAGTCATTACTAGATTGCAGCAGCACCGAGACGTGGTGGGGCAGGGAAAGCGAAGAAAGGAATTTGCTTAGTTCCTAATCGTAAACGCAGCCGACCCCTTTGAGAGCTCTGTGCGTTAATGACCTTGTTGCTCGGTTCTGTGCGATACGATATTATTTAGTTACTTATTTGCTATTTATAGTATTTAAATATGGCTTTCTAAACAAAAAAGGCAAAATATACAGTCGATTTCAAGCTGACACGTTCGACGAAAACGAAAAAATCGTCAGATATTGGGAGGGGGAGGAGATTCTGAAGAATGGAATTCGTACTACGAAGTGAGCAAAATAAATTTCCGTGAGCGTTAATATAAATTCTCGGGATTTTTAGATTTAATTGAACAATCTGTGATAAAATATTACGATAACGTTTTAAAGTGTTTAATATTAAAAATTACATTGTTTCAGAAAAATGTTTTTTTCAATAATGAGAAAAGAAAATTTTGATAATAAAAATTCTGCATTTAAATATCGATGTATATTTTACGCGAAATAATTAATCGGGAGTTGTGACTTGAATAAGGGGGAAGAGGGATTAACACTAACAACGTCATTCACGCTTCAACCACGAGCCGATTTAAGGCAGTCCATCTAAACTTTCGTTTCATTTCCGGGTTCAGAAAGTCGACCGGAAAATACGATATTTGTTTACAAAATATAATTCTATATAAATAATCTTACCCTGTTGTTTTAAATCCGCGACTTTGTCAGTCCGGGGGAAGGAGAGAGAAAAAAAAAAAATAACCCCGAAGGAAAACGTCCGAATTTTCGAGGTTGTACTGTACCAAACTTGGACTTCCTAATTGCCCCGGTTCAAAGGTTATTTTCCTAAAACGAGTACTATAGCGAGCTTAGGACGGATTTGATTGGGTTAAAAATCAAAAACTTAAAATATACCACTGAAAACAGCGGTACACTAATGTCGTGTTTTTAGTTACACAGGATCTCGAGTTATTCCGGAAAAACAAGTACATTATGGTGATGGTGTGCCCGGGACTTGTTAACTGAAGAATGCCACTGCTTCTCAATATTAAGTATGGTTAAGCAAAGTTTATAAGCTTAACAAGAAGCATAGGGTAGGGGGCCCAGAGAGAAATGGGATATTTGCGGCATCCAGATCCAAATTCCCACCCCCCCTCAAATTTTATTGAAAAATAATTTTATTATAAAAATTATACGTATTAAGTTATGTTTGATTATTTAACTGAATTTTATGATAAATACGAAAACAATTTTATACAAAATATTCATTGCTCATCATTAAATACAACCAAGTGTACTCGGCGTTGGTCATGGATTTTGATGCAAATCTCATGAGAATTACACCGGAACTCACGGCAAATGCTAGGAAGCTAAGGAACGCTTTAACAATACACCCGTTTATAACAAAATAAAATAAAATAATGCGTGGACGCACACACGGCTATGCTAGTCACGATTGTTCATCTTAAATACCGGCCAACGCCATATATAAAATTGTAAACAACCTTACAAATTATACAACACAATCGCCTATTTTGAACCAAAATCATTCTTGTGAGTCGCGACACAAATAAATGAAAATACTTGAAGGTGCAAAAAAATTCCTTTAATTCAGAACCAATATTCAAACAATTATTGCTATCTCAACGAATTTTCATCCAATTTTAATAAAATTTTAACCCAATACTCATAATGATAATATAATGCTAAATTGAAAAAATTAGGACGAAATCTTCAGAATTCGTAAATTTAGAAAACCCAAAAAATAAATACACTTAGTGTGTCAGCTGTTTTCAGCTGAGATGAAAGGTCTGCAATTTAATCAAAGCACCTGCTTGCAAATTATCCTTTGCGGAGGCAAGAAAAGAATAGATTTGATTTGACAAAATGATGGAAAATAGGATTTTTAACTTTAAAATTTAATTACTTTTAAAATATTTATACGAATTTTTAAAAAAATCTTGACGAGATGCACATGATGAAGTAGGAAAGAACCTATGTAGCAAATTTCACCGCTGTCTGGCGCTTTGATTTCCCGCTATAGAAGAAACAGACATATACAGTTAGTTCATTCAGTCATTAAAAATTCCTCAAGAATCTCTTCACTTTTTGTTCTTAAGGACCCCTTAAAACTCCTAATTTTCTACTGAATCTCCGATCCGAAATACAAAACGAAACCGGGCTGACGACGAGGCCGCAACCTTCAACTGTAAGGTATATTATCAAAATATTAGGGATTGCTATTCCCCCCCCACACACACACACATTAAAAAAAAAAAAAAAATACGAATTTTATTAACAGAATCAAAATCAGAAAAGAAATAAGGCAAAAGCACCTCCTTTCACCTTTCCTAAAAAAAGTAGAAGACTGGAAAATTATTTATTAGTGAACTCTTTTTCTTATATGATAAATTATTGCAAGTTTCTTCTTTTTTTCTTTTTTACAAACTAATATTTTTAAGTATAATTATTTGGGCTACGATTGCCATACACTCCTCATTAGCAATATTTCCCCCCAAGTGTTTACTATTTATGTTACATAGTTACATCAGTCAATTCAAAACACTGTTGAACTAGAGTTATGTCTGTGATTAGTGGTCTCTGCTAGGAATTAATGGCATTAAAGAAGTCAAGTGTCTAATGAGATTGAAATCCATATAAATAAAATTGAAAATCTGTCTGCATATGTGTTTGTATTTGTTTCTGCATCACCGGGAGAAGGATTGCACCGGATTTGATGAAATTCGGCGAAATTTCGGCGTAAACTTGAAATAGCCACTTAAAATTCAATCCATATTTAAAGTTTTTATAGGATCTGGGGCTCTCGAGATATTAATAAAAAATGCACAATTAAAGCAGTGAATAATTTTCTGAAAATTAATCAACTGAAGCAGTAAATAGTTTTTTAAATAATTTTTCGGGGGGGGGGGGGGGGGCAGAGAAAAGAATTTTGTTGTTGATATCATTTAATCTTTCAATATTAATGCAACTGTGTTAAAATATCAGTAAATTGCCCATTAAAATTCAGGTGCCCAAGGTCGGACCTCAAACATTAAGATACAGGCTGCTCTGCATGTTTCATTTTCAGATTTATACACATTTTTATAATATAATTTAAAAGAATAAAAACAACTTATCTGTGCACTAAAGAAACTTGTCAATTTCATGCACTTTGACGCATCTTGTCTAAGCTGGCAATCATTTTCTCTCTCCCTTCTATGTATGTTAGGCATTATGTCTGAGCACTTGCAGTGGAAAACTAGGTAAATTTTGAAACTGTACCTTACAGAAATTCGTAAAATAACTTCTTCCTCAGTATCTGTAGTTTAGCAAGAATCCCCCCCCCCCACACACCTTTTTAAGAATTCCCCCATCTCCTGATTGGATAGATGCTTTTGCTAAAGTGTTTATGTGATTTTATAACCCTTTAAAGGCAACCTATGAATTCTCTTCGAATTTTCTTTGAGGGCGGCCGTGGAAGGTATCTATGTGGGCACGGGCATTCAAGATCAATATAATTTAAACGCCTTTGAGGTACAGAGAAGCAATAAAACCCATTGTTATCAATGTCAGGGCTGGGGAGAAACGAATGTTTATCTGAGGAGTGGGGAACAATAACTCCTGGAAGGAGAAACCTTGAGAATGACACTCTCCGGGGTATATAGCTTATCTTGGGTCCGGGGGCTCAGAGGGATATGATTTCACCCTGTGGGGTGGAAGTTGCCGACAAAGGGTGGAAGTTCAGCTAGTGGTGTCCAGTTATATTGGTACATTTCCCATTCATTTGGCTGTCAATATTGTTGCGATTTTTGTGCAGCTTTAATAATGAATGGGAAAAAACTTCGCACAATCACGGATGTTTTGAAAATTTGACTATACATGATATGGCCCCATTTTGGAAAAGGGCATGCAGGGCGGTATTTTTCGATGTCAGGGCGCAAAATTATAGTATTGGGGCAGGCGGGGCGGGTTTTTTAATTTCTGAGGGCAGCGGGGCGGGCCGCCCCGCGAAAAACACCTAGGATGAACCCTGATATTTGTATAGAATTGCAGAATTCTGATGTTTTAAAAGTCTTCCTTTTTTGTGTTTCTTTTTGAAAAGTACTTACTTCAAAAGTTCTAAATCTGATTTCCTTATTTTTTTTACCTGTTCAAAATTTGGAAACAGTTTTGTGATATTTAAAAAATTTCTTTTTTATATTAGTTTTGGGTGTATCGATGCAGTGCTGTACTTACAATATATTGATATTTAATACTGATACACTTATATGCAGTACTTTTATGTGTATTGATGTAATAACTTTCCATATGTATCCTATCCAGAATTGCCTCAATCCCTTTTCTTTTAATTGATTTTTTTTTTAATTTAAAACAGTTATGTGATGATCTTGTTATAATGATAAAAGCAATTCAAGAAATTAGCTTCTATTATTATTATTATTATTATTTTTTTTTTTTTTTTTGCTAAAATGTATTGTTGAAGATCTTTGTAGTCTGTTCTAAAAATGCTGAAAGTAGTGAAAGTACTGAAATTAATTGAATCTTAAAATATATGTTAATAACACTTCATTTTGATAATTGATGCAAAACTTTTTTGACATACAAATCTCTTTTAACAGAATTTCTTCGTGAATTCCTATTCCCATAGTAATTGTATCAAAATTTGTTACTCAATGTAGCTGGCAATCTACAATTTATAATTAAATTACATATGTTATTTATAATCTATATATTAATTTCAACAATTTTCTTGTAATACCTTGCTTGGGAATACTACATCACATGAAATAAATTAGGTATCAATTGAAAGATCTTTATCTATAGATGTGCTATCAAAAGAAAAAAATCTGATGTGGGCAGCACATGGCTTTCCTTATATAATGCAATGAATTTACTACTTTTACAGTAAACAAAAATAGGTTATTCTTATAGTAGATACTTATATTCTTTCCAAGATATTGAATTTTTGTCAATTAGTCAATATTTTCATTGATTTAGCGTCATTTTTATCCATTTGGAGAGATTTTTGTTAATTTGGCAACATCTAAAAAGTCGTCAGGTTGGCTACATTCTGCCAAATTAATTTCCAAAATCTCGCCAAGCATTATGGATGGAGAAATAAGTTATTCTTATAGCAGATGACTATTGGCATTTAAATACAAAACAAAACTATTACTTAAAGTATTTTTTCTCATGAATGGAACAAGCTAGATCCACGAGAATGATGTCACCAAATTTATCGCATGATATTACATATGAAAAGTGAACATGTTTCTCAACAATTAATATTTTTTTTAATTTATAGGATTTTATTGATAAATTTATTTGAAAAATGTACAAATCTCAAGAACGGTTCATGTTCGCTTTCTAAAGTTTATGTCAATCGTTTTCTAAGGAAAATTACAATAGAAATGTTTTTTGTGTAACTTTATTAAAGGTTTTGAATTTTTGATGATTTTTTCAAAATTTCATTCGAAAATTTAGGGGGGTTCTGAACATTTGATTGCGTATAAAAACAATAGGCTTCCTGTATTCATGGATTGTAATTTTTGTGCCAAATTTTGTTCGAATCACCCCATTCGTTCATCAGTTATCTTTTCCACAGACTCACTGACACACACACAGACATCACTTCAAAAATGTTCAATTCATGAGCAGGAATGCTTGAAACATGCTCTCCTGTCGAAAACTCGAATTTGAATTTTCTACCCTGTCACAATACTTTCCTTATACATTATATGTGTATAAGGAAAGTAAAAAAAGTTAAAACATGATGAATTTTTAAACATTATGAATAGCTGAGTGGCAGCACATAAAAGTTTCTCTTTCATTTCTATAGTACTCTTGAAATGTTTCTAAGGGACAGCAGACAGTTTTTAATTTTTCAGCTACCTGAAAGTTACTTACACACAATAGCACTGTCATAAATGAAATCTAGATAAATTTATGTAATAAATGCACTATATTATATTTTTACATTGTGTTTCATTGCTTGCTTGGTTAATTGTCATTTGAGTTTACTTCTATAGATGTTCTGATTTTCCTTTATACTCATCATATATATTAGTTGGGTTAGGAAATGTATATTAACTTTGTTATGCTAAAAGATAAAGAAAGCATAGATATAGTGAAGATTTTGGAATGGATGATTATGACCAATTGAAAGGTGTACCGGACTTTGTTTTCCCACTATGGTCTTGATTATAACTTTTATTCCTTCACCCACCCACTTTTACCCTCTCAGTCTATGGCACTAAGAGAAAGTATTGTAATCACTTTGAACTGAAAAATTTTTAGGTTTCATATTTTGGCCCCAAATGTATGCTTTTAGGTCTAAACATATTTAGAATACTTTTTTTTAATAATGTTCATCTATGTATTTGTTCCTCAGAGCATGGTCCATGTTCCATTAGTTTTGTCTGGCTATAAATATTCCCTTAAGTGAGCCGCTAGAGATTATACTTTTTTTAGTCACAGTTAAGTAAACTATTGAAACCCAAGTGCATTTTGTCCTATAATCTGTAAACAATAATAAGTTAAATTAAAAATTTAAACATTAGGATTCGTGACAACATCTTCTAATACTAAGTTAAATAAAATTGCATCTTGACTTATGTAATAAATATATGACAGAGATAATTGATTTTAAATCACCATTCATGCTAACTTCTTTTTTATGAAATGTAAAAAAAAAATTAAACATTAGAATTCATGACAATGTATTTTTAGTGAGATATTGATAAGTGTATGCACCATTATATATTCTACGCTTTGCTACATGCTTATTGACATATACATGCTAGTGAGTGCTATCTGGTGGACACTATTTCAAAAAAAATATTTTTGGCCATTGTTTTGCGAAATCAAATTTTTGCAGCATGATGGTCTATATTTTTGGAAAAATGTGCTCAAAATATATAAAAGCTGTTCAACTAAATATCAACATTGGAATTTCTAACTGAGTTATAAGGCATCAAAATATAATTTTTCATTAGCATTGATGGAACAAAATCTTCAAAATGGCCTCAAGATGACTGATCAATTTTTTTGGAATTGGATATTTTTTGCCCATACATTTTTTTTATTCTATTTATGGGTATGTATCTGAATTTGAGTTGCAACTTGCAGTTCAGCAAGTTTTAATGTTAATGCTTCAATCTTTATATATAGATGTTACTGAAGTGTACCATATCTGTAAATTGTAATCTGATAAGAGTCAAATTTTGAGCTTCAAATATACTCATATTTGTAATGATATGAACATTAAGATGAACAATGAAAATATGTTCCAATATGAATATACATACACAAATGCAAACTATATATAAAAGCAATAAAAATATGTAAAACAAAACAATATGTACTTTTATAGATTTTATTTATAATTTATGGGTATGTATCTGAATTTGAGTTGCAACTTGCAGTTCAGCAAGTTTTAATGTTAATGCTTCAATCTTTATATATAGATGTTACTGAAGTGTACCATATCTGTAAATTGTAATCTGATAAGAGTCAAATTTTGAGCTTCAAATATACTCATATTTGTAATGATATGAACATTAAGATGAACAATGAAAATATGTTCCAATATGAATATACATACACAAATGCAAACTATATATAAAAGCAATAAAAATATGTAAAACAAAACAATATGTACTTTTATAGATTTTATTTATAATTTATATTTTGTTAAATTCTAGAGTAAAATTGGTTTCCTTTAGGCACAATGACTGGTGGTGGAGGTAGAGCTTTTAAAGGACGTATAGGGCAATCTGTTGCTGATGATTCTGGTTCATCAAAGAAAGATATAGAAAAACTCAGTGCAGAGCTTGAAACTTTAACCAAAGATTCCATTGAAGCTAGAAATAGCAAACAAGAATTGAAGGAATTGATAAATAATACTGAGAAAGAGATTGATAAACTGCAGCGCAGTATGAAAAAAGCTAAATCTAATTATGAGGTATGTATTGTATATATTTTTCTGTTTCTGTAGCTCATATCAAATTTTGAATATGACTTAATGAGAATTTGTAAGATCTACTTATATGAGTAAATTATGCATTTAAATATCAATTTATTAAATATTAAAAAAAAGTATGATATGCTTCTATACATGAAATGCTATACAAAATACTCTTCTACTATATATAATTTTTCTCATTTACTTGACAGATTTAGTTAGACTTATTTATTCTTTATAAATTGTGTATATTTTTGAGAGGCAAAACTTTGTTAATAACTACTGAAAATTCATTGATGCAAAGGTTGTGTAATATAAAAAAACATTATGCAAAGTATAACATAGATTTAATTAAGGAAAACTTGAGTAATGTATATAAACACAAATAATACAATAATGCAACATACAGCTGTTTCGAGATATGCTGGATCCTGTTTGTCGGTGCAAGAGAACCAACAAACTCCAAGTCAAAAAGATTAAAGGAGTGAAAATAGAAGGAACAGAGGGGGGGTTATATACCCAAGACCTGGCGCACACCAATCTGGTGTGTTGCTTCTCATTTTGGATTGGCTGTACTATTCTTCATTCTGCTTTCTGATTGGCACTCTTAGGTGAGCTTTCAATCAAGGTCTTGGGTATATAACCCCCTCTGTTTCTTCTATTTGCACTCATTTCATCTTTTTGATTTAGGGTTTGTTGGTTTTCTTGCACTGATGAAGGGGATCCAGCATATCTTCAAAACAGCTGTATGCTGCATTATTGCATTGATTGTGCTTATATGTTGCTCAAGTTTTCCTTATCCTTTTCACAAAGTGCTTAAATTTCCTTATCCTTTGCTTAAACATCATAACTGTAGAACTTTAAGAATAAAATAATGTAATATAGTTTTAATTTTTCTAAAAATGTGATATTCATGCTTAATTAAAAAATATTATTTTCTATTTTCTTAAAAGGCTTATACTGAGAGCATTAAGTTGTTCGTGACTCAGATAGAAGAGCAAAAGAAGAAAATTAAAATTGCTGCACCTGATAAAAACAGATTGAGTGAATTGCAATCAAAAGTTGAAACCAAAAGAAAGAGTAAGCTATTCTATTTAATTTCTGGTTTCAACATTCACGAACTCATTACTACATTAAGATTAAATTTGGCTAAAATTTAAAAGTTGCATGGGTGTGCTTTTTTAAAATGTACTATTTGTTTTTAATAGTTAGAATATACTTCTAGAATTCTACTACCTTATGATGAAATAATTTAGATATAGCATCTTTGTTGATTTAACCAAAATTTTTTATAGTATTTGTAATGAACATCAACTATGTGCTCTCGTGTAACATAGGGTTTTCACCCAATCTAGAAAACAAAGAAAACCTAAAATTGTCTGGTAATTTATAAAATGAACCCAAATTCAGGAAATTGTCATGGAAATCTTTTTAAACATTCAAAACCTGGAAACATGAAAGATTTAAATTTTAACCATGATATTTTAATATATTTTTATAAAGCTCCTTGGTTATATTGCACTTGCTGATACATCATATTTTGATTGTTTATTTTAATGCTGTATAACACAGTGGCAGCTTGCGACTTCTAGAATGGGGAAGCAGATTTAACAGTGAGATTCCCCCACCCTCCTCGACATTGAACATCATCTAAACACAATGCTACTGGCACAAGTGTTGTCAAATATTATTTAAAATTAGCCAAACGAGTCTGAAAAATTCGCCAAATAATAATAATAGCAGATTTAGCTGATAACTTTAAGTGAAGCAGCACTTCACCTGTGTCATCTCACAGTATAACAAGATTTTTAGCTATTCAGTACAATATTTTTAATTTATTAATTTTGTTAACCTGAGAAATTTCAAACAACTATCTGAGACAACTACAAAAGTTAGGTAATTTTATTATGTCCTTTGGATGGCAATCCTGTAACATAAGTGCAATTGTTAAAATGCAAATTAAGAATTGCTCATTTTAGAAAATTTAAATTTTATAATTATTAAATTATACAAATCTAGATTTTTGTGTGGAAAAATATAATTAGTAATTTAAAGTATGATCTGTTATAGTTTAATATTGAAGAGTATTATTTATATTTGTTATAAAAATTATTATGAGAAAAGCATTTTGCCTCCATACCTAGAAGATATGTTAATTTTCTTTCACTTTATTTAATGTACTATATATTTACGTATTTTATAGTTTTTATTGGCATTTTCAGATTCGGTAAAAGCAATTAATGACGCATCTGTAATAGAGGAGAAGATAAAAAGGTTTGTGGTTTAAATATTTTTATATTTCGAGTTACAGTAGATTCTTGTTTATTCAGATCTCATTCATCTTAATTATTCAGACCCCAGTAGATGGCTTTTCTTTTCTGATTTTGATTCAATATTTTCAACTTTTAGAAAAATAGTTAGCAATAATTTCTATTATAGAAGTTATGATATTTTTGACTAAAAATGTTCGGCATAAGATAAATCATTTTTTCTCTTCCTTCTAAAAATCTTTATTATGGTAAAAATATTAAAACTGTAGCTGAAATACAGGGTGATCGGAAAGTTGGGCACACCAGATTTTAAAATTATATAATGTATTGAGAAATTGAAATAGTACAATTTTTTTTCAGTTAGATGGCACTAATATACTCTCAAAAATATAATAGAAATATTGTCTACCGATTTTAATATATCCGACGATAATTAAATCTTTTTATCAATTGAAGAACATGGCTTTTCCGAGTATTTTAGAACAATAAACAATATTGCTGTATCCATTGTTGAGTGTTATTGAAGATTTTCTGAAATATACCCATACTCTGAAACTCTTAACAATTTCAAAATTAGTAAAGCGTTTTCGAAAAATTGGGTTTGTTGTAGATGGAGAGAGAACAAGCAGGCTTTTCATTTAAACATTGGATAAACTGTATTATCAAAGTGTTAGGGGTTTTAGATCATGGGTTCTCTTCTGAAACTCTTCATTTGTACTCTCATCAGAATAGCCAGAGAAATATTGCTCTAAAAATTATTTTACCTTGAAAAAAAGGCATGTCCTTGAAAAAAAAAAGTAGATTGTAATTATCGTCTAAATTATTAAACACTAGACAATATTTCTGATATATTTTTGAGGGTATATTAGTGGCACATAACTGAAAAAATTTCTGCTATATCAGTTTCTCAGTACATTATATTACTTAAAAATATAATGTGCTCGACTTTGCACTGACCCTGTATCTTGAAAAGAGCATAAATGATAAAAATTAGTGTGAGAAAGTAAAATATTTGTAATGTAATTAATTATGAGTTTTTTAAGTATTTCTGCGAATAAAAGATTTATATCCATATTCATTTGCATCAGTGCTATATTTTTTGGAGCATCAAGATTTCTGTGTGACCAGTTCATTTCTTGGAATCATGCTCCCAGTGCAGTACCCAACATTAGTGGTCCGGTTTCGTGCTTGTTAGTACTTTTCAGAACTGAATAGTTAATAACTGTGCTGACAGTACAAAAATTTTGTATCTGCAGGGATGTATCTACAGTGGTCGGTGGTGGGCGGGGTTTCCACCACTCAGAATTTCCGACCACCACTCAATTGCTGACCACCACTCATCCAAAAAAATATACATATTATAATTACATATAAAAAAAGTTATATTCAATTTTATCAAATGTTTTTCTTTCATATAAAAGTATACAATACTAATACTGTTTATGTGTGCGAATTAACGTGAAGCTTGTTTCGAAATTTTATATTCTCAATTATAATTGTTCTGGAAATCAACCACCACTCACATTTCTCTAGATACAACCCTGTATCTGATACAGTTTTACAAACCTATATGGTGACCAATTATGCTAATTATGCAGCACTGCTGTTTTTAAATTTATTGATGATCGAGTTGAGAATAAATACTTCCTATATTGGCAGGTTTTTATGACTATGAACCTGCTCATTACAACCTCATACCGTCTGAGCTTTTAATTCTAAATCTGAGCTTAGATGACATTTACAGTCTGAAGCTTTGTATATTATTTGCAAATTTAAAATCAGCTCCATGGAATGGCTGAGTTTATTTATAATCATTGAGCTTCACAAAATTGCAGCACATGGAAAGTTTTCTTGCTACCAGTATAGTTATACTATTTAGATAAGAGTTGCTACATTGGGAGTATGAATCTTGAGCAGAGTTGCTACACTGGGAGTATGAATCTAAGCTTTAGGAACATCCTATATTAATGGGTGTTTTAACTGACTATGAATTACCTCTTGTCCATTTGATCCATAAAAACAAGATTATATTGTAATTTATGCATTTAGATCATATTTTTACTCAGATGTACTGCAATTATCAATTATTTATTAATATTAATACAGTTTATTGTATTGAACATTGATATCGTTTGAAAAATCTGCCTCAGTTATGGAAAAGTTAACTAATATTGCAATAAAGTTTGTTAGTGTTAATCATTTTTTATTTTCAAAATACTTTTTTTTTCTAAAGATTTTTAAAACTTACTTTTCTTTGACAGATGTTTAGATAATTACACAGCATACAGAAATTACTATATTTATTAATGCACAAGTAACATTATGTGCAAGAAAGGTGTTGTTTAATTCTTTTCTATGAAAAGCAATTCATTTGTTTGAATACAAACTCATGTACATTTTGGCACATAAGTATTAGTATCTGTGTATTAATCAATTATATTCAGTTGTTTGATTCAGTGTACTTTTTCTTCAGTTTGCAAGATCAGATTTTGGCTGTAACCAAGGGAAAAATAGGAGCTGCTCAGAAAAAAGTCGACAAATTGACTAAAGAAGTGGATGGAGTTTCAGATGCCTTGGTAAAATCAAATACCTTGATAAAGAAGTCTATCAAGTAGGTTTCAAAATTTAGCAAATGCTTTGTGTTATTTGGAATCAAAAGTTTGAAATCAAATTTTTGTACACATATTCACATTAAGGCATCATAGAATATAAATAAATTATTTTAATTTTTAGCATTAGTATAAGTTATAAAATTCATTGAATTTCATCAACTGTAGCTCAAAAGTTCATTAAATTTGATCAACTGTATCTCATCATTTCATTGAATTTCATTGACTGTAACTCGAAATATCATTGAAATTCAACGGCTGTAGCCCAAAGTTTCAAAATTTATGAGAGATTGGGAATTGGTTGATTAAAACATTACTTTATTACTAGGCATAGTTTGTCTCAACAGTGTGTGAAACGATGTCTCCTGGGGAATGTGTATAAATAAAGAGTTTAAGTAGGGGTTGTATAACATAAGTAAAATTTGGACTCCTCAATATTACAATAGTATTTTTCTGTATGAAACTTATATCCTCATGTCCTCAACCTGATATTACTCGGGTTCAATTGTCGATGATGCCTAAAATTATCTGTGTCTGCATGGAGTATAGACATGTTATCTGTTGGTCTGAAAGTCCATGAAAGTCCAAAAGGTGATGGATTAGGAGAATGATGAGGCGATGCCTGCGATTGCCACCCACATTAGGTTCTGATCTAAATTAGGCGGCACTGTTTTAGCCATCCAAACTTCACTTTACACTTTCGGGTAGGTCAGATGGCAAGAGTAGATAAAAAATCCTCATGTCCCCCTTTTTTGCAAATAACTATGAATAAATCATTTAGTTCTTTATTTAAAACTACATGTAAAATAACAAATTTTTATGTATACAATTCATCTCCCATAACTTGATCCATTTACAAACTAAATTGGAATAATCTATTCATAAGTAGAGAGGAAATTGAGATGAAAGAGAGAGAAACGAGAGAGGAAATTGTGAGTTACTTTGTATCATTATCTATAACTAGAAAATGTAACCAGCAATGTCAGGTATTTAATACACCTGTCCCCCGATTTACACGGAAGATAGGTTCTGCACAAAACCGTGTAAATTGAAATCTTGAATTTTGCTAAGTAAAATGTGTAAAACGAAAATAACCCCAAAATGTGCATGATTCAGTCATTTATTTAAATAAAACAAAAGTAAGACATCTTAGAAAATTTAAAATTATACATAGTTTATAAAACAATAAACATATGAATGTAGTAATATAACATATTTAATTTATTTTACATTAGGAACAAAGCACAAAAAAAAAAAAAAGACCCTTAAAAATTAATTATAAGTTTAATCACTGTCATCACTTTCATGTACTATCAGTCTTTTCTTTCTGATAGCTATGATGCCACTTTCACCACTTGAGCTTTCTTGATGCGATTCTGGCTCAATGGTTGACGAATTAGGCAAGATCTTGGGTTGACAAGACTTTGTCATGAAATCGGTAATTAACAATTGCGTAGGTTTTTTTGCTAAATCTTTATAGACCTCTTCATATTGATTTAAGTATTTACGAAGGTCTTGCTGGAATCGGAGAACTCGATCAACATTTGTGTCATATTGTAAGAAATGGTTGCAAAATTTTCTTCCCAAATCAAGTCCTACGCTTATGATTCTTGCTGTGAACGCAACTGGTTCAGATTGCTCTTCATCAGAATCATTGTCTTCATCATGTTTGTTTCACAAATCATGTTAATTAAATCATCTTCATTCAATTCTTCATCAGCCATTATTTCTTCAATATCTGCCTGAGCTAAATCATCAAAACCTTCTCCTCCTATAGTATGGACCAACTCAGTGATCTGAGAATATTCATGCTCTATTGGTGATTTATCATTTCCACTTTCAACAACATCCGGCTATATTGCTTTCCAGCAGGCGTTGATCGTTGATTGTTTGATCTGAGTGTTGACAGTCCAACATACTTAACACAATCTAAAATTGTAAATTTCTTCCAAGCATCCATCAGAGTATGAGATTCATCATTCTCTATTTGTTCTAAGATATACCTGAAAGTTTGCTTGATGTACAGTGCTTTAAAAGTCGAAATTATCCCTTGATCTAACGGCTGTAATAAGGAAGTTGTATTCTTTGGTAAAAAAACAACTTTTACATTTTCGTGTTGTAAATCTGAAGGATGACCTGGTGCATTATCAATTAATAGAAGAGCCTTAAAAGGCAATCCCTTTTTAGTTAAATAATTTTTGACATCTGGAGCAAAGAAGTTATGGAACCATTCATTGAAAGCTATGGCAGTGACCCATGCTTTTCTATTAGCCATCCAATAGACGGGAAGGTTTTTGATATTTATTCCTTTGAATGATCGTGGTGATTTTGATTTGTTAATCACCAATGGTTTCATCGTATAATCGCCAAAAGCATTGCAACAGAAAAGAACTGTTATACGACTTTTCGCTACTTTATGACCACTAGCTGATTTGTGAGCTTTGGCTATAAAGGTTCTTTCCGGCATTTTTTTCCAGAATAATCCGGACTCGTCAGCATTGAAAACCTGATCAGAAGTGTAGGAGTTAGCGGCAATGATTTCAGCAAGTTTTGCCGGATATTATTGTGCCGCATCCGAATCAGCAGATGCACTTTCACCTTTCACTCTCAGATCATGTAAAGAATGTCTTTGTTTGAATCTCTCGAACCACCCATGTCTTGCGGGAAAAGATACCTTCTTTTCATCGGACGAAGTCGACTGAGACTGATTCTTAAGTGATTGATAAATCTTCAAAGCTTTATTTGTAACAGCATTGGTATCGATCGGGATTCGCTTTTGAGTTTGGTCTTCTATCCATATCACTAAGGCTTTTTCCATATTTTCCATTGTAACATCTCTAACATATGAAGTCGTACTCATACTGCTGCAGGTTCCAACTGCTACACTTTTTCTAATGGAGTCTTCATTTTTTCTTATTATCCTTATTGTGGCTTCATTCATGGAGTAAAATTTAGCAACATCTGTTACTCTTTCTCTATTACGTAGACGGTCTAATATTTGAATTTTAGTTTCTAAAGAAATAACTTTTCTTTTCATTTGATTTTTCTTCAAATCCTTTGACATTATAGAACCTTAACAAATTTACGCAAACTATAAAGATGCAAGAAAAACTATAAATCTTGAAAACTTACCAGTTCAAAAGATAAACGCACAATAATATAAGCTTTCCTGCTAAAATGTTTCTGCACTATGTACTTACATGAACCAGATAGCTTTACTGTTGTGAAATACATACGGGGATTCCCCTAAATGTATATATTTTACAACACCGGTAATCCTCTGTTGTTTTCATCAGTGTTACCAAAGGAATAAAATTCAAAAATGTCATTAAATCTTTGTATAGGCGTATATGGAGCGGAATATACATTTTTATCAATTTTTTTAAATCTGTTAATTTATAAACCGTGTAAAAGCGAAATCGTGTAAAACAAGTGCCGTTTAAATCGGGGGATAAGTGTATTTAAATCTTTGAGATTAAGATTGCACTGGAACTCACAGTAAGTTCTCAAAACCAAAGAATGCTCTAACAATACACTTGCTTATAACAACAACCAAAAAGAAACTGTTGCACCGATGGTGTTAAAATCGGGCCTCTTATCTCCGAAGATTACATCATCAGTACATGAAAACTTTTTTTTAATTCACAACAATTTGTCTATTAATAGTGTGGATTCCATTCAAAATTTATATGAAAGACACTTTTTCAATCTTTCTGATGGTGTTAAGATGGAAACTCTGTAATTATATTTTTGGTTGCTAGGGAACTGATTTGTGTGAAATTCACTCAAAATCGAGCTAATTGTGCAAAAGTATAAAATAACTAAAAAACTAATTTACATTTTAAAAAAATCTTACTGATGCACATTGTCTCTGGTCCTGAAGTACTTGTGTACCAAATTTTATAGCTGTATGATGCTTAGATTTTTTTGCTACAAATGAACAGACAGCTTCCTTTATTATTATGGATTGATGATGTATTTGAAATCAGGATTCATACACATCAAGGAAAATTAGAAATGTCAAGGAATACAACAACAAAAAAAAAAGTCAGGGGTAAAATGCATGTTTTCATCAACAACCCGAAAAATTTTAAAGTTGACCTGGAAGTTATTTCATTTTTTTTGTTCCTCCATCTGACATCTGAAGTACTGAATTTGAACTAGAAAAAAAGTTTTAATGTAGGCATAATTGTTATTGTTATTATTTTTTTTACTGAAAATGTAATGTTTTATCTTTTTATTGTGAAGTAATGAGTAAGATATTGAATAACAAGTAAGTAATATTTTAATTTTTAAGCTTAAAAAGTGGTGATCCAAATATTTTCTGTATTATTTAGGCAGGTATTTAATTATTTGTTGTTTAGGTGGGTGTTTAATTATTTAGTGTAATAGAGGACAAAACATTATTTGCTTAATTATTTGTTGTCACAAAATAATGCTAAATAGTAATTGTCCATATTTAGAACTTGACTGTCAGAATAAATAGTTTTTCTTTTTTTAAGGACAGTGCTGAAAAAGCTTTTTCTCAATTTATTTGTCAAAAGTAATCGAAATGTAGTGCAATATATCTAAGATGGAATTACATTAGTTCTCAAAATAATTCCATTGTACAAAGGTTTCGTTATGGCATTCTGGCTTTTTGTTTGTACCTTAAAAGTTTTCTTTTTAACAGAATTTGTTTTCTCATGAATAAATTGTCCTTTTGCATATTTTGCTATGTACAAAATAGTTATTTTACCTTCAAAAAAGAATTTGTGGACAAAAATAACTTGAAATTTTAAATGCTTCAAATTTTTTTACCCTGCCAAGTTGCATCAGTTTTAGTGATGAAGCATAATAATCATTTTGGTAAGGAAAAATTAATGTATGCATAATTATGTTGTTTAATTTTTCTTTATAATTTACCCAATGTATTTTACTTATTGATATTGGTTTCAATGTACTTTACTTTCCATTTGTTCATGGCTAAAAAATGCAATCTGCTCATTTCGTCTTTTTGTGAGATGAAATGTAATAACTTTTATTGCTTTGAATTTAGAGAGTAACTATTTTAGCTGTCTCTATGGTTATTGAAGTGTAATTTGTTTCATTTTCTGAAAAGAAATCTGAAAAAAACTGAAGAAAAGGTTGAGTCTTTGAGAGAAGAAATTGAGACATGCAAAACTACCAAGGAAGAGTTGGTTAAAGAATTTGAAGAGCTGGGGAAACAGGGTGCTGAAGTTGCTAATAAAAAGGAAGAAGCCATGGTATAAAATTTGTACATTATTCAATGATATAAAAACTGAACAGCCTAATTGTATGACACATGTTAATTATTCATTCAATACTGTTTAATTTTAATTCATTTTAGCTGTAGGAATCTGACTGTGTGTAGTTTGTACTCTATCGTTCTATCACCACATTTGATAAACATTAGGGCTAGATTTTAATTTTATGTGCAGGTGTATAGGACAATCCTATGTGCAAGACTAGTAGTTGTCTTGAAATTCCTGGAAAGTCTTTAATTCTTGCTCTTTGTTCTAAAATTCTGATTTTTTTTTTTTTTTTAAATTTTGGATAAGCTTGCTCAGCATAATTTAAAAATAAAAATAAATATTGTATTAGATTTCTGGATATGTTGTGCAATGAATTTAGAAACAGAACCTGGATGGATAACGAACCATTCTAAGTGCTACTCAAAATTGCAGCTTCCAAAGTAGATTAAGAAATGCAAGTGGATGTCAGTGGTGATTTGTGCCATAGCGTAGCATTGTTAATTTGATGTTAATTTTGAATATAAATGAAGCCATATCTACTAAAATTTAAATTTGATTTTATTAAGATGCTTTTGGCTTTTGAAGTGAAAATAGAAAGAAGTAGAAACCCTGATCCTTAAATATTCAATATATTTCAATGAAGAATTCAATGTCCACTTTCCAAAATCATCTGCTTACCTTGACCTTGTTCTTTTAACATTGATATCCATCCAGTTCTCTTCCAAATCTAGGGTTTATGCATACTCAAAATTCACTTTATACACTATAGTACATAATTTCTGAAATTTTTTTGTCAAGTGCATTTTTATTTCCACATTCGTGGAATGCAAATTCGATCCGCTTCAACTTTGTTATAAGCAGTGTCTTAAAACATACTTCTGATTTCTAATGTTGCAATTCTTTGTATTTTTTTTGAGAAACTTTTTTTATTTATTTTTTTTTCCAATGTCCGGGCACACAAAAATATGTAAATGTCAGTTTTTCAAATTCTCTATTTCAGTGAAAATTTAAATGAAAACTTATATTTTGGGAAATATTTCTTAAATCAGCTGACAAATCTATGCACTTTGAATGAAAATTCTCTTTTAATGCATTTATACACTTTTAATTTATAGTATTTCATTTATTAGTTTTTTTTTTAAATACCTCTGACAATAATACCACAGAAATCAGAATTTAAACAAGATTGCTGGTATATTTCATCATAATCATTTAGCTATTTAGTAATACATCATTTCAATAAATGGGAAGTTAATGTATTGGTATCAGGAATTGCATCTTTATAATTATAATTAATATCTGTAATGTCATTTTAAATCTAATGAAAAGTCATGAGATTAATAAATATTTAATATATATAGCAGTTTTAATCGTAGAAATAACATAAGAATTTTGGATAAACCAGATCGAATTTTCAAAAGCATTATGGTATCTTAAATTATACAAAATTAGTTTACTGAATAAGTTAGATTTTTTTTTAAACTAAAATTGAGTAGGAATATCAATATAATGTATACAGTTTTACATGGCTATCTTAAAGTTCTTCTGCTTTTAAAATCCAATTTTCAGAAATTTCTGCCTAAATATTGTTTAACATCTTTAATTTGTAACAGGACATTCAGGAAAGATTTGTACTGTTTTAGTTTCAGTGATTCATTGTGTTCAGAAAATGTCCTGAAATTTTAATTTTGGCACTATTACCCTTGTAGGTGCTACATGGTAAGGCAATCTGTAACCTCTTCACTCTTTAAATTTTTTTTTGGGGGGGAAGTGAATAAGGAGGGCTTTCTTGCTTCATATTGGAGATAGGGAGGATGAATTACAAAGATGTAGACATGGATAAAATATTGCATGATATTTTTGTCCCATAACAGAAGATATAAAATAAGTCACCCAAATGTGCATGTGTATGCAAGTGATTTTTAAGCATTCACCACTGATTTACAATATTGGTTGAATTACACACCTTAAATATTGTTTTGAATGGGTGGAACTTGTACTTAGATACGTATATGTAAATTTGCTACAGCTACAATAAATCAGAAAGCTAGATAAATCAGAAACTTACATTTTCTCATAGAGTTTTTTTATTGTGTGATACTATTTCTTTTCTACACTATATTTTTGTAATTAACTTTTCCTGTATCTACAATAGGAGGCAAAATAGCTTCTTCCCCGTGAAATGATAAGGTTCCAAGTTGTGCTGTCATGTAATGCCTTACTTTGAAAATTGCTTTGAAATATTACAAGCACAATATTATAGAGACATTGTGTCATACAAAGTATTTGGAACCATAAAACATTTGAGGACCAAGAACAAGATTCTTCAGACCATAGTAAAAAATAATAACACATAAGTTATTGTAACTTTTATATGTTATAAAAGCTTCACTAAAGGTTATATACATTTGGGCATAAAATTTGTCAAACAGCGGTGTTGGCCTCAGCTACTTTTTCTTAGATATAAAATAAGTATTTAGTTGAATATATCTACTATACTTGGGGACAACGTAACTTAATTATATATGTTTTTACTGCAAGGTGGATCCTTCTGTCATAAGAATATAGTTCCTGAAACATCACAAATGTATGGCATAAAGAATAAATAATGATAAAATTTGAATATATATATATATATATATATTGTGAAATTAAATGCTTTGCAGTTTTAATTTTAGTGTATTCTTTTATTTTATTGACTGCGTATATCACAATACTTTCAGTGAATCAAACATTTGCAGAACTCTTTTACTTTTCTTTTTGCAACCCTTCAGGCAAAACCCGATAAAAGGAAAATGCCCTCTTGGCATCCAAATGTTCCTACCTTTTTTGTTTACAATGTATTTGTTCCTTCTCTGATATTTTTTTAATGTTTAAGTTGATTATTTAAGCTCTTGTATAGAGGAACATTTTATCGTAATGTAGAAACATTTTTAATTTACAATTTAATGTTTATCATATATGTAAGTGCTTTATATTAAATATAGACTACAAGCAAAAAAGGTTTTACAGTATGTAATATGTATGCTTTTGCAAAAGTTTTGCATACTTTAAAAAACATACACATTACTTTTAAAATAAATTGTAATTTTTGAACTTGCTCATCTTTCTTTGTAAATTTATTTGTTACATAATTTTTAAATTATTGTCTAAACCAGAAATTAGTAATGAATTTTCAATAAAATAATATTACAGATATAAAAATGTAATGCAACATAAATTATATGTGAGTTATAATCATGCCAAATATGGCACCTCTTCCCTAACTTGCTTGTGACGTATGTGACAGATGAGCATTAGATGTATGTAATTGTGACTTTTTACCAGTTCTATATAATCAAGTTAAGCTATCCATGAGTATATTTTATTTGATTTGTGTACCTTCTGTCTTGTGTTCCTACTGTAAGTCTATTTCATTTATATTTCAAGAAAAATAAGAATTCTACACACACTTTTCATTCTAATAGCATTGTAGAATATCAAGATTTACAGTTTACACCATCTTTACAAATAATCATTTCTCAATTGGGAAATACTTTGGTGTCTTTTTAGTTTCTTTCTTTTGGGTCAGAAAATTTGAACAATTATTTGTCTATTAGGAATAAACATTAAATGTGACTTTTCACAGTGATCCATTTAAAATTTTCACAAAAATAAATGAGCAATGCTCTTTTTAGAAGCATTTTATGTTAAATTTCAAAAATTTATGAAAACTCAAATTGCACAAAAACCACATGAATAAAACATTACAGGCATGTGTTAAAATTTTTTTAATGGTTTTTTAATGGCATGTGTTAAAATTTTTTTAATGTTAATTTTTTTTAATGCTATAAATGATAAATATTTATGTAGTTTGATTTGTTATTTTAGAAAGAGTTGGAAACTTTAGAATTAAAGAAAAAAGCCTTGTCAAAAGAAGTGCAGGAATTTTCAAACAAGGTTCATCAAGCAAAGAGTGAATTAATTGAGTTTAAGAATAAAGTTAAAATGTTGGACATAGAAATTAAAGCCAAAAAGAGTCATGTGAATTCTTTTAAAGCAGAGGTAGGCTGCTTCAATATTCTTTTTATGTTTGTACCAGTTGTAACAATAATGTTTTAGAATAGTACTACTCAAAGAGTAGTTTCATCATTTGGTAGACTATAAGGGCCCTTTTTCTAATTGGCTGCAAGCAAATTCAAAATTGTTGGGTCTTTGAAAATATTTATAATTTTTTCTTATATTACCTAAGTATTATGTCAACTTTTACAATGTTTAGCCCATATTAGATGCTTACTCGCCAATTCTAACATACAGTGCTTTAAAGTTGTAATGCCATCATCTACATATAGCAGTCCTTATCATGTTCCTTTGATACATAACAAAATTGTTTGCTTATTCATGCATACAAATTGTTTGAAAGTAAAGGAAACATTTTTAGAATTTAAATAATTTAAAAGTAAAGAGATCTTTTTAATTTAAAATGTTTGAATTTAAAATGTAAATAAAAGCTTTTTTTTAATGTAAATTATAAAAGTAAAAAAAAAAATTAAAAGTTATTCTAATGTGTTAGGGTATTTATTATTTTAATATACTTAAATCGGCATTTCCATCATTTTGTGTTTTGCCATTGTTTACATTGACTTTTGTCACTGTTTTATGACAATGTTCTATGTCAGGGTTGCCACTCTACCTGAAAAAACATGGATTTGAGAAGTAATTAAAAAATCTGATGTGGGCAGCACATGACTTTCTCTGCAGACTTATATATTCACATTCTCTTTATTTTAATTCAATTTTCGTTCTCATTTGGTAACTTGACTTATTTTCAAAGTTAGCGTAGAGAAAATACGAAAAAACTAAAATATCTTGAGAACGGCTAGTCCTAGTGTAATGGGGTTGGTCTTATTTTTTTCTTCGTTAAAAATTATATATAAAACAAGCATTAATTGGATATATTTAAGTATACATAGTTTTTATTTTAGATTTTGATGATTTTTGTGAGCCATTTCGCAAAAAAAGGCAGGTTATTTTTCTCTGAATCATACCAAAATTGAATTGGCACCAGGGTAACCCACATGTGACTTATCTACTGAATTTTGTGAAATTCGGTTTATTAGTTCTTCAGCTAGAGTGAATATAGGTAATTTTTGCGGGCCATTTTGCAAAAAAAGGCGGGTTCTTTTATCCCGAATCATACCCAAAACTAATCAACACCAGATTCACCCACAAGTAACTTACCTACCAAATTTTATGAAATTCGGTCAATTAGTTTTTTAGTTAGAGTGCATATAAAATCTGCTCAGACACACACACACAGACGTCATGCTAAAAATAGTTTTTTTGTATTCTAGAGATCTCGAAATGTGTAGATCCGCCAAAAACTCGAGTTGTGATTTTCGGTATAATTCCAATACTTTCCCTATACATTACCATGTATTGCAGGGAAAGTAAAAGTATGTCAAAATGTCAGAATTTTCAAGAAAATCTTCTAAAAGGTTAAAAACTTGCAAAAAATATAAGAATTAAAAATTTTAGCTAGCATTTACTCATCCTATAAAGTTTCTCAGATATGTTCTACTGTCATATATACAGGGTGTCTATAAATTATTATCCTGCTTACAATAGGTTATACCATGTAAACAGAGATTTTTTTAATGTTGTTTACATTTAAAATGTGAATCAATTTTTTGAAATTTGAATTATAAAAAAAAAAATTAAAAGTTACTCTGATGTGTTAAGGTATTTATTATTTTAATGTACTTAAATCTGCATTTCCATCATTTTGTGTTTCATCATTGTTTACATTGAGTTTTGTCACTGTTCTGTAACAATGTTCTATGTCAGGGTTGCCACTCTACCTAAAATAAACATGGAATTGAAAGGTAATTGAAAAAATATATATATGCATTACGATAAATATTTAAATTAATTAAAAAATTATAAGGTAAAATTTAATGAACAAAAATTTGTATATAAAATAATTTAGTATATTATAATAAATGTACCTTAATACAGCTGAATCGACCCGAATGCCATTCGAGAGGTATGCCGAACTATTGGATGCCAGATTAATGGAAGTTTACTGCATATGGTTTATTTATTTTGCTGACAGTTATGGTTATGTACAAAAGCTTGTAGATTTTCACTTTTGTAGCTTGTGATATGATGTTTCTTCAGCTTTATTACTAATTTCATGATAAATTCTTAATTTTGTGATCATTGGTATCAAAAAGTTTCTAATAATTAAACAACTTCATGTTTAATTACTTATGCAATTCCTTTTCTTTCAGTTAGGAAAGCTGGAAATGTATGAAATTGATGGAGACTCCACTGAACTCCCAACACTTTCGCCAGAAGAACTGGAGGAGGTGAATGTTAATTCACTTTATATTGCGATTGGCCGCCTAGCAGATCAGATGAAAAGCATGAATCCAGATCTAGCTGCTATAGCTCAATTTAAAAAGAAGGTATGTGTTGCAGATATTGCATTAGTTTTTGAATTGACCACATAAGTTTTCTTTAATGTAATAGAAAATAGAATAGTATAATATAAACGGTCTGATATTCTAACATTAAAATGGCACTTTTGATCCGAGTGGTTGATAGGGGTGGATTTTAAATAGAAAAAAAAAGGCTGATGCCGTACCTAAGGTACAGGTAAAACTAAATAAAAAGTATATTGCATTGAAGTTTTATTATATATTAAATTATCACTTTTTGTTATTTGTTTAAAAAAATATTTAAGAAATTCTTTCATTAGAAACAAGTGTGTTTTATTTTTCATGAATTTTTTCTCGGTGCTTGGGAGAGTGATAACAAAAATGTATGGAAATAAACATCTTAGAAGAAAGTACTTGTCTAGAAGGAATTTGAATAGGTTCGATGTTCATTTTCACCCTTTCCCTTCCATTACTAATAATGTAGAATTTGCTCCATGGTTAAAAAGTCCATATCCTTGTACGAGGCAGAAACATTTGCCTTCTTAAATGTTACCTTGAAGTTTATTATAACTGGCATATGTATGTACTTGGCATATATATGTACCTGGCATGAGGATATAGCATATGCAAAAATAGAACTTGTACAATAGGAAGAAAAGAATGAATAAATCAATGCAGCCTTGAAGTTTAGTATGCCTGGTATATATATGTACCTAGCATAAGGATATGGCATATGCTAACAATAGAATTCATACAATAGGAAGAAAAAAAAATGAATAACTGCAACCCTTCCTTCATATATATATATATTTATTTAAATACATTAAAATTTGCTTTTTTAGATTATCAGATACTTATTTGCCGCATCCAAAACGGTAAGATTAGAACAATTCTATAATTTGGCAACAAATTGTGTGTATATCTTCGCATTATAACAAAAACATTTTTTTTTAAGTAATACATTACTTTATTTTCTGTGATTTTTTAAGCAAGTGCAAAAATTGAGAATTTTTAATCCCATTCACAAAAGGGCTTCATTCTCATTTTTCTCTCCGTTCAACTGTGCATACCCAATTCCTGGTGGGATTTAAACTACACCTTCTCTCCTACAGTAAGGATTGTTTCTTTTACTTTCATTTAGTTGTTTTTCCCCCATGGTTGCAGAGCACATAAAAAATTAAGGTGGTTTGATGAGGTAATTCTGTAAATGTATTATTTGAGTACTTAGAACACAGGCAATGCTGGATAATTCACTTTAGTTTTATATGTATTGAGAACTATTTTTTAAATGCGTTACTTTATCTAATTTCCTTGAATATTAGGACATATAAAAATTACGTGCTTTGCATTTAATTCTTCATATGTTACTCTTTTTAGGATGAAATGTTTAAAACTAAACAGAAAGATTTAGAAGATACTGTGGCTGAAAGGGACCATTATAAACAGCATTATGAGAGACTTCGTAAATGCAGAATGGAAGAGTTCATGAAAGGGTTTAACATTGTTTCTTTGAAGGTAAAAGAGTTGTACCAGATGATAACTCTTGGAGGAGATGCTGAACTAGAACTTGTTGATTCATTGGACCCTTTTTCAGAGGGCATTGAATTTAGGTATATCTTATGCAATTGGAATTTTGTAAAATTTTGTTTTAGTTTGCTTTTTAAATTTATCCTTTTGATTTTCACTTATAATTTTCAGAATAAAGCTCAATCATTACTTTTTTATATTTCTTCTTATATAGTTCATTTATAAATTATATAAAATATTAAAAAGAAAATTTTCAAGTTTTTATTAAAATCATTCCCTTGTGTGCAAATTAAACCATCTTCAATAATTGTTACTTAACTTAGTACAATAATTAGAGTATGTACCATAATTTTCTGGAATGACTCAGCATTTAGGTGTTTAACCCTTTCGTGGCGGTTGCACGCCCGCGTGGTGGCTGCGAACTTGCATTCAAGGACGGACGCTACACTCTCGTGGCGGAGAAAACTTTACCCTAAGCGGCGAGTGCCATGTACACGTGTTTTCACATGGAACGTTTTAATTTGTCTACTAGATGGCATTAAATGCCTGTGGAAACAACTTCAATGTATTTTGCAGATATTTGACCTTGGCATAGGGAGGATCCAATGAATTATTTCTCCATTTGGAGCGGTGAAACATGATTTTGTAATATAAACAAACAGAGCAATTCTCGCAGCATCAACAATTTTATAATTGAGTTTCGGGTTTTGTTTTGATTTCAGCTTTATGATTTCGTTAGTGAATCATAGGAATATAAGAGAGTATTTTTTTTTGTTTGGGTTTTAGAGGCAGTGAAATTATTTGTTTATTTCGGATAAAAGAATGGGAGCAACTAACGAGTATTTTGTATTCAGATTTGTATGATAAATATGCATCAAATAAAAAATAAATATTTCTTTTATTCCTGAAAAAAGTAGATTTCTATGTTGAATAGGTGATTTTTAGTGAATTTTTTTCGAGAGTCAGGCTTAGCGCAAAAAAATTGCCGTCTCCTGGGAACAGTTCGGAAGCGAATCCATCCTTTGAGCCGCGGCAGTTCCAGAATGCCGCCATCGCGAAAGGGTTAAAAGATATATATTTTTTTAATTTCATCATATACATTGAATTCTGATTTATTTTATTATTATTATTATTAGTGCATGTGTGATGTAGGTGTTATTTTAGAGTTGTATTTTAAGACACCAATGCTAATATCTTGATTAAAAAATTAACTTTGTGTTTGAAACATGTTAAGCACTAAGCAGAGAGGATTTATAAAAATTCCCTCAAATTGTTGTCCAAAATAATTTGGGGGGGGGAAAAACTCCTCTAGTAACAGCATCAGCAGTTGATTAACAGTATCAACTAGTTTTGAAAAATATAAAGTAGCCTATGCTTGTGTGGTTGCTCTGTTTTTCATCTTGAAGGAGGCTTCTTTACATCTTCAAAATCTCAGGCAAAATGCCGCTTTCTTCTTCCAGATAAAAAAAAAACAGAACAACCACACTATCATAGACAAAAAAAGCATCTGCCAATAAACAGATATTGTTTTGGCTAAAGACTTATAAACAGGTGGCAGAACCACCCAACTCATGAATTCCAGTATGTCAATAAGTCCTGGATTAACTTCTAACTTTTAATTCATTTCTTGTTGTCTATCTGATTGTTATCTAATGCCGTAACCTTCACCTGCTCCATATTAAATTAGATATTCAAAATCTTTAAATACTCTATTGATTATGTAGTTTATTACTTGAAACTGTAAATAATTCAATTACTACATCTCCATTGGCCATTCCTTGTCATGGGCTGGCAGTGTCCAGTCTTACCTGGTGGAGTGGTTGAGGGTCTGCTGTCCTTCTGGAGGGCCATGTATGCACTGCTTTGGAGTGGTATCGGGTAGCTTGTCTCGCCTCTCTCGTGTTGTGGGGAGGGGGGGGGTCAGTCTCTTACTTAGTAGCAAATTAACACTAGAATGATGGATATTTTGAACTACCTAGAATGACGGGTAGCGGTCAATTTGACAACCATAGAAAAAATACAACATGCTTTTAATTCAAAACCAAAACATCATAACAGCATTTAGGATGTTTCTTCGACACATTTTTTGCAATAAGTATTTTTGATGCATCGTTCTTGGCATTTTCCACAAGTTGGCTTACTGCATGATGAGAACTATTTCAGAACTAAATCTCCTGGAAATAGCTGTGCTTTGATCCAATATTTTTCACTCAGTACCATCTTTGCCACGAGGATTTGCTGAAGTAGAGGTATTGCGTTGAAGGCGAATTGAATTTGAAGTATCATTACTATCAGAGTCTGTTTGCTCCTCTGAGGAGTTGACGCTGCGCTCTGCAATTTCATTTTAATCAGAAACTACAAAAATCTGCATCACTATTATTGTCGTTATCACTAGAATTCTCCCTAAGTTGCTGCAAAAATGCTATACACTCTTCAGTAGTTAGTTGCTTCCCACGAGACATTGCGCCAAAATTTTATGCAATAATTTACATCCAGCACGGGCACAGTTGTTGTTCATTCTTGAAACATGCCAAATAATGCTAAAAAGCTGATGCAATCATTCTTACGGCTTACAGTAGCGCAATGCCGCAGTCGGATTGCATCATTGTGTGAAATCTCTCTAGCGGTCATTTTGACCACTGCTGTCATTTTAGGGAGATCGTTGATTTGTTCTCTTATTATAAAACCTAGAATGATTTTCTTCTGTGTTTTCAATAACTTTAAAAAAATAAGAAAAGTCATAAAATTTCAATGGGCTGGAATTAGCCATTTTGGAGGAATCGTTTCTCAAAGTAGTTATGCGGTCAAAATAATCGCTTTCTTCATTCTAGTGTTAAGGTGCTTTAAGCCAATTTGCAGGCAGTGCAGCCTGGGTCATGGAATTACTAATGTGATTAAACTGCTTTATTCAATACTATTTATGTGCTTCCCCAATAATTGATGTCCATATCATTGCTAGATCATATATCTACTACTATTACTCCTTGGCATCACTATTCCTTTAGAACTTAAGTCTGCCTTACAGCCAACCCAAATAATAGCCATCCATTTTTCACGGTTCTGAGCTTTGTTCCTCCAGTTCTTAGCTTTCATTTTCACAAGATCATTTTCTACATCATCAAACCATCTTCTTGGTGTCTAGAATGAAAAGGTCTTGAAATGAAAACTTCTTTAGTAGTTCTGTTTTCATTCACTTGCTGAATGTGACTCATCTTCTAATTTTTGTATCAGTAATGGTATCAACATCATGAAAATTTTCCATTAATTCTTGCTCTCCATAATCCATTTTCGTACGGGTTTGAAAATTATTTTATATAACTGAATATTTTCTTTTGAGCAAGATCAAATTAGATTTTAGTAGTGGTTAAATACAATAGGTCTCGTTTACGGCAGACATTCTATTAATACTTAAACTAAATAAGTGAATTGTTGTACTCTTCCAAACTTCTCTTCACCAACTGCGAGATATTGATTATTAACACCTTTTTGTCTATCTCTAGTAGCAATCATATATTTTTAGATCACATACTATCAGCAACAAATATTGGATTTTCAAATTAACAAAAACAATGTTGAAATTTCATTACTTTTAGGCATGGTTGCTTGGTTTAAACCATGTTTTTTATATTCATTTCAACTGTATATATTTTTTTTAAATCATGGTTTAAACCTTGCTTTTTTAGGCAGAAAAATATTACAAACTTTTCCTGAATCTACATATTAAAATGAAAAAAAATGTTTCTTGTGTCTAGTGTTTTGAAACTGAAATCTGTGACTGAATTAATTTGCAAGATGCATAGTTGAAAATTACAAAATAAATCTCAAACTTTACAAAATATATTGAAAGGACACAATAAAGTACAAAATTAACCATTGCAATAATTTAAATCACATTTACTATATTGCTGCAATAGCTGTAATGCATTTCAAGAGTATTGAAATGCATATTTGAATTAAATGAAAATTTAATGAAAATGAATATTTGAATTAAAAATATTTTAAAATATCGCGCAATAAATAATTGTAATGTAAATAATATATTTTGTATGTGCATTTTAATAGCTTAGTTATTGCTTTTGCAGTCCAAGGTTGCATCTAATGCCATATTTCTGCATGGATTTTTATTGCTTTCGCCATCCTATTTGCCGAATGAAATTTTCTTTTGGATGGAATCTTCCAAATGGAGTTTTTATTCATCAAATTTAATTTGATTTGATTTATAAATTCTCAAATTCCAAATATTATTTTAGAAAGGACGAATAGTATAGTAGTACATATTACAATTAATATATGATTTTTTATTTTGATAATGTTAGTATTAATAATCACAAAATCTTTTTTCAACAAATTGAATTTTCCTTCTCAAAATGTGACAATGGTGAATGAAATGGTGACAGAATGACTTCTGCTTCTGCGTCACCCTGAATAACATAAAGGATATGAAATACTCATTTGGCAATGGCGAGAAGCAAAATTAAGATTCCTTTTTATCAATTTTCATGTATCTTTGTTATCAGTTTTCGTGTGTCATGTTTATCTTTTATAGAAACAATATTTATAATTTCAAGAAATATGGATAAAACATGCTAAACCTTTGGATAGAATTATCTTAAAAATTCTTAACACGTTATGGCCACTGGCCATATCATATATATATGTATGACAGTAAAATTTTTTAATAAGCCACATACGGGGTGTCCCAAAAACATTGACCTCAGCTTTTATTCCTTAAATATTGATCTTAGACATATATAATAAATTACAAAGTTGCGTAAAAAAAGATACAGAATTTTTTGAAATTGATAAAATTTTCAAGGGAATTAAATTTTAAGAAATACAAAATTTAAATTTTTATACGGCCCCCCGTATATGGCTTATTAAAATTTTTTAATAAGCCATATACGGGGTGTCCCAAAAACATTGACCTCAGCTTTTATTCCTTAAATATTGATCTTAGACATATATAATAAATTACAAAGTTGCGTAAAAAAAGATACAGAATTTTTTGAAATCGATAAAATTTTCAAGGGAATTAAATTTTAAGAAATACAAAATTTAAATTTTTATACGGCCATGTACAAAAACATTTCCAATGAGTAAAATGTGCCCCATACAGTAATAAGGTGATGTACAAAATTTCAGCAATTTATCATAAAAAGTCCCAGAGATATGAAAAGACAAAAATGCTCACTTAAACCACTTTTTGATGCATCGACATGGGTTCTCAGAGGGGGAAAATCATGTTGGCCTATCGTATTTCAGGGGTCATACACAAATTACGAAAGAAAACAATGATTATATAAATAAATAATAATTTTGCTATTTATTGGTACAAAAGTACCTACATAGTGTAGAAATAATAACTTTACACAAAGATTACAAAGCTTGTTCAAAATGTTTTCCATCCATGCCAAAGATCCATTAAAGATGAAAGGCAAATATTGTTTGCCTATGATGCATTTCTGCATTGCGTAATTTGCACTCTTGCTGTAAATATTTACATTTTAATTTGTGATTAATCCATCACCAACTTTGTTTAAACATATCTCTGGGACTTTTTATGATGCTGAAATTTAAATGCTGAATGATTATTAAATAATGATTATTAAATGCTGAAATTTTGTACATCACTTTATTAGTGTATGGGACACATTTTACTCATTGGGAAATATTTTCGTACGGGGGCTGTATAAAAATTAAAATTTTGTATTTCTTCAAATTTAATCCCCTGAAAATTTTTATCGATTTCATAAAATTCTGTACCTTTATTTATGCAACTTTGTAATTTATTATATATATATAAGGTCAATATTTTTGGGACACCTTGTATATGTGTGGCAGTATTAGTTCCTGCTAGGTCATGTAATTCATACATGAATGGCACTTGATTGAAAATTTAATGTGTTTTGAAAAGCTTGATTCCCTCCCCTTGGGGAACATCTGAGTTCAGGATAGTGATTAGTGGCCTTGTAAGAAATGGTTTCAGTATTAAAAAAAAAAACCTAGGGTTGCTTTTTTATAAGTAATTCATAATTCATTAATAGAATAAAGAAATAGAGTATATTAGTTAATATTTATTTTATTATTAAGTTTTAATTTCATTTGAGTTTCAGATTGAAATATTCTAAATACATTTGGAATAGGCCAGGATATTGCTCACAGGGAAGTAATAAATAATTTAAGTAAACTAATTATCTGTAAGAAAATTATTAAGTTTGATAAACTGCCATACATATAGGAAATCATGTGACTCCCCATTAACAAAAGAGCAAATAAATGTTATGAGGGGCTACATTCCTATACAGGGTGTTTCAGAATTCACATTCAGGAATTTATTTCGGTAGTGGTTGTTCGCACATCAATACTTTCAATTAGAAAAATAATTAAACAGACAGTAACATCTTGTTGTGGCATTTTCTTATAAGGGGAGTGCTATAAGCAAAAAAATGAAGAATTTAAATTTCTATATGGTCCCTCTAGCATTTTTTTTACTAGATTTATTCAATTACAAAAAGTTGTACTTCAAGTTCATTAGTATAGTAAACTGACCTTTCTAACCTAAAAATTTGCTGAAATATTGAATTAGGATAATAATTTCCAAAATTTTAAACATTTCAGGAATGCGTAAAGCTTGTTTAATCACCTAACAGTTTCCGTAAATTAGGGGTTGTCTGAAAATTGCAATATTTGCATTGACACATCTGATTTTTATGATTATGAATTCTTTTGAAAGTTTGACATTTCTGCACTTGGATTAGTTTTTATACTATTATCATGTTCAATTAATAGTAACTGTTAACCAGATGCTCAAATTTATACTCAGTTAACCAAAAAGGGATATAATGTGAAATCCTTTATATTTGTTTAGGATCGTTTGAACAAACATTATGAAAGTTTTTGAGCTTTTATAAAAAAAATTTCTGAGTCTAAATTCAAACTTTCTAAATCTAAATCATTGGTCTTTCAAGAAAATTCATAATCATAGAAAATCAAAATGTCTTGATGCAAATATCGGTCAGAATTTACAGCCAACCCCTAACTGACGGAAACTGTGTGGCAGCCGAACAAACTTTCCATATGTCTGAAATATTCAAACTTTTGAAAATTATCATCTTAATATCTCAGCAATTTTTAAAGTTAGAATAGTGGGGTTTCATTGTACTAATGAGCTCTAAACACAACTGTTTCTAATTGAACTTTTGTTGCTGTGGGGACCATATAAAAATTTAGATCCTCTATTGATTTGTTATTAACATCTCCTTGCAACAAAATGCCATGGCATAATGCTATTGTCCTTTCTAATGATTTCTCTAATTGGAAGTATGGGTCTGCAAGCAACCACTAATGAATTAAATCTCTAAACATGAATTCTAATCTGTGACCCTGTAGATGTATGACACACAAAACAATAACAAAGACTGTTTGGCCCTGGAGGCGATTTTGAAGAATCAACATAACCTCCATGGGAGTTCCCATCATAGTTTGCTGCATAATGCTTGGTACATAATGTGTTAAAATATCTATTTTGAAAGAGATTGATACTAAAACATTTTCATGTAATCTGATGCAAAATGTGCAGATGTGGTATCTATGTTTATACATTCTGTTTTTCAGCGTTCGTCCTTTAAGAAAATCCTGGAAAAATATACGAAATTTATCTGGTGGAGAAAAAACTCTCAGCTCTCTGTCTTTGGTTTTTGCTCTGCATTACTACCGCTCTACTCCCTTTTTTGTGATGGATGAAATTGATGCTGCCTTGGATTTCAGAAATGTTTCCATCATTGGAAGTTACATTAAAGTTAGTACTTTTTTACTTAAACTACTATTAGATGAAGTAAAATACAAATACAAACCACATAAAAAAAGTCTGTTAGTAAGTAGCTGAGCTGACAACAAGATTACATTGGTATCAATTATTGGTGAGCTTTAAAATTTTAAAAAGTAGTAAATTTCAAAATTTTAATTAATATACTTTAAAAAATATCTAGTGTATATACCCTGTTCATATTAAGTTATGAACTGTAAAGCACATTTATTGTGCATTTTATGTCTTTAGTATTTTAGTTAAATTTTTTACATTTTATAAATGATTTCAAACATTTCTCAAAATTTACATCAGTGCTTAGACTTTGAAAAAAATAACAACCAGTACATATATGAATTGGTACCCATAATGAATAAAATTGCATGGACCAATATACAATAAAATTGCATGAACTAATATACAATAAAATTGCGTGAACCAATACACAATAATATTGCACGAACCAAAATACATAATTCAATGCAATTGCATTGTGTTTCGTCAATAAGTTTTTACCCATATTTACACAATGAAATGAGACATGAACATTTTACAACCATGGAGCCTTCAATTACTGACAACCTTTATTACTATACCATCCTTTTCTTGGCCTACATTGCAGATTGAACAAACATTTCCTGTATTACATGTATTGAGAGTCCTTTTTTGGTATCACACCACCATTATTATCAACCATAATAATTTTTTTAAATAGTTTTTAGGCAACAAATTTAAAAAATATTAAATTTTTACCAATTAAAAACTATTGATATAAAAAATAGTAAATTATTTCTATTTATCAGAGTTGAATATCAGAAAACAAGAGAAGTTGGAGTCTGAGTCGGGTAGTAAAAAAGAAATAAACAGGAGAATTCAGTGCGAATGACAGTTACAGGAACCATACCATCTTTCCCCTAACTTATCACATCTTGGATGGACTTTCTGACCTACAAATTTATTGGTCCCATACTACGTGCCGACATGGGGATAGATTTTAGGCACTGTTGAGGATTAAATATGGGATTACTGCATGCGATCCTGCTGCTATAGCCTAAGTTCAAATCAATCAAAAAATATTTCTTTATTGAATAATGTTTTGTTAATTTCTTAATATTTGACAACAGTGTTAAGAGAAAAATTTTAAGCCAGTTATTGCAATCTCAAGTCAACTTAATTTTCCAAGATATTGAATTTTTGTAAATTTGGTGATATTTATTAATGTAGCGACACTTTTCAAAAAAGTTGTCAAATGGTTTGCAAATGCATTGCCAAGTGTTACAGACAGACATAAAAAAGGCCTTCTCTTATATAGAATTATATATACCAGAACATAACACATTACATTGAGAGAAAACAAAAGACTCTTTAATTGTAACAGATGTATAATCACACCCCATGCACATTGCCATAAGAATAACATTTAAAAAACATTGAAACTTAATTGATTCATCATGAATCCTAATACGAGGCATGTTTTTTAAGTAAGTACCGTTTTGGAATTAAAAAAAGACGTGCAAAGATATCGCAATAATTTTATTTCTACATGAAAGCCTGTACCTTAATCTACTTTTCTACATAATTTCCGTGAATATTGAGGCACTTGTCATAACGTGGCACCAGTTTTTGAATACCCTCCTCATAAAATTCTGCCGCCCGACTTGTTAACCACTGTATCACAACTGTTTTGACTTCGTTATCGTCTTGAAGACGCTGACCACCCAGGTGTTTCTTCAAGTGCAGGAACAAATGGTAGTCGCTGGGCGCCAGATCAGGGCTGTATGGAGGATGATCTAGAGTTTCCCATTTAAAAGATTTGATGAGATCTTTGGTCCGATTAGCCACATGTGGACGGGCATTGTCATGCAGCAAAACGATACCCTTACTCAACTTGCCACGTCTTTTGTTCTGGATTGCACGACGCAGATTATTCAATGTCTCACAATAAGACGCTGCATTGATTGTCTCATTACGAGGCAGAAACTCCACTAGCAATACTCCTTTTTTGTCCCAAAAAACTGTGCACATGATTTTCCGGGCAGAAATTGTTTGCTTAAACTTCACTCTTTTGGGTGATGATGAATGTCGCCATTCCATGGATTGTTGTTTTGATTCTGGTGTGACGTAGGCCACCCATGTTTCGTCACCAGTAACAATTTGGTCTAAAAAATCTTCACCTTCATTGTGGTACCGCTCAAGGAAAGTCAATGCACTGCCTAAACGTTGGGTTTTGTGCAAATCCGTCAACATTTTTGGAACCCAACGTGAACACAATTTCCGGTAATTCAAGTTCTCGGTCTCAATGCGATACAAAACACTACGAGAATATTGAGGAAACCAGTCGCACATTGATGAAATTGTAAAGCGTCTGTTTTCTCTCACCTTTTTTTCCACTTACTGCACCAAATCTTCATTAAAGACCGAAGGACGCCCACTCCGTTCTTCATCATGCACATTTGTGCGGCCATCTTTAAATGCTCTCACCCATTTCCTTACCATTCCATCACTCATAATGTTTTGTCCGTAAACTTCACAGATCTCACGATGAATATCGATCGGTTTTACGCCTTTAGCACTAAGAAATCGTATAACAGCCCGTACTTCACAATCGGCGGGACTCACGATTGTCGGAGGCATCTTAAACACTCAGTAAACAACGTATACAATGAAGAATCAGACTGTAATGGCGTCAGTGCGTAGACAAGAGATGTAGGTAACCAGCGCGCATGCGCGGAACGCCGACCGTAGCGCTGCGGCGGCGGAATCGCAAAACGGTACTTACATAAAAAACATGCCTCGTATATGGCCATATGGTAGCATATAGTCGTTAAGTTTTCTAGATGTGAAAATATTTAAATTGTTTTTATGTGAAAGTATTTAAAGCCTCATTATTTTGTGCTAAATTTAAATTGCTGCAAAATTCCTCTTAAAATTACTAAAATCTTATTTCAAAACCGAAATGCTAAGTACATTCTTTAATTCAAAGAAAACACTAAAATTATGTAATCTTCTGCCTTGCCGATGAAAAAACTTTTTTATTTCTTATGTTTTGCTAATCGATGTGTGAGATATGAGAAACTAGAACCATTGCAGTAGAAAAAGTTTTGGAAAGATCTTTCAGTTTGAAATTGACGTCATGGGCATGCTACTCCTCAGGCGTTCAGAGGAAGATGTAGAATTTGGAGCAAAGAGCTAAATACTGACCTGTCGCACATCAGTGGGGCTTCTGAATTTTCAAAATGGCTTTAAAGGTAAAATTGCTTGGTTTAGAACTTTTAATAATACTATGAGCCTCTCTAGTAATTCGTTGAAGCCAGGGTGGCTTGTCAAATATTAAACATCTATTTTGTATCCATTAGGAAAGGAATTTAAAAATTTTTAGTAATCATTCGAGAATTGCAAGGTTGTGTGTCAAAAATATTGAATGCTAACATAGTTTGTTCGGTTAATGTGATATAAAAAGAAAGCTTGATCATCTTTATGTAAGTTATCTCGTCTTGGGCTCAGTGTTCTTATGGATATAATTATACTACATTGAAGGACCTATTTAAGTGTAGATTTTTGTTTTGTTCTAGATGCTGAATTATTTAAATTCTGAACTTTTCTCAAGAACTTATTTAAGAGACAGAAAATCTTACTACGACATATTGTTGAACATTGTATAATTTTAATGCCAAAATTTTAATTTAATTACTAGTTGAAATGAATAAAACTTGTTTTGTTTTTTTGCAACTATGATTATTTCTTCCACCTGGCCTAATGATTTTTATGTTTAGCTTAAATTCTGTTATATTATTTTCTTCCTTGACACACAATTCTAGATAACTCTCTAGCCATTCAATGGAAATTGCATTCATTGAATATGGTGGGGTATCCCTGAGGTTATAGTTAAAATTGATTAAGGTAAGATAAGCAGAGAGCATTAATAATTTCTCAGAAACAATGTTAGTGTTAATAATCAGTGTTAATAATCACTGAAAAACAGTGTTAACAAAGGAAACATATTTGAGTCAGTGGTAAGGAAGCTCTGTATGCTACATTTCAACTAGTTATATGGAAAATGATGAGCGATTCCAGAAATTTCCTAATTGTATATAATTCCAGAAATTTTCTCTCTTAAAAATTATTGCCTCTGCAATAATTTTTTGCAATTTACATCAATTTAAGGTTTCAATCCTTGCGCATCTTTCACCCTAATTTACATATACTTCACCCAGTGCAGTAAAGTGTTGAAAACCGACTATATTACTCATGCTGAGAAACCTGTATAGAAAGTAGAAATGTTTCATAAAAATGACATTGAAACCAGTTACCAGTATATTGATGCACATTTCACGTAATATTGAGTAAAGCAATAATTTTAACTTTCAGTTATATACAAAAGTTGTTATTTTCCTTATAATACATGGTAATGTATAGGTATTGAAATAGGGTCGAAAATCTGAACTCGAGTTTTAAATGGATCTACACATTTTGAAAACTCTAAAATATAAATCCACCATTTTTTTAATGAGATGTTTGTGTGTGTTAGTGCAATGTATATATCCACTCTAGCTCAAAACTATTAAAAAAAATTCATAAAATTTGATAGTGAAGTCACTTGTATGTTATCCTGGTGTTGATTAGATTTTAGTACAATTTGAAAAAATTGAACTGGCTTCTTTTTTTTTTCTCAAAATGACCTGCAAAAATAGTGAAAATCTGAAATAAAAGACCAGATATGCTTAAATGTATTAATTATATGCTTGTTTTATACATAATATTTGACAACAAAATCAAACTCATTACTCTAAGATAAACCATTTTCGAGATATTTTAGTTTATTCTATTTAATTTTGAGCAGATAGTGACATTTTAAATTGTTTAAAGTTGCTAAAGGAAAAATATGCATTCAAACTGCAAGATGGATACAATATCAAATACATATCATGTCATTTTGAGCAATTGAATGGGTTATAAAAGAGAAAATAAATTTCAGTCTGTAAGGACAGCTATGTGCTTGCCATATCAGATTTTTTTTTTACTGTTCTATCCAGCTTTATAATTTTAAGAATAGTGGTTAGACTAAATTTATTAATAGAATATAAATAAAATTTCAACATTTTTCTTAAAATTTAATCATTATATAATATTTAAATGGCCAGGAACAAATAGTAATGACATAATAAAGGGGTGAACTGCAAGTACAAGATAATGCATTATGATACAAATGCGCATATGAAATATGAATCTGTGAAAGACCCAGGCCACCCGACTCACCCTAGGGTATGAGCAGCTGGTTGAGTGGCCATAAAAAAAAATATGAATCTGTGTAAAAGTGAAGTGGATCATCTCAATCTTGGATGAATTCCAAATGTAATGTAATGTTTAAAATTAATCTCTATCTCATGTTAGTAGTTCGTCCCTGTACTGGGAGCTGTATTCCTAACTATTGTTGTATTTAAAATCTTTTTTTTTTTCTTCCAGGACTGCACAAAGAATGCTCAGTTTATTGTTATATCTCTTAGAGAAAATATGTTTCAACTTGCTGATCACCTGGTCGGTATCTACAAGACCAACAACAGAACAAAAAATGTTGCTCTCGGTCCTGCATTACTCAGTATGTTTGAAAAGTTAGAACAATCCATGAAAATTGCGAAGGAAAAACAAACTGCTGAAAACATAAACAAAACTGTTGAATCTTTGAGTGCTGAAAACTGCAAAACAGATCCAAAAAGTAATACGGAAGTTCTACAAAGTGCTAATAAAGGTGGAAAAGATCCTTTTGATGAGCTTATACAGAAAAATACAGAAAAATCTGTTACTTTTAATATCAATCCAGTAGAAGATAAAGAAACTGTGAATGTTCCATGTGATGTAGATCCATGTGTAACAGAAACATAGAATTGAGGATAAATATAAAAACTGGGCATGTGTTTAAAACCACTCGATAAAATAAACTGTTTATTTTTATACACTGTTTTTCAGAAATATATAAACTTATTCTTGCAATTGTATTTTAAAGGATATTCATTTAACCCCATTGCACAGCTGCCAACTCTCTCAAATGTTTACATTTTCTTCTGATTTTCTGAAAATTATGAAAATTTCCTGAATTTTACTGATGTCTATCAAAATACCTAATATGGGAAAGTTTAGGCAAAAAAAATGCCTACACTTTTGAAAAAATCAATACAGGTGAAGCATTTTTGAAGAAAGCAAATTCTACAATTTATCACACTTTATAAAAGATTAAAACTTTTAAAAATATATCAAATATACCACTATTACTATTATTTAAGTATTGATATATATTTTAGTTTTTTTTCTATATTTTTATTTAATTGATTAGATGAGTGTATCCCAGTATCTACTACCATAGTTTATTAGGGAGAAGTAAAAATCCCTTTCCCCCCCTTATAAAATTTTAGGAGATTTTGGTGTGATGTGAAAATTGCCCCAATTTCTATTTCCTAAAGTTGGCATCTATGCCATTGAAAGGACCAGACATTCAGTCTCTAGAAATGGATGTTGGCTTTTGTTTGTAAATTTATATTGTTGTATTTGGTAATATTTACTTTAGTAGTAGTTTTTTTTATATTGATAAATTTCTAATTTATACTCTAGGTACTGTACCTGATGTTTATATAAATGTTTTGATCTGTAATTTGTGTATGTTATTTAATAAAACCATTTTGTATTTAAACAAATAATTTAATATCATAGTTGCAATTATCTGTAATGCTACAGGAAAAAGCTGGGCAACTTGGCAGAATAATTAGTAATTTTGGAATCCACACTCCTATGAAAACAATCTATATTAGACTTCTTTAAACCGTGTGCTGCTATTTGCCATTTGCGACAAAAAATCCAAGTGTCTACTTTCTTAAAGTGGCAAAACTTTGTGGCTAAGAAAACATTTTTTTTTACATCTCATACAAGAATTTTTAATATTTTAATTATTGCATTAAACAAATCAATATAGTGTTGAACTAATCTTAGAAAATTTTATTTTATTTTTCAGATTATAAAAAGCTAATACTTCTCCTGCAACAAAGAAAAAACAATAGATAAAAATTATAAAAATAAAAACAGATTTTAAAAAGTAGTTATTAAAAAATAAAAGTGGCAAAATTGTGGTGTGTTTTGGAACATGTTAATCTTGTGTGTTACTTTTTGTTTAGGATTGACTGGACTGTTTGTTCTTCATGCTGCTTTCTAATTGACTCTCTCTTAATCCAGGTCTTGGATATATAATTCCCTCAGCTTCTTCCTTTTGTGCCCATTCCTCTTTTGGACTTCAGGTTTGTTGGTTCTCTTGCATTGATGAAGAGGATCTAATGTTTCTTTGAAACAGCTGTATGCTGCATTATTGTGTTATTTATATTCCTCTAGTTTTCCTTATCCTTTGCACAAAGTGTATTTTACTTATTGATTTAAAGGGTTTTTCACTTGCTTTTGATACTCCAGTGGGAGTCCTTTGATTCTTTTTTCTCCTCTCTATGTATTTGTGTATTAGCTGTTATTTATTGCACTGGTTTTTTTTTTAACTGGAATCTATGGAAAAATCATTGATGTTGCCATGGACTTTGTAGGGTTAAACAAAATTTAATTTTCAGTTTTGCTGCAATTCAGATTTTTATGGTTATAGATGGAGATTTAGATTCAGAAATATCATAATAGTTCATAACATCACTGAAATAATTTTTTTGTTTGCCTATTTTTCATTAGGAAGTACATCATTTATTATTTTTTATGCTAGACTTTCTGGGTTTATAGCAAAATTTGACATTTGGTTTCTTTATTTTTTCTGGCTAATCAAAACTATTTTTACTAATTAACCATAAAAATGAATTTAAATTACATATTGGTTGAAGAAAATCTTGTCATGGAGACAGTAGAATACTGAATCTTTTTTAAATAATTATAAATCTATTAACAAGAAAGATCAATCATGCATAAAGCATTGATTATGAAACACTTTCTAACTGAAATGCAACCAGCTGAATGTATCGCATCTTTAAAATACAATACATTCAGCAATCACAGAACTACAATAATTTATTTTACTTAAAAAATTAAAACTTCATCGAAAAAAATGAACTTTATCCAAATGACGTCATCGAATTATAAATCGTCTGGCTCTCTATGTAAAAGCACTGAATATTTCATTCATACAGTTTTATTCCTGATTCCAGAGTTAAATAATTTTGCATAAAAAAAATTCAGCAATTCTTATATAACTCATCTTACAATCACTTGTCCACATTCTCATAAATTATCACAGTACTACAATAATTTATTTTACTTGGAAACTTAAAACCATGGAGGTAAAAGTACTTTCTAACTCCATGCTTAAAACTTCATCAAAAAAGGCAATGCTATAAAATCGTCTGCTTCTCTATGTAAAATCAATGAATATTTCATTCATATCGCCTATATTCCAGACTTCAGAGCTAAATAATTTTGTGTTAAAAAAAAATTCAGAAATTCTTATACAACTCATCTTGCAGCTTCATTTGTTTACATTCTGCATACGTTAAAATTAGGTTTCGTTGTAGAAATAATCAAAGTTTGATAATCATTTAAACTCAAAAATATTGTAATTACATTGGTGCGGAATATAGATGCACAGAAAAAAATAAAGCGGTTTTAGTACCTATACAACATTAAATCTAAATTTAAAAGAACTTTAAAAATCATGATTTTTACTCTGGGAAAAAAGATGGATGCCATATTTTATTTTGAAGTGGGTCACATGATCTCTTCATGCAATATGGGTGTAATTATTTTAATTTTTATTTAAAAAACTACAGAACATATTTTGAATTTTTTTTATATATTTTATGGAATAATTTAAATATTTCCTAAAATTTTCAAAGCAATTTGTGAATTTTAACTTTGCATAAAAAATATTTGAAAAATTAGGTCCCATAGGGTTCAATGTACAGTACACGACCTCTTATCCGGCGTTCCATTATCCGGACTCTCCCAAAACTGGAATGTGGCAAAATAATGCCAAATTCTGCACCAAATAGCGGTTTTTTGTTTAAAATCCCGCCAAATGATTTTTTGCCTTAATTAGCAATATTAATATTATAAAATAATGCGTTGAAATCTACATTTTTCTCACTTCGACTGTTTGCGATCCTGACATAAACAAAGGTCTGACTGAATCCACAAATTACCACACCGGAAATGTTGCTAAAAATATTTCCGGAAGAAGAGGAAAACTACAAGTGTCATGGAGGTAAAAGTGAACTCGACCTCCATGGTGGATATATTTGTTCCATGCCAGATAAACATACCTTCGATGAATGACAAAACAGTTTGTTTGTGAAATGATATAAAAAAAACATATTTTTTTTTTTAGAATGGGTGCACGTTCGTTTGATGCATCGATGACCTCGTAGTGGTAAAGTGACGTCATAACGTTTTTCACTGCAAAGTGACTGGGGCTTTAGGAAAAAGCTACGGAATCTAAAGAAATTTGCAGAGATTTTTAATTTTTTTTTTCTCGTGTACTAGTAAGTTTATAATTTTCAATTTATGGATTTCATTTTCACATATTTTTGAAATTCTTAACATAAAAATTAACTTTTGGCATTTCCAGTTAACCGTTTTGTTAACTGTATCATGCACTGATTATGAATAAACTGTAACCATGTTAAAACTGCTTGTTTTCATTTTCTTCACGGTGGTCTGCTATGATAATGCCTAAGGGGTGACACAGGTGTTAAATAAGTGCTTCCGATTTACAACATATTGCTTAATTGTTTTCCTAGGATAGAGGGGTTTAAAATCTGAATAATCAACTTTTTCAGACATTTTTTTTTCTTTCAAAAATTTTCTTAAACACTAATAGATGTAATTTGCATTTCAGTTAACCAAGTATATTTTTCATATAGATTGTAAAAAAGCTTTATTTAATACATTTATGCTTTTAAAATGAATTATAATTTTCTATAACGACATTTGAGACCATTCCAGTAAGTTTTAGAAAAAGTGTTCCGAATTACGGAAAAACCTCTTATCCAGAATGCCTGAAGTCCCAAGCATTCCGGATAATAGGTCCTGTACTGTATTTCATTTTTTCAACCCGGGTTCAGTCCAAAACTAATTGAGTGATATTATTCATTTACATTCCCATATGTCCCACAGACCGTCTTAACAACATACTAAAATTTCATTTTGATAGTCATTTTTACAACAGTTATCGTGCGAACGGATAGAATAAACTACATTTTAAATAGCAATTAAACCCACTTTCATATACCAAAATTCCCTATTAAGTAAATAATGCATATAAAACCCTTTCATGCACCAAGCACACTTAAAACTATGAATTATCTATTAGAATAAACAGGTGTGAAAACATGCATGCACAGATACTTGCATTTCAAGAGTGCAGTAAAAATTAAGGTTACCAAATATAAGGCTTATCACTATTCTGGCATCTTTTTGATTTATTATCATTATTTGCTCCATATACTTGGAAGGATATATTTTTTTAATAAGATCCTTGAAATATTCAATATTTAACGTATTTTATTGGCTTTCTTGTTCCCAGGTTACTATGTTGCTGTTTTATTTTACAAAATGTGGCAAGTTCACTTCAAGATTTTTCTAGTAAATTTTACACAGTGAAACTGTTTAATTTCAGTAACTTCATTAACAGAAAAATGTGTATATTTACTAATCCAGGAAATTCAAATGCTTTTGACATATTTTTTATAAAGCACACACAAAGTTTAAATAAAACTATTTATTAAACACTTTTTAAGGATCAACAATACCTTTAGTTTTATATTTTATTCTTAGTCTTTCATATGGCACAAATTTAAAGTTGTCTCCATATATCTTGATGATATATCCATTTAGTTCAAAACCGAAGACACTTCCCCTCTTTGGAATGGCTTGAAAGAAAAAAAATGAAATAAATAAATAATATATATATATATTTATCAAATATTGCTGAATTACCAACATAATTACAAAGATGACAAATTAGGATGAATATGCTTTATACAAACTGTATCAAGGTGTATTACATAATTCATCATTATATCTACATATTTTAATTATAATGCAGTAAAATCCTCCATAACTCAAATCTTGAAACGATCAGGAAAACACTAAGTCATAGAAAATTTGAGTTGAAAAATAAATATCCCATATTTAATTAAAAAACGCAAAATTTTTAGAATCAGCATATCTTGCCTTTTGCCTGTGGAAGAACCAGACCGTCCGACTCATCCGAGGACTTGAAAAGCAATTTTTGGATGGCCGGTGTTTTTTGCCTGTGCAACTTCTTAATGGTGGTAAAAAAAAAAAAAATTCTATGATTGACAGATCTCATGATTTTTAAAATCTCACAGTCTTGTATCTGAAGCTTTCTGAACAGTTGAGGGACTAAAACAGACATGAATATGATGTTCTTTTATGGTTTCTTTTATTGATTCGATAATTGAGTTTCCAGATCTTTTTATCTTTATTTGTGTTCAATGTTCAATCACAAATTCATCCATGCTCCATCAATTATTGGAATATTTTTCTATCTGTCACTGGCTAAATGATTTTTATAGAGCTCTGGCTCAGGCAAAAGGCAGTGAACATTATGCTTTTTAGGATTTAATTTTTTATTTATTATCTTGTTTACAGTTGCTACAAAAGTATTTAAAACACTGCAATTGTTCTTTGAGTTTGTGGATTCTCTATTGAGACAAGAGACTTTATTTTTGGAATACCGTAGTGCCCACATATCTGTAGGTAATACATTCCAAGACCTACCATGATTAAGTAAAACTGCAGATAATACAGAATGCTATATATAACGTGATATTTGTGCAACATACACAAATATGATAAAGTTTAATTGAAAAATTATGCACCGTAAGACATTACCAATACTAAATAAAGTAATAATAAAGTGTTCATTCTGTACAGTACACTATACCTCTCTCTCTCTCATGCATATGAAAGTAAAATTTTTTGGCCTAATCCTCAAGAGATAATAGAGCGATGAAAAAATACAGTACACTTGTACTATACAGAATCATATGCAGTTTCAAGCAGCCAAATAAAAGTCATTAATTTCTATCACAGCGCTGCCTGAGCAATTAAAAAAAAAAATGTGCTATTGTTACATATTTTATAATTGATATCCTATGTATATATACCTGCAATAAAAAATTATGTTTAAAAAATATGCCAGTCATTCTTCTCAAAGTCTGCAGAATCAATTTTGTCTTAGATCACTTATTTCTTTAATTTTCCAATTTTTTATTCAGACGTGGTAAATTATGGATAACTGAACCCGTGGATACAAAGATACTATAGTCATAAACGTACATACCTTCTTTGGATATTCATTCATTTTTTTTTTTTCAGTTCAAAGTGATGCTTGACACTTAACTTTATTATTATTAATACTGCTTATTTTGCACACGATTTCCATGGTTTTCACAGCGCTTTTTAATCATGGAATAAGAATATTTCTCTTCGGAAAGAGCAACAATGTAGCCTTCAATCCAAAGTCTGTTTACATGCACCATTTTTAAAATAGACAAAATTTAACTACAGCAAACGATCATTTAGCTTTTATAAAATGAGCTGTTGTCCGAATTTTTTTTTTATTTTTAAATAATGAAAGTTTTGTTATTTTTTGCAATAAAATCATGTAAAACATATGTAAATGGCCTCTGTATTAACCTAAAATGCCAGTATTAAATAAACTCTTACTTTTTATCTTATTTTCTTGAGTAGCAATTCTAAACACATTTCTTGTTTCTTGAATTACAATTCCCCTGGTACCCACATAGCTAGAGCAATTTGAAGACAAAACGGCAATCATACATCCATGATAGTCGGCCCGAAGTAATTTTTGATAAATGCTTGATAAATCATTAGGCAGTGTACTGAAAGACAAAAGTATACAAATTATAGACGAAATGTAGTAGTTTGATAATTAATTCTTTAATAAGTAAAATTTCATAGATATTAAGATGCAAAACTAGATTGAAAAATGTATGTGTGCATTACATAACTTTATCAACTCAAATTACCCTTTCTTTATTTTGTTGTTTACATTCATTAAATTAAACTTTATTAAACAAAATTTATGTTAAATCAACATTTACTTCAAATGATATTGATTTTTCAGTTTTTAAATATTTTTTTTATGGCTTGGTACATTTTAAAATGAGGGCAACTCGTCAAAATCAAAAAGCTTGAGAACTGTTAATCCCAGCATTGTGAGTATGGTCCGATTCATTTTGTCATTGAAAATTAATTAGAAAACTATAATTTATTTTGCAAGATAAAGCTTATTTATAATTTCATTTCTTTTATGGACAATTTTGAAGAAAGGCAGTTTCGATTTTTCTGATTTGTAATATAATATAATAAAAACCAGGGTAATAAAAAAAGACCAAATTTCGTTTAATTTGATGGGATCATTTTTGAGCTGAAGTGTAACATACATTGCACATGCATAGGTACCATACTAAAACGATGTGTTCTTGAATGCCTTTATGAAGAAAATATCGACATAAAAAGCTAAACATTCCTCATTGGTAGTTATGTATTACTATGAGATCTGTGTACAATGGAATATGTTAAAAGAATTCTGCTTAGATGAAAAATCCTTATTGTCTCAACATTAAATTCCTAATTAAAATGTTAACCTTGTGAATTACTTGATGTTTTACTTTGAACTGAGATTTATTTTCTGCAAAATTATAACACTTTCCTCACAAAAATTAGACCTAGAAAAAAAAAAGAAAAACTCTGAACAACCCACTGTTATTTCTTAACTGCATAGGTCGGATGACAAAATATTATTAATGGCTTTAAAAAAATATTGCCACAAAATCAATCAAAGAATTTTTAAAACACAGGATAAATAACATTGTTGCACTCAGGGCTGTAGCTAGGTAAGGTCATCTGTATCTTCAACCTCCTGAAATTTTTTAGCTTTGATAGTTTCTTCAAAACATTTACCAGTTTATGAAAAAATATTTTGAAAAAATCTATCATTCTAAAATATATTTGCCTACCACTTTTAACTGATAAACCTAAACATCACAAAATAATTTGGCACTGATAAAATTTTAAAAAATGAATAAAACTTTTAACCATTATTCAATTCTTATAAATATAAAATTAAAATGTGGCTCGAAACATGCTCAAAAACTGCTATAACTTCAAGTTTATAGACAGGCTTCATGTAATAGAGAATTAACTTCTATTTTATGCTGTATTACAAAAAGCATTTCCATAAACTTTAAAATTTGGGTGCTGGAGTTAAATAATCATTCTAGAAATGTACTCTTAAAATGTTCTTACTCTTTCAGTTGTAAGACTTCTTGTATATATTTCTTCCACAGTTCATGAATAGGCAGGTATGTTTGGAAACTAAAATGTAGAAAAGAATCAATCAAAATATGTAATCTAATCCAAATACATTTTATAATTATATTTACACTACTAGGTTCTCATTCAATACGGACAAATTTCAAGCATGTATTGCATTTTTTGAAACCTAAACATCTTTTCAGGCTACTTTTAACATACTAATGAAAAATCAGATACAAAACTTCATCAATACTGTTATCTGCAGTGGGAGCATATTCCTGCTAATAAAAAATACATATATTCAGAAACTAAATAGCTGAGTTAATAAATACTAATAAAACCATATTAGAGTATAGTAATGATTCTGCTTTAAGATGATATAAAATTTAATGTTTGCTACTAGATCTACAAATTACTTTTAAACCTATTTTTGACACACTGTGAAATATTTTTCATATCTTTCTTACAAATTAGGATAAAAATTCCTGATTTACAAAGTAGGGATAAAATTTGTGTAGTTTATAAAATATACACTTTATTAACATCAGTGGTGTTATTCAGCTAGTTTCTGGAAGTCGGTTGTTAAAATGCAAATGAATTCAGACACAGGTAATTAATTGACTAGAACAGTGCTTACCAACCTTTTTCACATCACGGTATACCTCACGGTGCACTTCACAAGCATAAATAATTTCACGAGACACTATGAAGGAACATTTTTCTATTAATATAATTAATTTCTTCTATTTCTCGACTGGTATTCTCACAATAACAGACAAGTTGGAACTAAAGCAGTCTTCTGAGTTTTGATGCAAAATGTGAGGGAGGGAGGGAGGAATAGCACCTATGACATTCTGGGAGGTTGCCTTGACACATGCATAGCTAAAAAAAAGCAAAGTGAAAAGGGAACCACTCAGTAGCCTAACCTTCTGGTACCGTCGTCCCATAATCGGGACTTTGCGGTTAAGTTTTTCGTGGCACATCGGTTGGGAAGCACTGGACTAGAAGATTAAAGATACAGGTTGATTTGGAATTTAACTGGCCAAACTTTAAAGGGTTGTAGGGTGCGCCAAAATATTTTTTTATTTTTGGTCAAAGAATATATGTCTACAACTGTTGTGTATTGGAACTTTTTGATTGGGCTATATCTGTTGCCACCTCAACTCAAAGAACAAATTTATCATGTTTTTCTACAAGAAACATTTCCAGAACTATTTGACGAGTATCTCTGTTTGTTCACTGTCAAATGTAATTTCAACATGATGGGGCACCATCACATTTCAGCATTAATGTCCATAATTATTTGAACACTATTTTTCCAGGCTGATGTATTGACCGGGGTGGACCTGTTGCTTGGCCAAATACCTAAAGATGCTTACATATGAGACTCTAATGAGGATCTCATTGCAAGGGTTTCTGTCACTGTAACAACTGTTTGCAAAATATCTGGTATCTTTGAGAATGTACGGCAAACAATGTGTCAATGCTGTCAGGCATGTATTACTGACGGCAGTCACTCCTTTGAGCAACTACTGTAAAATAAAGTAAATAAAAATTTTATTTAACATTTTGACAAAAAGCTTATTTTGGTGCACCCTACTACCCTTTAAAGTTTGGGAATTTTGTACCACCCTGTATTTTTCCAATATCAATTTAAAAAATTGTAAATTTTCTTTTATCACCCAAATTATAAAAGCAAAATAAATGATAAATTGTAATAAGCATACATGAAACAGTTATTAACAAATGTTGTAATAGAATTTTTTTTTTTTTAAATATCTGTTAGAGGAAAGTTTCATTTTTTCATTCAGGTCGATTTTATAGATTGTTGATTCAGGAAAAACACTTTATGAATTATGCTCTTAGTGTAGGATTTGTCACCATGATTAAATGAATTAAAATGGGTTATTAATGTTTAATTTCCTGCATCAATATTAAGCATATTACATTGCAAGATTTAATTCACAATATGCCTGTAATTTGTATATAGATATTGATATATACATCAGTTTTCTGTTTTGTTTTATTTAAGTGCCACAAGTGTGGCCAATTACAGTATCACTTTAGATAACTTTAAGTAGCACTTTAGATACTATAATTACTTTCTTGTGTGGCTATAATTTATTGTTTTTTCTAACTGTTTCTCAAGGAAGACACAATGTTTTTATGTATTCATAATAAGACCTTTTTGTACAACGACTAAGCCAATTTTTGTAGATTTACTTAGATATTGACTTTTTGTTAGAATCCTAACTTTATAATTGGAAATTGGTGAGCGATGAGTGCAATGAGAAAAGGAAATGTTAATTGTAGAATTTCTTAAAAGAGTGAAACCACCTACCTCAAGTGACCAACAGTGCCTAAAATATGTGGTCCTACATACAGTTGATCACTTAATACAAGGACAGTTGTCAAAATATTGGAAACCAGTTGTTAAAAATTTAGAATGACACAACTGAACACAGTACATTGTCATATCAATAAAATTATTGATTTACATGTACAAGAAAACTATTAGCACACAATGGAGCATTATATAAAAAAAATATGTATTAGTTGCAAATAGCAATACATAATTTGAAAATGAAAGGAAAAATATCAGCACTTTGAAAGATCTGTAAAACAAATTCAAGCATTTGCTAATACATAGAAAATTAAGGACTGAGAACCCACACAATTATGCTTAAAATGATTTATATAAGCTAACTGACAGTAAACCCGTTCTTCATATGGAATATGCAATATAATGAAACTTAAAATTCACAATTATGTGCAAATTATAAGTATTCTAAATGAGATTGTTATTTAAAATATTCTATTAAAATATTTAAATTATGCTCCTAAAAAGAAGTTAGAATCTCTGTTCGCACTATACAAAATTATCTTCACAGGCATATTTGAAGAATAAAACATTTTGATCCTATTTCTAAACAAATTTACAGAAAATATGAAATTAAATCAATATATGCCAAAATAAAAGTACTAAAATTGTATTAGAAGATATACAAGTATTACTTATATTCTCGTGGATTAGAAGATATACCCATACTACTTATATTTTCGTAGATTAGAAGATTATACCCCCTGCATTAAAAAATATACCTGTACTACCATGTATGGATTTGAAAAATCTTTCACCAAATAAAACAGATGATGTAAGAATTTGAAAATATCAATAATCCCTGTAATCTTTAAACCCAAAGGCCATAGTGGATATAATTCAATCAAAAATGCAACGCTGATAAAATTTATTTATATACATTTCTTTATTATTTAAATTGAAAAATATTTACTGCTGTATTAACTCACTGGGTTTAATTAATTCCATTGCTTAGTAACATGATATATTTTTTTTCAAATAAAAATTCACTGGGTTTAATTACGTTGCTTAGCAACAATATATATTTTTTAAATAATTTATCAGAACAAATGCTATTTGCATAATGCTATCTCAATGTAAGGTTTAATCATGCACTTTTTACTAATATTTCGACAACCCCTGTTCCTAGAAACTCAAAACATGGACAACATTTTAAATTAAGCTATTCCAAGTCTATTTTCAAATTCAATGCAGCCATTCTCTCATAATGATGTAACAAACACATACAAACAAACAGACAGATTTTCAATTTTATTTATATAGATTGGTCAGTTTCAACCTTTTTCTCAGGCAGAAGTTTTCTCTATACAGGGTCTCCCAAAAAGATTGAAACAAGCTTTAATTCTTTACCTAATGAAGATAAGTACGCAATGTAAATTGCAAAAATGTTGAAAGTAAGGTAGGAAATAAGACTATGTTAATGAAATAGTCCTACCATTAATTTTCAAAAAGTTACACTTTTTAAATTTTGATACAATCCCCTTAGACAAATTTGGTCAATAAGAAAATTTTTATTTTTAATGCAACAAGATCATTAGAAAAAAACCAGCTCTTTAAAATTGAGCGAGTTATATTTAATTGAAAATTGAACATTGTGAATGTGGACCATATATCAAATTAGAAATGTAAATTTGTGACATATCACAAAAAAGATAAAACTGGATGATAATACATAGGAGACATTTTTGCGAATTCCACATAGGCTCACGATGCAACAGATTCCTAAGTACTTTTCACATTAAGACATGCCATTTTTTTATTTGAAACAATTAAAATAAATAAGTAAACAAATGCAAGTATGTATTTGATTTAGAAATTTAACATAATTTTTAAAATGAAGAATAGAACACACAAACAATTTTTTCTTTCTTTTAACTCTAATTTAGTCGTTTCAAATGTTTATAGTAAAATCCTTTAAAAAAACTGAAGAATGAAATGCTGACAATTTATTTTTTAATTTAAGTATTTATTCCCAGTATTATTTCCATTCAATACAACTACACTTTTTAATATTATACCAAAATAAAGAAGATTAGAAATCATTCAGTAAATCGTCAGCATGTTTAGTTCTGAATTGATGAATTAAGAACACATAACTGGTTGTGCATTATGGTTTTAACAAATAACAAGTTTTTTGAATTAACAATGATTTATGCTCTGTGTAATAAAAATACTGCAGAAACTGCTCAGGATTTTGTATGGCGATATCCAAACTTGCTTGAAATTTCACATACATTTGTTTATCAGATAATGAGGAAATTAAGAACTACTGGTTCATTTCATCCCAGACCTGACCCTGGAAGAAATTGTTTATACACAGAGGACCAAGAAACTGATATCATCACATATTTTTCTTTCAACCCATGAACAAGCATTCGAAAAGCAAGTGAAACTTTGGGGCTATCTAGGATGTCAATTGCTAGAACACTTGGAAAATACCATTGGAATCCATTTTGTATTCATGGACTTCAAGCACTTCATCCCTCCGATTTTGACAGGCATGTAGCATTCTGCAACTGGTTGTTAATCCAACAAGGCATCAATTCGAACTTTGTTAAGAACATTCTGTGGACTGATGAATCTTTGTTTATGGAGGATGGAGCAATAAATACTCACAGCGATCATTATTGGGATAATACGAAACCATTTTTTGTCTATGAAATACATCACTAGAGAAAGTTTTCTGTGTCTGTATGGTGCAGAATTTGGAATGGAAAACCGATTGGACCTGTGTTGTATGAAGGAACTCTTATAGCTGAAAAATACATGCAGCTTATTTTAAAAGGTATTGTAACGGATTTTATGGAGATAACAACATTTTCGCTTCTATAAAACATGTATTATCAACAAGATGGCGTGCCTGCACACCAGGCTATAATTGTGACAAACTGACTCAAAACTTTGATAAACAGTGGATTGGTTTAAAAGGAGCCATAGAATGGCCCCCCAGATCCCCTGACTTAACCCCTCTTGATGTATACTTATGGGGTCGTCTTCTAACACTAGTTTATAATACTCGCCCACTAAATGCAATTGACCTTAAACATAAGATAATTGATGCTTGCAACAATATTAGTGGTGAAGAGCTCCAAAATATTTACAAAAGCATTATTAGAAGAGCTCAGTTATGTATTGGAGTTGAAGGAAAACATTTTGAGAATGCTTTGTGAATTGTATTTCTAGTATTTGTAATGAAATTTGTCTCTTTACATCAGTGGTCTTCTATCAATATATGCATATTTTAATTATATGCCTCAACTGTGTAGTGAGTACCACTGCTTTATATGATCTCTGTCTGTGTAATGCTTTATTTAGATGCATTTGTGATAAAAAAATTTGACACATATTAACGTATTTTTGATCTAAACAATTTACATCATCAATTTATTTATGATCCCTATTTTCACTGATGAAACAGCCTTTCACATGGTACGGAAAAGGCAGATTTTTTCCTTTATCATAATTCAGTTGATTTTAAAGATACAGATTTGTGGTTTGTTTTAAATAATCTTGTTGCATTAAAAATAAAAAATTTTCTGATTGACCAAATTTGTCTAAGGAGGTCGTATAAAAATTTAAAAAGTGTAACTTTTTGAAAATTAATGGGAAAACTATTTCATTAACATAGTCTTATTTCCTACCTTATTTTGAACATTTTTGCAATTTACATTGCCCACTTCAGGTAAAGAATTAAAGCGTGTTTCAATCTTTTTGGGACACCCTGTATACAGTGGCTAGAATGGATAGTGTGCCGACCGAGGCGAAAAACAGGTTCCCTAAAAACCGCCTACGCCAGACGGCGTTGGTCTCAAATAAGCGGTCTAAAGCGGAGGAGTTAACATTGAAACTAATGGGAATTTAATTCAAACAAAATGATTGATATCTTTGGAATTAATTGAAGAATTTGTCTGAAATTTGGTGTAATTATTGCAAGTGGTATACACAAAAAGTCATTTGATTTTCAGAGAGATTGACCTAGGGATATATCCATATTTTAAAAATTTTATTTAGCTTTATCTGTGGTCTTTCAAACATTTGAGATCCAAAATAATCAAATTCATTCATCACAGTAACGTGAAATTCGGTATGACGTTTTCTCTTGTGGTACATTTCAAGTCTTTCGATTTTGAAGCTTATCGGGCTAGCCCGTCCTGGGCCCGCCATATGACTTTACTTTTTGGTATAACTCGAGAACAGGTGTATCTAAAAATTCGAAGTTTAGCATATGCTTGTCATTTGCTGTATATTTTAACTCTTTGGATTAAAAATCTTATCGGGCTAGCCCGTCCTGAGCCCAACAAGAGGAATATATCGTTTTTTGAGAATAACTCAAAATTCGGAGGATCTAGAATGTCTAAATTTAATATATCATTGTCTTTTGTGGTATATTATATTTCATCGCATTTCGAACTTTATCGGGCTAGCCCGTCTTGGCCCGCCAAAGAAATTTACTCGCTTTTAAAGAATAACTCGATCAAACGGAGTAGCTAAAGAATGTGAATTTTGTATATCAATTCCTTTTGGATGGATTTTAATTTAGATTTTGAACCCCATCGAGCTAGCCCGTCCTGAGCCCAACAAGAGGAATATATCGTTTTTTGAGATTAACTCAAAATTCGGAGCATCTGGAATGTCTAAATTTAATATATCATTGCCCTTTGTTGTATATTAAACTTCATCGCATTTCGATCCTTATTGGGCTAGCCCGTCTTGGCCCGCCATAGAAATTTACTCGCTTTTCAAGAATAACTCGATCAAACGGAGTAGCTAAAGAATGTGAATTTTGCATATCAATTCCTTTTGGATGGATTTTAATTTAGATTTTGAACCCCATCGGGCTAGCCCGTCCTGAGCCCAACAAGAGGTATTTATCGTTTTCTGTGAATAATTCAAAATTCGGAACGTCTGGAATGTCTAAATTTAATATATCATTGACTTTTGTGGTATATTATATTTCATCGCATTCGAACCTTATCGGGCTAGCCCGCCATAGAAATTTACTCGCTTTTCAAGAATAACTCGATCAGTCGGAGTAGCTAAAAAATGTAAATTTAGTATATCATTCCCTTTTGGATGGATTTTAATTTATAATATACTATTCTCTTTTGGGATATATTTTAATTCTTTGGATTTTAAACTTTATTAGATTACCCCATCTTTGCCCAGCCTTAGGAATGCATTCGTTTTTGGAAAATAACTCGAAAATTGGAGAAAAATTATCATTTACCAAACAATTAAACAATTACATTAGTTCTCCTTAGGGATTATATTTGAGAAAGTATTTTGTACTGTTGTGTAAACCCACATCCGATCGTCGACCCCCCCCCCCTTATCCTAGATCTTGCCTACGCTTATATGCAAGAGAATTAAATAATGCGAAACCAGTCCACGATGCACTTTAAAGATTCATAGTAATATAGTGATTCGTACTACATAGTATAATAGAAAGGGAAGTCTTGTGACGGGATTTTTGGATGCTGAAATTCGCAGATTATGAAATGTTAAGTGATTTTTTAGCCTATTCGTCGAAATGAAAAATAAAATAATATGCTGGATGAATCGAATTAATACATTTTTCTAGGCAATTTTACACAGAAAAGGCAATAATGATAATTACAGCCCTACATTACACAGTTCTGTAGTTTCAGTACTACTAGAATTCTAGAACTTATCAAATCAAGTAAATACACGATGTCACACGACAAAATAAATAAATACATAGTATAAAGGGTTATACAATTTTGGACTTGCCTTTTGATATGATTTAGCTGTATGTAACTTGATATGATATATGAGTAATATGATATGAGAATAAAATAACTTACCAAAAAATAACACCAGAAAATAAGCCATTTTCAAGATATTTCATATGTTTTAGCTGATTTGTGCAAATTTTAATACATTCTTGTAAACATGTACTTGATATCAATTTAGACAAAACGACAAATCTTTTGAGAGCATGTTGTCATCCATGTCACATTAAACTGAACTGTATCGTGGAAAATTTCAATTAACCAGAAAGTGCTGCCAAATATAATGTGAAAGTTATTGAGTTCAAATACATATAATTTCAAAAATACATGATTTTGTTCAAGGATATTCAAAATGCATTATATAAAATTCGACTGCCACATAATCGATTCTTTCACAATTCATCGTCATCACACTTACTATATATCATGAGAGAGATAAGGATAATTCTATAGAAATCATAATCAAAGAACTCTTGAAGTCATGGAAATGTTAAAATAACTTTTCAGTCAGTTTAAGTTATTTGCATCAAATTACCAAAATATATACAGATGACATGATATTATTTACAGACACATATCACCTCAGAAACAGTAAAATCGTATTCAGCGATGTTCAAAATAGAATTTCAATTATATCACAACATTTCCTAGTTCAATGCACATTTCACATGCCTTTTGAGACACTTTAAACGCATACTTAGCAAAATGATAATTTTCGAGTTCTGATCAGTTCTAATATTTGTATTGGTGTTGAGTTGTACTACACAAAATTATAAAATAGAAAATGTTGAAATTCGCACCTTCCATTTTAAACTGAACTGTAACAACGATACAGAAATTTGAATTGACCAAAAATTGCTGTAAAGTATTAATGTGAAAGTTATTGAGTTCAGATACACATCATTTAAAAAATAGTACTATATTTAAAGATACTTAAAATACATTACTTCAAAATTTGCCTGTCGTATAATCGATAATCGATTCGTTCACAATACATCTCCATCACACTTACTCTATATTATGGCAGTGAACATGATAATTCTATAGTAAAGATAATCGAAGAAATTTTGAAACCAGGAAGAAATTAAAAGAACTTTTTAGTCAGTTTAAGTATTGTCCACTCCACTGGAATTATTATAGTCTCAGTAGCTCAATGAATAATAGAGCTGAATGCATTCTAGATTTACTTCGTTCGTCCCAATTTCAGATTCTTCGAACGTTCCCTTTTTCCACTTCCGACTTTATTTAAGTTTTTTAGATAAAAATGCATTCGAGTTAAAATGAAAAATTTTATTATTTCTTGTGTCAGATTTGTTTTGTGTATATCACATCCAACACATTTTATTTTATCTTTCAAACAGAGCAAGATATCAAGTACACTTTCTTTATGTAATTGGTTTAAACTGAAAAAATTTGTAAATATGCTTTCCATTTCATATATTAGATTATATAAGGGCTCTGAAGGGTAAATTAATCCTCCATTATCGATTTCTTTGGTAAAACTTGCTATTTCAACATTAACTTCACCTTTTGCCTCCAGGTATGTTTTACACTCATCACAATGGGTTTTTCTGATAAATTTTCGTACGACATATCCAGACACATAATATATTATTTTTGAATTGCTGCGCTGAGATAGTACGTCCTGATGCTCTTGCGTGCTTTTTGCCTTTAAAAACTGTTCCGCATCTGATATCTCACCTCTTTCTATAAAATTATCAATTACTAGAGAAAATGGTTGTTTAGTTACTGTGTCTTCACTTTGGCAAACTAAAGAATTAAGAACATTAAATGCAGTGCTGCCTGTTTTAGGTGCTCTAGCAAGATTATAAAAACTTAAACATTCAACAATTGTTAAAAATTCAGCTGGAGTAGGGTGATCATTGCAGCCCTTGGATTGCCGAATGATACTAAAAAGATTTTCAAGTTTATCTTGGCTTAATCTTGCTGTTAATAAGTACTTGAAACCGGCATTTTTTGACAAATCTTCCAAAAGAGATAATGTGCTATTGATTGTCACCTGTAGGCCTGTAAAAGTGCTTCAACTAATAAATCCATTGCCTTTAGACCGACAAAAAGCTTCCCACTCTGTCAAAAAAATTAGAAAATCTTTCAGGAAAACTGCTTCTTTAGAATCAAGACGTAAACTTTTAGGGGATGTACGAGCTGTCATTACATTAATGAGTCTTTCAATGCGCGAGATGAAAGAAATTGTAGCCTGTTCATCCCCAAACTGCCGGATTTCCTCTTTGTACAAAATTAGGCCATTTAGCATCATCTTACTGAAGAGTTGAAAAGCATAATTTACACGCATTTTCTCAAAAATATTGGGATAGAAATGAACGTGACTAATTCTGGGCATTATGCTCATTGATACCGAATGTTGATCCTGCTTCCAGGCTTCCTTTAAAAATTCAATTCTGACTTCACCTTCATGTGTCAGAAAACCCCCCGTTTTCAGAAAATAATTCCGTAAACATTTTAGAAGGTGAAAAAAATCCGAAATGAAGTAAAGGAACCTCTTTTCGTTACAAGGATGATTAACTTTATACTTCATGACACCATTAGAAAGCATTCCAACGCCAAATTCTCTCCACATAGATCGGTTCCATGTTGCCCCATCTCCTGTAATTGCATCAACATATAAGCCCGTCCGTTCAAGTTGAATTATGGCCTCTACTAAAATTTTAGCTAGCTGAGGTCCTTTTACATTTTTGTGTGTTCCAAAAACACCTATTATTTGAACCCAATCGCCTGTGAAGGGTTGGAACATCAGCACAAGGCCATGATCACATAATTTCATTTTATCTTCTTCTGATGAAAAATTGCCGCAATCAACATATCCTTGGATTAGACCATCATGTTTAAGCTGTAAGTTTTTGATAATTTTATCTCATCAAAAAGAAGATTTCCATGTTTAGAAAAAGAATCTAAAGTAGATACCTTATCTTTGAGTGCAACAAAAACTTTTTCATTAAAGCCATATCCTGATTTAAATTTATTTAAAGTCTTCTGTATGCAGGATTTCCCAGGTAAAATCAAGATGTTATTTAGACGCATATGTTCATACAAACGTGGACTTTTCATACGCATTAAAATGCATTCAAGAAGCCACTGTTGATTATAAATATAACCCTTTGTGCTTTTTCTCTTTGAAGATTCCAAGCAGTGCTTCATTGCTAACTGTTGTTTTGGGGGCAGAAGTTTCATTTGATGAGCAAAGTCATTATTACATTTTTCAAGATCACTTTTTGTCAATTCTTTTTTAAGTGCCTCAATTTTTTGTTTCATTAACTTTTCCGTTCTTTTAGAAATTTTCAGTTTGTTTTTCAAAGATTGACGTAATTTGGTTTGCTTCGTTATTTTTGCCTTTGCTATTTTGTTCAATACAGATTTTCTGACAAATTTGCAGTGCAGGCATTTAGAACGATGACTTTCTATTCCAGCACACTTCGGACTCTTTAAAATATTTCCATGAATTATAACATATTTAGAGATTAATGATTTTGTTAAAGAATCACTCAAAGAGGAAAATTCATCTATCTTACCTACTCCTGAACATTCAGAAGCTCCTTCAGTATATTTTAACACATTTTCCAAAGTATCTACAGATTCAAGAAGCTGATTTTTGACAATTGCATTGCCAATCTTAACACAGCAGGAGATAACACCTTCAGCAGTTAATTTAACAATAACAAGTTTGTTAGGCTGTGTTAATGCGTGACATTCCAAATCATCTGAAACTGAATCCCATTTTGCAAAAGCAATAGTTGACTGAAGATTTTCAAATCTTAATTTTGTCCAGAATTTGGATGGTAAAACTACATCCGCAAAGAGATCAAATTGACATATATTTTCAGATTCTGTTGGAAATGGATTCAAAATATGTAATTCATCATGTGATAATTTCCTTTTCTTTATTGGTGCGTTTGCTACTCTTTTAGGAACTGGTCGTTTCTTAACTTTCGATGTTAAATAATGCGGAAGGTTCTGGAAAATTGTTGGGATAGCATCAGATTTTAGTGTAGGTCGACCTTTAGGTAATAACACTTCTTCTCCGTTAATGATATGTCGGTAATTACGATCAATAAATTCATTAGCAAAATGCAACTCACAAACCACAGAGTTTTTGTCCAGAACTTTATCTGCGCAAGGAATTAACTTTGTCCATTTAGCTCTCAGTTCATCGTTGTCAGGAGCTTTAAATAGAGAATATTTGCCTCTGAAATTCTTGTAACCTATTTTACATTCAGGTACGAAGCAGTGTCTGTCATTCCCTTTCTTTTTAGAATTTGATGACATGCTTCATCAACTATAAAAACTATTAAATATGTTGATAGATCTATTAGAAAACTGATATGGTATGGCTATAAAAACAGTCCTTTTTAATCCAAATATAGATTTTCAACGTCAGTTACAACAAACATCAAATGAGTGAAAGCTTGCTGCTTACACTTTCGAAAAATCTTTCTTTCTGAGTGGGTCCATCCTGTCCAATCTTAGACCGAAATAGAATATTGCGCATGTGACGGTTCTTAGTAAAAACAAATTCGATCTCAGATGACCAATGTGCTAATGAGATACTTCCTATTGTATCTAGCGGCCACCCTGAAGGCAGTACAAAATGTCCTTCCCTGGTGTTCTACCCATTTCCAGAGCCCCCGCTGATTTGCGGATCTTTTGAGCATTGTTCGTGTAAGAGATGTGGCAATTTGCGGAAACGTATGTAAAGGAGACGCGCCTGTCGAAATAAAATAGCGGTCGATTACATGTCCACTCTCAACCGAAATTCTTACCAGCGCTATCTTTCACCGTATAAAGAGACAGCACTTGTAGGCAGCCCCCACCTTGTTCTAATGTTCAAGCGGCAATGGTGTTTCATGTTTTTCTTCCAAATTCACAGGGCCACCCACGGGCATTTTTCCTAGTAGCCGAAATCATCTAGTAGCCGAGCATCAAAATCTAAATTAAAATCCATTCAAACGGAAATGATATACTAAATTTATATTTTTCAGCTACTCCGATTGATCGAGTTATTTTTTAAAAGCGAGTAAATTTCTATGGCGGGCCCAAGATGGGCTAACCCGATACAGTTCGAAATGCGGTGAAATGTAATATACCCCAAAGGAAAATGACATATTGAATTTAAACCTGTGGGTCCGTAAGTCCTTCCGAGAGGTTGGTGGTAGGGGAAGGAGGGTACGGTCCCTGTGGATGCCTCCCCCACTGGGTTCCGGTTTAAATTGGGTGGCACTTCCCGGCCGTCCAAACAGTTGCCTTACACCTTTCTGGTAGGTCGGACGGTCTGGGTCTCAACAACAACAACATTCTAGATGCTCCGAATTTTTAGTTATTATCAAAAAAAGATATATTCCTTTTGTTGAACTCAGGACGGGCTAGCTCGATAAAATTTTTATCCAAGGAATTAAAATATACAGCAAATGGCAAGGATATGCTGAACTTCGAATTTTTAGATGCACCTATTCTCGAGTTATACCGCAGAAACGGGTGAGTTTCTAAGGCGGGCCTAAGCCGGGTTAACTCGGTACGGTTGAAAATTGAAAGAATTAAAATACACCCCAAAAGAAAACGATATATTAAACTTAGATTTCCAACGTTCTTTGATTTTCGAGTTATTCTCTAAAACCAGGTAATATCCTACGGCGGGCCCAGGACGGGCTAGCCCGATAAGCTTCAAAATCGAAAGAACTGAAATGTACCACAAGAGGAAACGTCATAACGAATTTCACGTTACTATGATAAATAAACCTGATTATTTTGGACCTCAAAGGTTTGAACGAACACCAGATCAAGTTAAATAAAATTTTAAAAATAAGAATATATCCCTTGCTCAATCTCTCTGAAAATCAAATGACTTTTTGTGTATACCACTTACAATAATCACACCCAATTTCACACAAATTCTTCAGTTATTTCGAAAGATATCAGTCATTTCATTTGCAATAAATTCCCATTTGTTTCAATGTTAACTCCTCCGCTTTAGACCGCTTATTTGAGACCAACGCCGTCTGGTGGAGGCGGCTTTTCAGGAACATCTCCCAGCATTGGGAGGTATAGGCGGTCGGCACACTATCCCTTCTAGACACTGTACCCTGTATAGTTAATGTGTTAAAATATGATGTATGAAAATGCAAGAAGACTCCAAAATTTTTCAAATCATCTTTTCAAAAGTATATTATATTTTAAAGAAAATACCGTAAAACTCATTTGCATAAATTTCTTACCTGATTTGTTTTTATTAAATAAACAATGTGTATTAAATTTAAAGAAAGAATCAACAATAAATAAGCTACTTAGAAATGAAATTATTTGAAATGTGTAAATCAGTATGGTTTAATAAACATTCTACCAAGTATAACTCTATTTACCATCTGCCAAAAATGTCAAATGGTACAGATAAGATAATAATTTAACTGTTACAGCTTTTAGATTTGTCAGCACCATTCTATATTGCAGATGGCAATTATTCTTTCTTACTATGTATTTACAATCACATAAAAGTTTCAAATAAGAGAAAAAAACTGTTACAAATAACTATTAAACAAATTTCATTTGCTGGGCAAAATTTCATTCAGGACCGTTTTAACTTTTAAACAATTATATGGTATTTTGTATTAATTTTTCTATAGAAGCCAAGTATTTTTTTATTTTTTATGAATGCTAATTTAAAAAGTAGTTTGCATTTTATTAAAAATATTTTTTTCTTTCCCAGTCTTCATTTTCGACTAATTTTTTATTTACTCTTTCAAATACTAAAGCTTAAAAAGCTTGTATTTTATCAGAAAGCTAAGATGTTTGGCATTTTTTGTGGACATCAGTGAATTCTTTTTAAAGATTTAAGCAGAAATTTCCTAATTTAAAAATAGTATTCTATACTTTGGTGTAAATCACTACACTCAGTTGAATCTCCTATAGATAGACCCAAATTCAACATATTTTTGAGTTTCAATGTCCCATTTCATTTATTAGTTAGGAAAAAGTGAAAGACCAATTTGTAATAATAGTGAAATTTAAATGTTTCACATAATCCTTGTTATATTTCATTTTAGTAGAATATAGTTTCAATTTTTATAATATATTTCTATCAACTATTCTATTAACATGTGAAAGTTATTTTTCAAACATATTATTAATGAAGTAAAAAGCTATTTCCTGTTATTAAAACAATGATTTAGGCACTTAAATATACAGCCATTTTAAGAGTTAGAAATTATAATTTCACATTTATTTGTATCTATAATAACATATTTATGTTAGTTAAAAATATGTTTCATTTTATTTACAGGTTAAGAGTTCTGAGAACAATAAAAATGTGCTAACTTTAATTTAAATAAAGATTAAGAGCCCTGACAATAATAAAAATGCAAGAACATACAGTAGTTTTAATTGTAAAAATAATATCAAAAATTTTGTGATCCATTATTTTAAAAATAAACTCAAATTTTCAATAGCACTCAGTCTACAGGACAAACTTTTATGAAACTTCTGATCACTTTATTAAATACAAAAGAAGCAATATTATGTTTGCATCCTACCTATATATATTATATATAATATATATATAATATAATATATAATATGCTATAATATAATAATATAATAATAATAATAATAATAAATAAATAAATAAATAATAATAATAATAAATAATAAAATAATAATAAATAAAAATAATTAAAAATACTTAAAAATAAAAATACTTACTTTACACTGCTTGGATCTAGTGTGAAAATAGCAAGCTTTCGTTGTTCATTAGCATTCAATAAAGTTTTCCTTTTCTTCTGTCTCACTGCAACTTTCCTTCTTTTGAACTTATCAAAATTGAAAGCATATTGCTTAAATTCATCAACTGTATATGTAGAACGAGGTAACACATCTTTTAAAAATGTTTTAATGTAATCATCTGGTACTTTCTAAAAAAAATAAATAAATAAAAAAAATATATATATATATTACCTTTTTTTTTAATCACAATCTGAATTTTTTAGACACAAAATATGACATTATATATTCTAAACTATCAATAATGATATAAGCTCTATGCATGGTGTTTGACATATAACAATTTCTAGTCAATATACATTGCTTAGGAACTTTTTAAAAAACATTTTTAATGGTCAAAAAAGTAAAAATATTTTGATTAGGTCAGATACTTAAAATGTAGTAGTTCTAATAATCTAATTTACTGATAAATCAATACTTACTAGTCAGAATAAAGTTAAAATATATTAATTTGTAAGTAGCTTAGAAATTTGTATTTTAATCCCAAAATTTTGTACTGTCTACTAATCCAAAATGCTAGTTCTCTTTAAAAAATATATTATAAAAATATGCATGAAAACAAGAAATAATTAAAATTTATCAACTTACTCGAAGACCTATTCTATCACTTAGTGCTTCAACAGATTCAGGTAAGCCTTTATAAAAACCTTCTGTAATAAGACACAAAAATTTATTCAAATTCATAATGATATATAAAAATTAAAAATAATAATCTGAAAGCAATACTTTAACTAATGTATTATGTGTATGTACAGTTAGAAAAAGGAAGAGAATAAAATATATTACATTCCAATCTGTTCAACATTCAACTTATATTTACTTTAGCTTCAACAAATGTACTTAGCTACTTAGCTGACATTTGATCGTTCCATATTAGCCAATTTAATATATTGACAAAAACAGGATTTGCTAAGATAAAGCAATTTTCGAACTCAGCTGATTTTAACCCATCAAAACACTCTTATGAAAAAAAATTGGTTCAAACTGCTATCAAAATAATGCTACAATAAAATTGCTTACAATAAAATAGCATAAAAATCTTATTGTATAAAGTGGTTTCTAAGGCAATAGACTCTTTTACAGGATAAAGAGATAGAGCAATTGTAACAGCAAAAATCAGAATAGAAATCTATCAACAGAAATTTAAAAAATTCAGATAGTAAGGTTTTTAAAATACATATATTTAAGCCTCTGAATAAAACATTTAAAAAAAATTCAAGATGGCAAGCTTTTAAAATATAATTTTCTTTTATGAAGAACAGTAAAAAATTTTAAAAAATCAATTAAATTAATATTAACTTTTCAGTTCGCTTTTTAGGACTCATTCATAATCAGTCTTCATTTTAAATTTTCGAGAAAAAATACTTTGTTTTATTATTTAGATGAGAAAATGCAGAGTAAACAAATTAGCATGATATGTTATATATTATGTTGGATGTTAATTTATATAAATATCATAAAATTTATAACACATATACATCAATTTGCTTGGTGAGTTTTGAATTATTCTAATCCAAATTGGTGATGCAGAACCACAAAAATAAACACTCTTCAATATATATATTATACCCAAAATACAGTAGTAGAAAATCTAGAATAAGGCTACCTATTAAATAAATGAAACTATATCGGAAAATCACTATCCCTAAAATGCTTTACATTGCTTTTTTAAAAGAACAACTGTAAACCATTAAGAATCTTAACTAGCTGTTCATAATCATTCCTATTAAAACGATATAACTATAATATATTTTATGTCACATTAAAGAAAATAATAATAATGAAAATAAAATCAGGACAATGGCTTATAAATGTTGAACAACTTTGATCTAAATAAGTATTTTACAAATCCTTATGGGATTCATAGAGCTATTTCTTGGTTGCAAAAATTTCTGCAACTGCAGAAATTGGTTTTCATAAACTTTAATAGAATTGAATATACCAAAGAATTCTTTTATAGAATAATTGTGAATTATATTATTGACAACATATAGGCAAATGAGAATAAAAAGTTGTGTAACTTTGAACTTTAATTAAGATATTCATACCAACAATTCTGATAAAACAGGTGGTTCACAAAAAAAAAAAATCTGTGGAAAAATATTTTTGGGATTGATGTTGGTGATTACTAGAAAATATGTACAATAGTAAAATTAAGATATAATTAAGGGTTGTGTTGTCAATCACAATTTCTGATAAAATATTTAAACATCTGTAAAAGAATTCTCAAATTCCTTATGTGCTAACATTCAAAGATCTGATGTGTAATCATCTATGCTTTTCACTTCTTTCTCAAAATATTTTTACATTTATCGGGTGGTAGATTTTATAGATGTAATGGACAGACAAACGTGATTAAAAAAGAAGACCAACACTAGGATTTCATTGACACTTTTTGAAGATAAGAAATATTATTTGGAATTTAAAACAATGATTTACAATTTATAATTTTCTGCAATTTAGATCAAGGAACCAAAACTTGAGTAAAGGTAGACTTTTGTGAATAAAAGTTCCATGTGGCAATTGAGTTGATGAAATATTAACTAAATTCCAGAGCAACCACTGCATAATTTTGTATCCCTTTAAAGGATATCTTTCTTTTATATGTTGACAAATTCTTTTACATACAACAAAACTGTCTTAGTATATGATGACAATTAAACAACACAAAATGAGAGGTGAATCCAGAACAAACGGAGGTTTCTAAACTTTAAAATACTGATGTTAAAAAGACTCTAAAGTAAAAGAAACAGGCTCAAACGCTAGTAAAATAAAATACACTTATATATATATAAATATAATTATTAAAAAGTTAATAAAATCTAACATATTATACTTTTAGGTTGCTTTTTCTTTTTAACTTTACTACAAGATGCAACATCCATGTTTGTTTATTTACAGTTATTTCAACAGTTAAGAGAACAGAGACCTAGAATGCTCAGAGTTACAGTTAAGATACAAAGAGGAAATTAACCATAAAAGCAGTCTTTGGAACAGTAATCGTATGCAGTAAACTCTTAAATAGTTTTTAAATACGTCACCGCCAGACGGAGCTGACAACGCTAGCGCATCAGACCGTCCGTCTCCTGAAGGCATGAGAAACCGAGAAACTATTTGGACGGTCGGTCGCTAGTAAAAGAATTCTCAAATTCCTTATGTGCCGCTAGTAATCCATGAGAGTAGCAAAATAAGCTATTCGAAATAATTAAGGCAACTTTCGGCTTTTTTCCATCCATGCCATTCCTATTATCGCAACCGCAAAAGAACGCTTGCTCAAACTCCTTTGAAATTTGTCCGAGTGATAGAATGCAATATGTAGTTTCTTCTGTAGTAAAAAAATTCGTATAATATTAATAAATTAATTATATATAAATAAAAAACTCAAAACAGATAATTAATTTTTAGTTTTACAGCTCTGCACTATATAGGCATCCATATCTTATTTCCTGCATCGAATATTTTAAATTTTCTGACTACAGAAAAAAATAGGGCTTCAACTTTACCATGCACATCCAATTTTTTCACATATTGTTCAATCCGGCCACACAGAAAGGCCACAAAAATCCGGCCACACAGAAAGCTACCATTAGCCTATGGGTTGGTCGTGTGGTCTGGGTTTTCTACATATTGTTCAATAACTTATCTGTTTATATGATAATGCGATTTACAGTTGCAGGTGAACATTTGGCCATTTATGCAGGCAATATTGGCGTAAAGCCAGTAGAACAACAACCCGAGCTGTGAACGTAAATCAAAACAGTTTTATTTGTCACTTTGTAAAAATAGTTTTAAAAAAATGTAAATAAGAGTAACTATTATATTTGATACATTTCTAGCACAACTCTACTGTTCCAATTTATGACTCAGTATAAAAATTAAAATTTAAATTTGTAGAATGCTGTTTCTTATTTATTAGATTCAGTTCACCAGTCTATCGACAATACAAAGAGGATTTTTTTCTTCTGTATTTGATGCTGTAAGTTAGAAAATGTCTCTTAAGCTATGCACCTTATCAGTGAATGCATAAAATTTAACTTATGTTGCAGACAGCTTATGATAGATGATAATAAATGCGTGTAATACATATTTTTAACAGTAGGTAATATTGCATGAAAACATTGGAAATGATGAAAACATTGGTCGGCGTTCCCAAAATTGTGCTTCATGAATACCAATATTTTAAGATACAGATAAGTGCAAGCAGGTGGTGCACTTCTTATCATTTATCTTAAAATGTTGAAAATATTTATGAATGAAAAATTAATTTATAGTTATTTGACTACATTTGTTAAATATTTTATAGTGAAGCAACTATTTAAAGAGTTCAAATTGAAACAACGGGTTTACAAGTTCAGAGAAAAACAAGGGCTATAATAGAAAATTGCACCTTTTTTATATTCTGAGTAATCAAGATGCAAAGTTTCACAATACCATCTTGTCTAAAGATTGAACTTTGTGGGATAATATCCAGAATAAACATCATTTAACAATACGTGCATCACTTTTTATAGAATCCTGCTATCACTCTTGAAAGCATTTTATTGCATTTTTACATTATATTAAACCAAATATATGAAAAAGTTTGATGCTACATTGCTATGGCCCATGAGGATTTAACATTTCAGCATTAATCATCCTAATCATCAATCAAACAATTATTTGACCTTACACACGACATTAAAACATATTCTTGGAATATAAATTCTATAAATATGGATTCCGACAGTAACATAAGAAAAATTTGTCGAACTGAGCCAGTATATTCAAAATTTTAACTAATAAAATTAATGGTTATTCAGAAACCTATATGCTTACCTATAGAACATTTACTAAATTCACTTTTGTTGTACTTCAATTATGTTGTATGTATGTATGCACTTTGTACTTAAAATCGTACAAAAAATGCAGAATTATTTTTTTTTAATTGGTAGCTTCATTAAATATTCTGATTTAAAATATGGTAACGAAAGGACATTTTTTGGACATGGTATTCAGAATATGTTCCTTTTATTGCAAATTTAGCTAAACTACATATATAAAAATTCTACAAAAGCTAGAGTACATAAAAAGTTGTAGTTTGTTATATTTTCACACTAGTTTGTATAAAATCTTAATAAAGTGTCAAAAAATTGAAATTTATCATGGTACAAAATTTTAAATTCCAAATATTGCTTAACCATGTAAATATAATTTCGGGTTGCACCTTGAGGCATCATGTTATAATCATCATTAATTAATATGAACCAGAAGAAAATATAGAGTGATGCCTGTACAATTGTAGAAATGTTTTTTTTTTCTTTTTCTGTAAGTAAAAATTCTTCAGTGCTTTCTTGATTAGACAAAGTACCTCCACACCATCATCATCTGCATGTGAACATTTGCCCAACATAGAGTCATATAGACTCTTTTACCTCACATTCAATCACCAATTAGTCTTGTTCAATATAATATGCAATTTGACACTAAAGACTCTGTTTCTTCATTAGTTATACTGATATTTGTCTGTTTACCTTACTTGATGCGAACTTTTTCACTTCTGGCACAAATAAATATATCTGATACTTGATGTATATCATTTATTTTAAGTTGAGTCTGAACACCATGCTATCTCACACAAAATACAAAAATGAATATTTATTTATAGTTATTTCCAATTTGAAATTTTAAAACATTTTCATTTAGTTACATAGTTATTCGCCAACGAATTTTAAAATGTGTCAATTGTCATGTTTACTTTTTTTTCAGAATCCATCTAAAATAAAATTTATTCTAAAACATATTCTTGATTCAAAATATATTCGTTTCTAGGCTGTTCATATATAATTTCAGTAGAACTTAATTTATAGTTTTACATTCCTGGCTGCTGTTCCTCTGCAAAATGTCAAATGATGAAACTCATCAGATAATTTTTCAGATATATAATTTATAGATAGGCAATTCATATTAGATAATTTTTCCATTTTAAAAAGATTAAATATATATATATATATATATATATATATATATATATATATTCATGTTTGCATATTTGGGAAGTTGTATTCTGAATTGCTTGTCCAGTCTCCAGCTTAGACTCACTGGACGGGTTTGGGAGTAACTCCGTGAACGTTCGTACTGCCTCCCTGGTAGAATTTCGACTTGTTCATTCCGGTGCTTCTAGATTAAGCTGTTGAGGTTGATCGTGTATACACGTGGTAGAAGAATGGTTCATGCGCATGGTAATACAATTTTCTTAATGTATCCTTTTTTCATTTTTTGTTGCCTGTAGTCTGAGTTTAAGTATTTATAGTAATGTACTATTGCTTAATCTGAAACAGGCATTTGTTTGGGTTAATTGGAATTAAATACTCAGACCTGACGATGAATTTAATTCTAATTAATCATCGAATTTGGGATGGTGCTGTTCTTTTCTCTTATCGGCATTATGGCCGTGAATTTGCTTCTATGGTGATGTTAATATTACTTAAATTGTATTTTTTTTTATTTTTACATAATTCTTATTATTACATTTCAAATATATATATATATATATATATGATACAGAAATTTTAAGCTTTTCCCAATAACGCGCCCTTTTCTTTCATAATTCTTATTCCAAATTCTTATTTTTTAATATCAAGCACGTATTGCAACTATATTGAATTCTATCCCACGTCACTAATATTAACAAAGTCTGCCAGCACTTTCTCTTTTCCTCAACTATACCATATATGGTCACTAATCTTAACCTCTGCGTAAACTTTCTCATATGAAACTGCTTCCGCATCACATTTTTAAAGCATAAAGAACGCGAAGACAGCATGTGCCCCATGTCCTCCTATCCCTCCCCCCTGCGATGTAACTATACATTGTGTGAACTAAAGCAGACTGCATTGAGATTTCTTGAGAGCTGGTCGTCGAGCAGGAGCTAGGCCGGCCTATGTAACTATATCTGTTTCGAGTGTCATATAATAAAGTAGATTTTTGGTAATGTGAAAATGTCTCTTCCCTGGACTATTGTAGTTTATATTATAGAAAGCGACAGGGATTGCGCCGTGCAGTGGAAAAAATATTAAAAAACTGATTTTGAATCATGGATGAATCTGTGTTGGAATGAAAAAAACTCTTATCACGATGATGTGTTACGCTCTTCCGTAGAATAGATTCGAAAGGCGCCTTTTCGTGCTGAGTTATCAAAAAGACCGGCGGTGACCGACTTTTGCTTTTCTAAGAGTTGGATTGAGCGCATTTGAAAGAAAGTACGGATGTTTTCGGAATAATTGGACGCAACAAAATCGAAAAAGAACTATGGATTATTAAAGAGTGTAGATTTGCAATTCAGGATTGAAAATGGCAGAAATATCAACAATGACGGAAAACACAAATATGCCCGTATTACAAAAATTTGAAAATATCGAGAGTCGACATTTCGAAGAAAAAACCTTGCCCAAAATTCAAACTAGAGGAGAAACGGGAAATCAAGATAAAAAATTTTAATTTGCAATGTAGTAAACAGAGGATTACTGAAGGAGAAAAGTTAAAAATATCTTGCCCAAAATTCAAATTAGAGGAGAAACTGGAAATCAAGAAAATTTTTTTTAAATTGCAATGTAGTAAACAGAGGATTACTGAAGCATGTTGCACATGGAACATGTTGCTGATGAAGCATGTTGCAGCTCAATGTGTTTACTGACGCGTTTGTGAAATATTGGTGCACAAGCACGAGACATTTCTTTCTGCTTAAAAGAAATTAGGAGGTTAAATGATTTTGGGGATTCGATTCTGATTAATGATTGCTGACGTTTGAACACAATAGACGAAAATATACGTATTCCAGTACGTATTTATGTGCCTGCAGGGCCTGGTGATAATTCAGGGCACATGTACTCATACCAAACACATGCAAAACATTAAGACATACCACATTTATGGGTGCTTATAATCACAGCCTCGAAGGTAATACTGTACATGTAGAAAACTTCCAAACTTTCTACCGCAAAGTAATGTATTAAGACTGTATAATATTTAAAAGTATTGATATATTTTACAATTTGAAATAGAAGCTAATATTATCAGTTTTAAATTAATTAAAAATATATTTCTGCTTCAATTTTAAATCACATGCAAAATTTAGGCATTTATCCCTTAAAATTTGGGGCCCAGGAGGTCCTTGCAATAATCAGGTCCTGAATATATTGCATAAGCTTAATTTTTACAAGGTAGGATAGAAAAGTTCAGAGACTGTACTGATATCTCCAACCCTGATTGGAGGAAAGGGGAACTATTTTACCATGGCGTAGAGGCACATGTGACGCGAGATGTGAAAAGGAAGAAGCAGGTTTTTCCAGACAATGCGCGTCAGTGAACTGTAGTCGTTCGCATTCGTCGAAAACGGAAATGGCTCTTCAAACGCCATTTCCGTTTCCGACGAACGCGAACGACTATAGTTTACTGACACGAGGTGCAATGTTTCTGCCAGCGTTCCCCAAACGTTGGCAGAATTTGATATTCGTACTTTGTTCTTCAAACGCCATTTCCATTTTCGACGAACGCGAACGATTACAGTTCACTGACACGAGTTGTCCGGAAAAACCATGCACTGCGGACATGCTTCTTCTTCTTCATATGTCGCGTCACATGTGCCTCTACGCCACGGTAAAATAGTTCCCCTCTCCTCCAATCAGGGTTGGAACTATCAGCGCAGTCTCCGAACTTTTTGATCCTACTTTGTATATCGCCGAACAAGTTAGTAAAATTATTTGATATTTTGACGTAAAGTCCATAGTCTGAGTATCCGGATGAAACCGAGGCGAAAACTATAGATATAAATAAATTAGCGAGTAATTTGTAACGCTTCGAAAGCCTGCAATGAAAATAAATGCGTCTGAAGAAAATCAGATAAACTTATTGAACGTTACTGGAGTTTTACTATACAAAATGTTATTCATCTTAAACCATTTCGGCTTTATCGGTCTGGAGCAACAGTTGATTTTTTCATAGTTGTAGGAGAATATGGAAATAAAAATAATTTGAAAAGTAGAAAAATTTTGGGCACGTAGGAACACTCCTTATTGTTTCAGTTCTCATTTACACTGCGTTAATAATATATTTTTAAAAATTGACAGTTTAAATACATATTTTAGGCCTTTCGTCATAGAAAATGCATGCAATGCAGGGACACTTATTTTATCCGGCCTCAATTGTGGTATCTCACACGATATTGGCTGCCGGCAGTCCATAAAGCTGTTCTAAGTCTTTGGATGAGTCGGTCGGCCTGGGATTTCGACACGATATTGGCTCCGATACGATATAAGTTTCAGCTCCTTCCTTTTACAGACATGGTCACTTTCACGATCATTTATTTCACCGTAGTCTGGGCTCTTCGATTTTCTGTTACGGACGACATACACACATTGGCAGACAGGCAGAAAGATACACAAACATCTTCTTTTATTACGTAAGATTTATTAATTCTTTAAGCACAGAAGCTATTTCAATTACTAGGCAATTGTCAGTTAGCAGTACCATTTATCTTATGTAATTTACGGGAGAAAAGCAGCAAGGAATAAAAGTTATTATCATTTAAGATTCATCCAAATACACAAGAAAGAAATTCCACAAAGGAGAAAGTTTAAAGAATTTTCTCTTTAATTCTTTTCTCTTTGGAAATTCGACTTAGAATTTGAAATATTTATAATTCAGGGACTTCATGATGGCTGCATTCCCTTTTATATTGCAGCTTGAAGTCTACTATTCAAAGGATTACTTTGAATTTTATAGCATTTTAAAAGGGAAGAGCAGAACCAATATTTTTTCTGTTTCAAACTTTGAATGTAATGCATATAACTTTTCTAAAGTTGTGTTTCCAAGTTATACAAAGTTAGGTTTATTCATTTCATTTGTGTTTTCTGGAATAAATCTCCTTTCACGCATTCTATTTTTTATTTTGCATTATTTTATCAATTTCGTTTATATGTACAAATGATTCTCATAATTTGAATTACGTTGTTAAAATAGGAAAACAGTAGATGCATTAAGACTTTTTGATTCTATGTGATAGAACATTTACTTCAGAAGACCTTCTCTACAACGGAGCATTTTTGGGTAAAATCATTATTTAATGCACAGCTAAATGAGACTGATTAACCGACTAAGGATGAATTACACAACACCAAACTGCTGGTGGTGGAATCTTGAAATTTGCATCCACTTTGGACTTGAATGAGAAATATTTTTAATCTTGGAATTTTGTTTGATAACTTTATAAATGGCGGAAATTTTTGTTCTGACAGTCTTTCGACTATCACTCGAAAACAACTAGATACACAAAATTCGTTTTTAATATACCATCAGGCAAAGAAACAAACAAAAAAGTGTTCTAATTTTTTTAAAATTAATTTTATTGGTGTACATCAACCGTTCTTGAACAAATTTTTATAGTTACGGCAGACTATTTTTATTATATTTTATCAATGAATTTATTTATTAATTTTTTATTCTATTATGGTAACTAGGGCAATCTAGTTACAACAATCTACATAGTTACCACGCGCCGGCCGCCCATGTTGCTGCTCCATGGCTTCGGACGAGTCGGACGGCCTAGGCTTTCGACGGTCCCTGGGCGCATCTGCGCTGCGACCTTATTCGAAGCAACTTTTTGGGCAACGAATCAAAATAAGTTAAAACAAATAACCGTGGACCATAAACAACATTGAATAGCCATTGGCAATGAAGCAACGTGAAGAAATTCACTGACATAATTTCGCTCATAATTTCGCCAGAGTTAAATTAGAGCAACTGACCATGACTTCGCTAAATTGTAAAGAACTTTAATATTATATATGCTGTATATATCATATGTCTATTCTTCCGTAAGGCTTCTGTTCACAGTGCAGATGAGGTCACAAATGTGTTAACTAATTCAGTGGTATTCTGAGAAGGATGCAATTGCAGCAGTCTCAGCATGTCCGAGACGTGTTCTATCATTGATAGGTCTGGGGACCTGGATGGTCATGGAAGGGTATTAACTTTTTGCTTACGGGTGGACTAGCGTCAATCCCAAACAAAGAACCTTTAAAAAAGACAGGTATTTGACATACCTTATCCCAAACAGTTCGAACCCCGGACGCTAAGGTCTGCAAAGGGGAATTGAACTGTTTGGGATAGAGTATGTCAAATATGTGTCTTTTTGAAAGGTTCTTCGTTTGGGATTGACGCTATCCAACCCGTAAGTAAAAGATTAAATTCACGAAAATATTGTTGACAAAGTTATGCAGTATGTGGCCGAGCGTTGTCGTGTTGGTATATGGAACATGGGCGGCATGACAGCATGGGCAGTACAATCGGCTGTAGATATCGTCGACGCACAAGTGAGCCGTCAGATTGGCTTGCAGTACAACTAGAGAAGATCTGTTATTCCACGATATGGGTCCTTAGATTGTCACACTACGTATGAAGGCCGTGTGCCGCTCGATAATAAATATAGGATCGGAACGTGGGCCAGTCCTCCTCCCCACATGTATGTGGCGGTCATCAACACTGAGAAAGAAGGGGGATTCGTAGTTAAAGACATGTTTCCAATCGGATACTGTTCAGGCGGACCGAACTAGGCACAAATTCAGATGTCTCTGTCTATGTTAGGGTGGGAGTCAGTGGTAGGTGCCTTACTGGACGTCGAAACCTACTCCTACTTTCTGCCATTCGCCTCCGAATAGTATCCCTTGATACGGGATGCATGAAGGATGGCAAATGCCTTCGAATGCTAATAGCGACGCCATTGGAGTGGAAGTAGCTCCTCTCCTGACTGCATGATTTTCTCCAACAGTTGTCTATATGGGGCGTCATGAGCTTTTGTGACTGTTGCATGTTTTTACATAATTGCAGACTGAAACTTGGTGACTGATTGGAGGACGGTTTCGGCTAACCTCCTCTCCCGGCCACACATTAAACTGCCGTAAGCCCTAGGGTTGGCTGTGTGGTCTGGGCCTTCGACTTCGACTGTTGCATGTGCCATTTCTGATCCACAGTTGCCAACACCGAGCGATTACCATATGGCTCCGACCAAGATGGCGTATGATACGTCTGTTGGACCAACCAGCTTTCCTTAGGCCTATGTTGCTACCTCTCTCTAAATACGAAAATTGCTTATAGCCCTGTCGGGTATGTATGTCTCAAAGGCATCTTTGTGCACAATTTGCAGTATCAAAGTAGAAAATCCAGTCCCAATTGCCCGTGAGTGAGAACACAAGTCATTTTAGATGCTATACGATGCGTCGTTCTCATGCGCATTGCATGAGCCCTACAACATCATCGGCGCTGACAGTTTGATAATTTACATAACTCTAAACACGACATTTGCATGTTGAGTTTGCGGCTATAGCTCAACTTTTTTATGGGCGCATATTGTAAGAAATATGCTATTAGTTGTGCCTAAGCCCATATTGCAACATTACTTATGTTTGTAATGGCAACACCTTTTCTTGTGTTGTCAGAATGGCAACGGCCGTGTGTTGTTTATGTTCGATGTTTTATGTAACCGCGCGTTTGTTTATTGTATGTTTGTGTGAGATGTTACGTGATGTATTTCTTTTCGTTTAAATATAGTTCTGTCTAATATAATCGTAATGTTTATCATTTACCATAACACCCACTATTTCTGCTAAAACTAACAGATTATGGTTGCCCAGGTTGTTTATCTGCGAAACGGTAAGAAGACGTACTTTCGTTTTCGCGAATGCTGAGAATTTTTTGTTCTATGGTAAATTGCAATAAGTAGACGCACTTAGAAGTTATTAAATATTACGGATTATAATCAGAACTTTAAAATAAAGAAGCAAGGCTGCAATGAATGAAGAATTCAGAATCCCTAAATTATCGAGTGATAATTACCATTCTTGGGCTATTCGTGCCAGAGCAGTTTTGGTTCAGAAGGGATGCTGGGAGGCCATAGATCCTGGTTTTGGATCCGAAATGACGACTGACGAAAAGAAAATGAATAATCGAGCTTTAACTTTTCTGTTTCTTGTTGTTGATGACACGTATTTGGATGATATTGAGATGTGCACTACCGCAAGAGAAGCATGGAATGCGCTTGAGGAAATTAATTCGAAATGCGGTTTGTTGTATATTCTACAATTAATGCGGGATTTCTTCAACATAAAAATGAAAAATAATGAAGAGATGAAAGATTATCTTGGACGTTTAATGGATATCCATCGAAAATTAGCCAGCAGTGGTTACGCTTTTAATGATAAAGAAGTCGCACTGGTGATGTTACTGGGTATTCCAAAGACGTATGAAGCCCTAATTCTCAATCTTGAACAAGATGAAGAAAGTCTAACAACAAAAAAGGTGAAGGCTAGACTTTTGAAAGAAGAGAAAAGAATAAATCGCCGTAATGAAGAAAAAGAAACTGCTGAAGAAACAGATTGCAAGGCTATGTTTATACAAAAAAGAAGTGTAGCTAAACATAAACATTCAAATCAAGTTGAAAATAATAAAACTACTTTGGGGCATAAAAGTTTATTTCAAAAAGACTATAACAGAGAAGGAAGACGTGTAAAATGTTTTTGTTGCAATAAATTTGGTCATATTGCAAGAAACTGCCCTGAAGGCTACAACTGTACAGTAAACAGCCAAGACGTAAATAAACAAAATGCAAAATATGAAGTAAAGAAAGTTGTACATTCAGCATTATCTGCAAAGAATGGAACAGTGGAAAATCCATTAGTTTGGTATCTGGATAGTGGTGCCACAGACCACATGACGTCATACAGAGAAAAATTTTCAAGTTTCAGAAAAACGGATTCAAGCGTTAAAGTTGCCAACAAAGATGAAATTCGAGTTGAAGGTGTGGGGCATGTTGACATTGAATTGTGTGAAGCAAATGGTGGATTACCTGCCCACATGGACAATGTTTTATATGTACCTGGTTTAGACGGAAACCTTTTATCAGTTGGTAGAATTGAAGAGCTTGGACTTAAAATACAATTTGTAAATAATGAAACCAGAGTTATCAAGAAAAATGGACAGATTTTGCTGACGGCAAAACGCAGTGGCAGACTTTATGCAGTTGAAGAACATCGTAAAGTGGCAAAGTTTGCAAAACTCGTTGATAAATCATTGTTGCATCGCCGACTTGGACACCTCCATTATAATGCCATAAAACAATTAAGAAGTGGAGCACAGCTTTATAAATCGACTGAAGATCCCCAAGAAACGTGTTCTGTCTGTATGATGGGAAAAATGAAGAAGCTAAGTTTTCCAGAAGGTAATGCTACCAGAGCAAAAGAAGTATTAGAATTAGTTCACTCTGACGTAGTTGGAAAAATAGAACCAACATCAGCGGGTGGATCAAAGTACTTTGTTACTTTTATTGATGACTACTCTCGATATACAGTTGTGTATCCATTGAAAGCAAAAAGCGATGTTCTTAGTAAATTTGATGAATATAGGCGGATGGTTGAAAACCTCCATAAGCGCAAGATAGGAACACTGAGAAGCGACAACGGCGGTGAGTATGATAGCAAAGAATTTAATGACTATCTACTTAAGCATGGAATACGAAGACAACTAACAGTTCCCGATACTCCACAGCAAAACGGCGTCGCCGAAAGGATGAATCAAACATTGTTGGATATGACTAGGTGTCTGCTAATCGAATCAGGACTTAAAAGAACTCTATGGGCTGATGCAGTATGTACAGCAAGTTACATTAGGAACAAGTGCCCCTCCAAATCTATTGACGGAAATGCTCCCGAAGCATTATGGTTTGGAAAAGAAGCCTCACTTGATCATCTAAGAGTGTACGGTTGCAAGGCATGGAGTGTGGTGAATCGCAGATACAGACACAGTAAATTAGACCCCAAATCTATAGAGTGTATATTTGTGGGTTATCCAGATGGAGTTAAAGGCTATAAATTGTGGGACATGAAGCGTAATACTTTCTTTGTCAGCCGGAATGTAATTTTTGAAGAAAATGTATTTCCCTGCAAGAAAGAACCAACTTCTCAAGACGTAGAAAGCCACAATATCGAAGATACTGCTATAATTCACATTGAGAATGAAGAAAGTAATAATGCACAGAGTTGGAGTTTTGAAGCTGGTGGTGAGGGGGAGATTGCTATAACTCCACCGACGAGCATAATAACGAGTGAAATTGTAAACTTGAACTCTACAAGTGTACAAGATGTAACAAGTATGCAAGATGTAACTCTTGCAAACACCCCTGTTAGTGTTCCATCCTCTAACAATACTATAACATTAGGTGCTCCATCAACATCAAGACGTTCAGAACGGTTGGCGACAAAGAAACCAAAACAAGTGACGTGCCATATATGCAATTCTGTCAAACGGCAAGATTCTGTAAAAGATCCAATAACGATAGAAGAAGCTCTATCGTCTCCAGAAGCAAATGAATGGGAAATGGCCATTCAAGAAGAGTTAGAAAACTTAAGACGAAATGATACATGGCAGATAGTACCACGACCTGAAGGAAGAAGAATAGTGAAAAGCAAATGGGTTTTCAAAAGGAAGTTTGACAAAAATGGCAAATTAGAAAGGTACAAAGCCAGGCTTGTTGCCCGTGGTTTCACACAAGTAGAAGGAATTGATTTCAATGAGACTTTTTCACCAGTTGTGAAGATAAAATCTATTAGGACTTTGCTTGCACTCGCAGTGGAGCGTAGCTGGAAAGTTCATCAGCTGGACATCACAGCAGCTTATCTGAATGGCGTATTAAAAGAGACCATATACATGGAACTACCTACGATGTGCATAGATGCGGATGAAAAGGAATATGTCTGCTTGTTAAAGAAGAGTCTGTATGGTCTACATCAATCAGGAAGAGAGTGGAATGTTCGCTTGGACGAGTTCTTGAAATCAATCGGACTAATAAGATCAAAAGCAGACCCATGTGTTTATTTCTCTAAACAACATGACTTAATTATTGGAGTTTACGTTGACGATCTTATCATTCTTTCAAATGATGACCTAACCATCCAGTCATTCAAATCTAAGATAAATAAAGTCTTCGAAGTAAAAGACTTAGGAAAAGTTAACCACATATTATCTATGAAGGCTGAATATGATGACGATGGGACACTCACCCTAGACCAATCAGCATACGCAACTGAACTGTTGACGACCTTCACTATGACTGATTGTAAGGGAGCATCTACACCTTTGGACCCTGGAATGAAATTCAGCCGATCATCAGATGACGAAGTAATGATCTCTGAAGACGCACGCAGATATCGACAAGCTATTGGAGGACTTTTGTATTTAGCTGGTGGCACGAGGCCAGACTTAAGCTTTGCTACGACGTACATGAGCCAGTTTAGTAATAGGCCAAGTAAAGAACATTGGACCGGTGTCAAGCATATATTACGATATGTAAAGCAGACAAAAGACTACAGCCTAATATTCAGAAAAACAGGAAGAAGTGTGACCGTGTATTGTGATGCTGACTGGGCCACAGACAGAAGTGATAGACGATCCTTCAGTGGTTATGCGGTTCAGTTAGCGGGTACAACAATCTCTTGGTGTAGTAAGAAACAACGGTCAACTGCGCTCTCAACAGTGGAAGCAGAATACATAGCGATGTGTCATACTGCGAAGGAAATTCTTTGGTTGAGAAATTTCCTGTATGAAATCGGAGCTGGTGAGTTCATGCCATTACCACAAATTATACACGTGGACAATCAGGGTGCTATCTCCTTAGCGAAAAATCAGGTGACATCGGAGAGAAACAAGCACATAGATCTTCGACATTTCTTTCTTCGAGAGAAAGTTGAAGCAAATGAGCTGATTTTTGAGTACATCCCTACAGGAAACAATCTTGCAGATATGTTGACGAAGACACTAGGAAGTAAAAAGATGAACACTCACCTAAATGAAATGGGACTTTTCAGATTAACAGGAACTGTACAAAATGGGCTTATTCAAGGAGGAGTGTAAGAAATATGCTATTAGTTGTGCCTAAGCCCATATTGCAACATTACTTATGTTTGTAATGGCAACACCTTTTCTTGTGTTGTCAGAATGGCAACGGCCGTGTGTTGTTTATGTTCGATGTTTTATGTAGCCGCGCGTTTGTTTATTGTATGTTTGTGTGAGATGTTACGTGATGTATTTCTTTTCGTTTAAATATAGTTCTGTCTAATATAATCGTAATGTTTATCATTTACCATAACACCCACTATTTCTGCTAAAACTAACACATATATATTTTTTTTTGCAACAGAGTGTATGTGAACTATTTGCTTAGTAGGCGCTAACAATTCTTTTTATAGCTGTTAATTTCAAAATTATATTTACGAAGTGTAAGTTAATTGGCACTTTGAAATCGTTTTACATGTTGTCATCTGAGAAAGGAAACAATTTTCGTACTTCAAGACCAAAAATTTTGTTCCGAACATCGTTTACATCAGTATTTTGCTATGAAAAAGAAAATGCATGCATTTTCTTTTTGGATGTTTGGAATGGAATGCATTCCATTATGTAGGGAAAGTCATGTGCTGCTTGCTCACATCAGATATTTTATAAATGATAGTCTATTTCTTACAGAATAAGTATAATTTTTTTAGATTTTTGTCTATAAGTTTGTATATCTAACTGTCTAAAGTGATCATTTCGTAACAGTCTAATTTCAGCCAAATACTCCAACCAAAGGTGTTATTTATTTGCGTTAAAAAAGTTTTAAATTTATAATATTTTGTGTAAACAATAAATTATACTGCAAGCCATCCATTTGTGGAATACTCAATATCCATTTATCTCGTTTTATTTACCTGGATCATTACTCCATATTTTCACAGCAATTTCATTTTAAGAAAAATGATACGTCTTTCCAGAATCTTCAAATGGTATTGACAAAACTACGATTCTACTGCACCTCTAAAATCGTCTGAAAACCTTAAGTAAATTTTCGGCATCACGTGGTATTTGCTTAGCCATTTTTTTATTCCATCAGTCAAACTTACTCGTGTTTGTTTTGGAAAGAGTTTAATCCAACACCGATTAGTTCTGCTGAATTCCAAATATTTATTGACCTGCATGAAACAGCTCAGGCATAAGCAGAAAATACAATAAAGTTCATTTGTTATGGATTCATGTCGAATGTTTAGTAAATATTTGGTTTCCATTTCCAACTACTGTGTGGTTTGCAGAGCATTTTAATCTGAACACGATGATATCAGTTAAATAATATTCCATAATGTTTCATTGTATAAAAATTAAAAAATCTGATGTGGGCAGCACATGACTTTCCTTATATAATGCAATGAATTTACTACTTTTACAGTAAAAAAAATAGATTATTTTTATAGTTGTTATTTATATTCTTTTCAAGATATTGAATTTTCGTCAATGAGTCGTCATTTTCCATGTCGTCATCATCAATGAGTCGTCATTGATTTAGCTTCATTTTTATCCATTTGGCGAGTTTTTCGTTAATTTATCAACATTTAAAAAATCGCCAAGTTGGCGACATTCCACAAAATTCGTCGCCAAAATCTCGCCAAGTGTAATGGACGAAGAAATAAGTTATTCTTACAGCAGATAAATGACTATTGGCGTTCAAGTACAAAAGTATTACGCAAAGTATCTTTTTTCATGAATGGAACGAGCTAGATCCACGAGAATGATGTCCCCAAATTTATCGCATGGTATTACATATGAAAAGTGGGAGTTTCTCAATTGGAAATAATTTTTATTTTTATTTTATATGACTTTTTGATAATTTTTTTGAAAATTGTGCAATATCTCGAGAACGGTTCGTGTTAGCGTTCTAAAATTTATTTCAATCGCTTTCTAATGAAATATTACGTAAGGAATGTTTATTTGAGTAACTTTATCAGAGGTTTTGATTCCTTGACGATTTTTTCAACATTTCACTCGAAAATTCAGGGGGGGGGGGGGGTTCTGAACATTCGATTGCGTATAAAAACAATAGGCTTCCAGTGTTTACAGATTGTGATTTTTGTACCAAATTTCTTTCGAATCGGTTCATTCGTTCATCAGTTATCGTCTCCACAGACTCACTGACACACACAAACACACACACACACAGACATCACTTCAAAAATGTTTGATTCGTGATCAAGGACGCTTGAAACGTGCTCTCCCGTAGAAAACTCGAATTCGAATTTTCGACCCCGTCACAATACTTTCCTTATACATTATTGGATATAAGGAAAGTAATATTGTTCACGTTCGGATTTCATCGTATGCTTATAATATTTTTATCATTATGAAATTGATCGTATAATATATTTCCGCATAATTCGATTTTTTACTTTATATAGGGTTCCTAGGAAAGTTCTTAATCATCCCAATAACGTTGTAAGGAAAAGTCCATGAGTGTATACGTCCCTCTATTGTTGAGTGACTATGCCTGTTCGAAGAAAAGTAATTGCAGCTCCTCTAGCTGGGAGGGGGGGGGGGCGAATTACGTCATGAACACAAAAATTGTATCAAGGTTTATTTTTCACCACAATGATTGAATCTTGAAATTTTCGTGACCATTGAGCCATAAGTAACTCCTTTTATGTATGATTATGTCAAATTTTGTCCTATGCTGTCATATAAAGAAAATGCAAAATGTCGAATAAATTTCGCTAAGGAAAACTTGAGCTACATATATAAGCACAAGTAAAATGACAATGCAGCATACAGCTGCTTCGAGAATACGTTGGATTTCCTTCGTCAGTGCGAGAGAAGCGACAAACCTGAAGTCCAAAAGAGGACCATTCCTCTTTTATTGTGTAATTCTCATTTCCCCCCCTGATTTGATAAGTGCATATTTGAGATCGAAGCCATTTTAAATTGTGTTCAAATGTATTATTTAATCAGCTTATAAATGTATTATTTAGTGCTTGTTTAATTATTTATATGTAGTGGGTGCTTACTTAGAACCCGGGTAACGCCGGGTAATTCGTTCTAGTATGTAATAAAAAATATTTAGTTTGTATTAAGGAATGACATTCATTAAGATCAGAAATTAAGAATGATCTTTTCAGGACATTTGCATGAGACACATTTAAATATGAACACTGAAGAACTTTAAGCTAGCGACGTTACGTTTGTAATAACAATCAACACAGTTTGTGAATAATGAAGCATGTTTGTGAACATGCTTTTCAAAAATTAAGAATCGCAGTGTCTAGTTCAATTAATGATAAGTACATTTCCAATTTCCATTCTATTCCTCAACTTAGATTTTGAATAAATAAGCTGAAAGAAACACAGGAAATGCAGATAAGCACTTCAACACTTTCCTTGTGAGGTCAGCTTAATCATTCCCATTTAACTAAAATTCCGTTAATGGTAACAGTGAGAACCATTATGTTAAGGATTTGTAACACATGGCAGATCTGTCAAAACCTCTTGTGGTGAAGGGCTGTGGTTTGTTGAAAGTTCATCATCAAATGAAGTGGATGAAATTATTTTTAAATTGGCTTGCCGCTGAACCGATTGATTTCGTATTAATGTGAAATACTTTTCAATAAGTCTTAATAAAAAAAATACAGGATTTCACAAAAATTATATTATTTAAAACATATACTTCTTGTGTTATTTTCGGACCCCACTTTGGCAACCATTGAGCTATTGGATTTGCACATTGTTCAGTTATGCACAGGGTGTTTCACAAAGGACTCCATAACTTTGAAATAAAACAACTCGGAAACTGTGATCGATAGAAGACTGAAACAAGTGATTTGTTTAATGGGAAAGTTGTAAAAATCTGATGCAAAAGTTTCAAAATTAGTTACAAATGCTGCTGACAGATGGCGCTGTACATTGTAGTCGTAGTACGGGGTTCGAGAAATAGGCTATAAATAGTGATCAGATTATCCTTGGTAAAGCAGGGCACTCACCTTCTGTAGTGTGTTAACAGAAATGGACGCACATGTCCGACAGATCAACTCTTAACTGCGATTTAACCGGTGATACTCGAGTACCAGAAAAACACGTTGCTTTCCGGAATACATGACTTCATTCACTTCCTTCAGTACGCTAACCTCCTTTCACTTTTTAAAAGCCGAATCGTCTAAAGATTGATCTCTCTGTGCTTTTAAAGCACTCTTTATAGCAGTGGTTCTTAACCTTTTTAGTAATCGGCACCCCCTTGAATCTAAAAATACGTTCTCGCATCCCCTTAAAATTGCGTTTCTATTTCTTTATTTAGTAAATTACATCTACTGCAACATAATTTTTTTATTGAAAAATAAACACATATATATACGTACAAAACAATATAGCTCAATTTTTAATAGTTACGTTGTTGTTGTTTACTCATAATAATTTTGAAGCAAGGCTCCTGTTTTGAAGAAGCCAGGTGTAAGTCATCTCTTGCAATTAAGCGATTTCTGGCTTTTGTTTTTATGTGCAAAAGTGATGAAAATCCCATTTCACACAGGTAGGTGGTAGCAAATGGTAAGAGTGTCTGCATTGCGTATTTTCCAAGCTGTGGATATGGTTCTAATAGCTTACACCGGAATTGCTCTAAGTCCAGATTTCCAAATTCCATTTGAATACGTGCATTGGCTCGTATTTCAATAAGATCGTCTTTTATTAAATCGCTGTCTTCCATCACCTTTGGGTCAAATAAAAATGGATCCAGTATGTATATCTGAACTTTGCTAATATTTCTCATAGTAAAGTATTCAAGAAATGATCCACTCTGTTGGAGGTTTGGAGGTGTATTGCTATTTCAGATTTAATTTTTATTTTCCTATTTTCCAGAAGGATTGAATCAAGCAAAAGAAAGTTTGCAAAATTTCCATTTTCAACTCGACGTTTCCAAACATTTCGTTTTTTTCAATAAATGAAGATAATTATTCACTAGCTGTTATTATCCCCCCACTGGTCTAAATTGGGTGGTACTTCCCGTCCGTCCAAATGGTTACCTTAGACCTTTCTGGTAGGTCGGACGGTATGGGTCTCAAACAATCAAACAAACTAGCTGTTATTATGCTCTTGCCAAATCCTTGCATTGATCTGTTTAATTCATTCAGGTGGCTAAATATATCTGCTAAGTAGGATAGTCGAAGTATTGCATCTCTTTTTTCAAAAGCTTTAACTAAATTTTTGTTGGTAAGAAACTGTATAATTTCTTCGCGCAATTCAAAAACCCTGCTTAACATGCGGCCCTTGGAGAGAGCCACCGTACTTCAGTGTGATAAAGAAGCACAGTATGAACAGCACAGATTTCTTCGCAGAAAGCATGAAAGATTCTATGAGTCGAGCTTTCGTCCTCGGATATATTTAACTAAATTTACTGCAGTGGTTAATTGTTGTTTTAAATTCTCTGGCAAAGTTTTCGATGCAAGTGCATGATGATGCAACATACAATGAGTTATTGCAACTTGCGGTATTTCTGTCTTGATGTATGAAAAAATTCTAGAATTTTTGCCCAACATTGCAGGGGCACCATCAGCACAAATTGAGTCTATCACATTCATGGCCAATTGATGTTTCAAAAAAAGTTTTCAATAGGATTGAAAACATCAATTCCTTTTATCGTCAATTTCAGTGGCTCTCAAAATAAATTTTTTTACAACATTTCCTTTTCCTTCATGTATCGCACAAATACCAACAACTGACTGTAATTATCAACATCAGTTGACTCGTCCAATTAAATATTCACTTTTAGAGGACTGGCTCTAATATCTTCTACTAATTGCAGTGAAATATCAACACTTATTATCTTATTGTACTGCTTGTTCTTGTAAATGCGATGCCATATATTGGGGCACTTTAGAAACATCTGTGCTTCCAGTTAACAGGCTAAAAGTAGATATACGTAGCTACTTCCTGGTGTTCTCTCTTTCCCTCTTAAATTTATCTGGCAACTACTCAGGCGTTTACAAACTCAGTCTGAAAGACTGAAAAAATGCTACCCTGATGATAATTTCCTTTAAAAGCATAATTTTACATTTTATCCGTAGAAGAAATAATTAATACAACCTAAAACTGTGATTATTTATTCAAAAGAGCAGTTTTTATTACTGTAGAGTAAAATATTTCTTAGTAAATAGGGTTTTCTAACCTGATGCATTTTGGTGCCGTATGAGGTAAAGGTAGAGAGGTTAGGAATGGTGATCCCAAAAGTCGACGTAGCGTTCGTTAATTTCTCACAGGCGGTCAGGTGATAGTTTCCATCGAAAATTTAGATATTTCTCTCGCACCCCTGGAAAGGTTTTTTCGCACCCCCAGGTTAAGAACCACTGCTTTATAGGGATCCGTACTGCGACTACAGCGTACAGAGTCATCTGTCAGCAACATCTATAACTAATTTTGAAACTTTTGTATCAGATTTTTACGGCTTTCCTAATGAATATATCACTTGTTTCAGTCTTCTATCGATCACCATTTCCGAGTTGTTTCAGTTCAAAGTTACGGAATCCTTTGTGAAACACCCTGTATTAACTATTACATTTTGAAAGACTTGAATATAGTTGAACAAACCATTTTAAAGCTTGAATAAGGGAAAATATTGTAATACCAGAAATTTTTCGAAATTTCTTTATTATAAAATAAAGCTTCTTTTGGAAGTAGTAGTTAACAACTTGTTGGAGCCCAATCGCCTCATCGTTTAGGAATTAATAAAGTCTACATGCCAAAGATGATTTGCGTGTATCAAGTTGCCCACTTGTCTCTGAACATTTCGCGCGCTATCTTTTAAGTCCATGGGTGTCGGGTTCGAATTTAGGATATAGGAAAATAGCGCTTTATATAGTATATAGCTCGAATATAGTAAATGCATCGTCAGAGGTTCACTTTAAAATGTAGGTTCCTGTCAAAGTAGCTCACGTATGCATTAAATAACCAGCAGAGCATCAAAAATCTAATCGACTCCAATCCGGGAGCTGCAAATCATCGATGGAAGCATAAATTCTTTATTTAACTCGAAAACAATTTTCTCTCTACAGAGCAACTGAATTTCTTTATTCTACAGGATGGCTGGTGCATGTTTTTACAATTTAAATTAAATTAGACAGGATAGAATCTGAAGGATATCGAAAGAAAAAAATTCTGAAGTGGGCAGGACATGACTTCCCCTACAATCTACAATTCATTTAACTTTCTTTTTTTCATAATTAATTAAATTGAGTTTAATTGCACAAAACAACCCCGATAATTACTTAAAATTACACTGGGTTTTCAGTTTTAATTCAAGTTGTGTTTTCATTTGGTGACTGGACATATTTTCAAAGGCGAAGTTGCTAAAATACGATAAAACTAAAATATCTCGGGAACTGTTAGTTCTAGAGTTATGGGATTGGGCTTGTTTTTTTGTCGCCAAAAAGTATGTCTAAAACAAGCATTTAAGTGATATATTTGAGCATATGTAGCCTTTCATTTTAGGTTTTGATGATTTTTGCGGATCCTTTTGCAAAAAAGACAGATTTTTTTCTTTCGAATCGTATTAAAATCTAATCAGCACCAGGGTAACCCACACGTGACTCATCTACCAAATGTTACCACATTTATTTAATTAGTTTTGAGCTATAGTGGATACATACATTGCAAAGACAGACATATACACAGACATCAAGTTAAAAATAGTTTTTTGTGTTCTCTCGATATGTGTAGATGCATTGAAAACTCGAGTTGCGATTTTCGACACAATTTCAACACTTTCCCTATACTACACTTATTACCATGTATTGTATGGAAGGTAAAAATAAAGAATTTAATCAATACTACTGTGAATAATATAGCATAGATAAAAAATGATGCTTTTAGGTGATGCTGACGTTGGAAATATAACTTTTAGGGTTGATACATTTTATATAAGACAAATAACATCAGAACCGCTTTTGCAATACATGGCGTTAGAATATGTTCCGGAAAAGTATTGCAATAGAATCGAAAATTCAATATCATATTTTGAAAAATATACAAGTTGTCATAATATATCACTTAAACAAGGTTCCTATTTAATTATTTATTTATTATCGATACCGTCTAGCTCATCCAGAAGGTGTTGAGAAATTACAAGGGATGGTCGAAAAATAAAATAATACGGAAAAGCACATAAACAAAACAATACACATAAACAAGACATACATAGAAATACAATACGTTAATACGTTCAATCCCAAACAACAGCAAATAGTACAATAGAAACATTAATAATTCAGCAAATAATAAATAATACAGGATTAGACAAGAAAACGAAGAATAAAATCAAGAAGGGAGAGAAAAAAAAATGTGAACCAAAACACAAAAAAAAAAACAAAAAACCCCACATATTAATAAAAATTAAAAACACAAAGTCAGAATAGAACAGCGTAGATAGTGAAACAGTTATTCATTGATCAAAACAAAATTGAGAGCATAAGTTATTCATAAACAAATTAACAAACACTATCTGAGATACCTTTTGCAATAAGAATACTGTTTTTAATCCTATCAATATTTTTATTTTTGCAGATGTTAGAAAACCAGTGGTTGATTTACAATAGTAGGCTTCGTTAAATAACATTTTTTTGAATGAGGACAAAATTCCAAGAAAAGTCCCTAAAAGCCTTAAAAACGATGTAAGGAAAGGTTCCTGAACGTGTTCGTTAGGCCCATCTTTAGTAAAGCGACGAGGCTCGATCAAATAAAAAGGATTGCAGCGCCTATAGCAAGTAATTTAAAAAGTTATCGACGAACTCGACAACAAAATGAGATAGACGAAAAATGACAATTAAGTTGTAGACCATTGTCTAACTAGTAGGAATCGCTGAAATTGCTGCAGAAGGCATTTATTTTACAAAGTAGGGTTATAGCTGTCTTATTTAGGAATGCAAAAATGAGCAACACTTAAATGCACATAAATCGCTGAAATTGCTGCAGAATGTAGGAATCGGTGATATTGCTGCAGAAGGCATTTGATTTGCACACTTGGTTATAGCTGCCTTATTTAGGAATGCTAAAATAAACAACACTTAAATGCATATAAATCGCTGAAATTGGTGTAGAATGTAGGAATCGCTGAAATTGCCGCAGAAGGCATTTATTTTGCACAGTATGGTTATAGCTGCCTTATTTAAGAATGCTAAAATAAACAACACTTAAATGCACATAAATCGCTGAAATTGCTGCAGAATGTAGGAATCGCTGATATTGCTGCAGAAGGCATTTATTTTACACAGATGGATATAGTTGCCCTATTCAGGAATGCTAAAATAAACAACATTTAAATGCACAGTCATCTAATGTACAACCTGTTCAAAATGTCTTTCATCAACAACAATGCACATTTGAATTCAAGGAAAAAAATATCCCTGTGTTCTGTGACAAGCATTGCAGGTGTCACCGTGTTTGTGCTACAGTTCATATGATACAACTTTTTGACAGATATCTATTTCCTTCCAAATACGCTTCTCGTGAGTTCCTAGTGTCGATTTCTACTCACTATAGGTAATGCGACTTAAGTTTTCGAAGTGGATCGGCACCAGTTTTAAATGAATCTACACGTTCTAAAACCTGAAAACATTATTTTTAACGTGACGTCCGTGTGTATGTCCTTGTGTGTGTGTGTCTGTATGCGTGTCTGTCTACAACTGTGTGGTTGGATCTTTTCCATCTGTCTCGCTTTGTTTCAGAGCTTGTATCCTAACAATTTAAATTTTTAGTTAGTGGAGCTACAATTACTGTTATTCAAGCGGACATGGCCACTTTACTACAGACAGACCTAACGTGTATGCTCATGGATCTTTCCTTACAAAGTTATTGGGGCATGTAAGGACTTTCCTAGGATTTCTGTGCAACATTTTAAGAAAGAAGAAAGAGTGTTTGCTCAAAAAAGTTGATGTGGGCAGCACATGATTTTCGAAACAGATTCAAATTCATTAACTCTTTCTTTCTTTTATAATTAATTTATAAAAATTATTAAATTATTTTATAATTCATAGCACAAAATAAGATACGAGTAATTATTTAAAATTACACTGTATTTGTGGTTTTACTTAAATTTTCATTTTTATTTGGCGACTGGACATATTTCCAAAGGCGACATGGCAAAAAAAAAATATCTACATTATACAATATCATAACAACAGTTAGTTATAGAATTATAAGGCTGATTTCATTCTTTTTATCGCCAAAAATTACGTTTAAAACAAGCATTTAATGGATATATTTGAGATAACTTAGTCTTTTATGTTAGATTTTGGCAATTTTTGCGGATAATTTGTAAAAAAAACAGGTTATTTTTTTCCGAATCATACCAAAATCTAATCAGCACTAGAGTATCTCACAGGTGACTTTTTCACCAAATTTTGTGATATTGTTTTCAATTAGTTTTTCAGTTAGAGTGGACTTTGCACAGACAGACAGACGTCAGGCTATAAATAGTTTTTTCGGGTTCTAAAGTCCTCGAAACGTGTAGATTCGAAGAAACTCAAGTTGTGATTTTCGGCATGATTCTAATACTTTTCCCTATACATTAACATGCATTGTAGGGAAAGTAAAATCAAACAGAATGGTCCGCATTTTTGCGCGTACAAAACACCGTATCAAGGAACTGGCAGTTTGTGATAATCTTTCGATTCGCCCAATGAAGTGACAATAAAATAAGCTTGTCATAAAGAACACCATTCATAGAATACTAAATTTATTATCAGTCAATGAAAAATACACGAAACTGATTTGAAAATCCCACTATAGTGTATCGAACACAAGAGTGGGCTAATTGTCATATGGTATGGGAAAGTACAATATGGCTGGAGGTGCTGTGTAGTGACGAAATTTTTTTTCTATCTGGTTGGGTTGTCTCTGATGGGTTGAAATATTATTGGCATGATGTATGTCATAAAATTCGACGACTAGGGATTAAATGCCAGAGTGTATATGATATGGCCATGTCTTTGCTTCAATGGACAACATATATAGATTTTTTACCAGGTCCAAATGCAGTCATAGAAAGCACGGGGCCCTGTTGAAAGTATTCTTTGGAGGGGGGACCTCTTGGAAGTATCCTTTTCGGGGCTCTGTTGGAAGTATCATTTTCGGGGCTGTGGTATCTGTACTGAAAACTTTTATGTCTATATTTAGTGTTTGTCGTGTTTACACAGAGCCATACTGTATCAATAGCATTTATGGAAAACAATGTTGTGTTATAACTATTTTCGGTTGTATTATTTTCTTACCATGCTATATAGACTACTTAATATACGTAAGAATTACAGTATTTTCATTTTTGTATATGAAAAAAAAATTACATTTAAATTATACGAAATTACATAATAACAAGTATTTATAATATATGTAAAAAAATATTATTGAATAGAAAATTCTCTTGCTTTTTTCTCAGTAAAGTTAGAAAGAATAGTTTTAAATTCAATATTTCCTGCTTCTTCGACAGGTATTGTTAAATATATGCGAAGAACAATATATAAATTCAGAAAAGCTATAGAACGTTTATTTTGCCCAAGAAACAGGAATATTTTTTTTTTATTCTCCATAAAATGAAATTGGTAGGATTTTTTTAACACTTCTACTTCCCAAATTAGTATTCCACCATCTAGATTTTCTAATTCATTTGCTAATCTATTTGAATTTCTTCAACAATATCGACATCAGACCAAGACATTTCTAAATCAGCAGTATGCTTTTCCAATGTTTACTTATCAATCTTTTAAAAATCCCCCCCCCCACCCGCAAAATATATATATATATATATCTGAATAATTCTTCGATGCTCTATGTTTCATCCCTACCGTTTCGTGTCTATCTTTTTTTTCTCCTTTTTCGTTTTCGATTTCTTCTTTCACCAGTTGGCACTATCAGTTCTGCATTTAAGCAGACGGTAGCATATAGAAAGTTCACTTCGCATCTAGTTCTTAGTTTACTTTCACTGAAGAAAAAAAATCTGATGTGGGCAGCATATGACTTTCACTGCAGACTCATATTCAGTTTCTCTTTATTTCTCTAATAATTCATTAAAATGAGTTTAATTTTAGAAAATAACACCCATAATTATTTTAAATGAGATTGAATTCGCACTTTTAATTTAATTCTGGTTTTCATCTGGTAACTGTACTTATTTTCAAAGGCGGAGTAGCGGAAATGCGAAAAAACTAAACTATCTCGAGAACGGCTAGATCTAGAGTAATGGGGTTGGTTTTATTCTTTTCATCGTCAAAAATTACGTACAAAATAAGCAATTAATAGATATATTTGAACATGCGTAGTATTTTAGTTTAGATTTTGACGATTTTTGAGGGCCATTTCGCAAAAAAAATAATTTTTTTTTTTCCCGAGTTCCAAAATCGAATCAGCACCAGGATAACCCATAAGTGACTTATCTACTAAATTTTGTAAAAATTTTGTTTATAAGTTTTCAGATAGAGTGGATACACACAACTTTTGCGGGCCATTTCGTAAAAAAAGACAAGTTATTTTATTATGAATCACACTAAAATCTAATTAGCATCCAGGGTAACAAGTGATTTATCCACCATATTTAGTGAAATTTGGTCTATTAGTGCTTTTAGCTAGAGTGGATACAGACATTTTTTGAGGGACCATTTCGAAAGAAAAGCAGGTTCTTTTATTCCGAATTATACAAAAATCTAATCAGCACCAGGGTCACCTACAAGTGTCTTGCCTGTAAAATTTTATGAAAATTGGATAATTAGTTTTTGAGTTAGAGTGGATACATACATTGCATAGACAGACACAGACACACACACACAGACGTCACGCTAAAAATAGTTTGCTCGTGTTCTAGAGGTCTCAAAACAGTCTGTCAAAAACTCAAGTTGCGATTTTCGGCACGATTCCAATAATTTTCCTATACATTATCACATATTGCAGGGAAAGTAAAAAAACCCCATACGTCGTTTCGAGATAAGTTTTGCATAACTGTAACATAGTAACTTAACAGTAGAATTCCGTCAATCCGCCCTCTCCGTATAGCACCTACCACCTTCCTTTTTTATTTCTCCTGAAATTCTGATAAATTCCATGAAAGAGCCCCCCCCCAACATAAACATTAGAAAAAATAAAATTTTGGTGTCGAATAAAATAAATTCGATACAAATATACGTTGTTTCTTTTTTTTGAAAATTCTGAGTAAGTCTCCTTCACTCTACATACTCCGCGTTTATGCGTCGTATTTCATTGACGGATCGACGGAATTCTACGGTATTCGTTTCAAGATAAGTTTTGCATAACAATAACATAATAACATAACAGTAGAATTCCGTCGATCCGCCCTCTCCGTATAGCACCTACCTCATTTCTCTTTTATTTGAAATTCTGATAAATTCCGTGAACGAGCCCACTAAACATTGGAAAAAATAAAATTTTGATCTGTAAAATAAACTAATTGATACAAATATACTTCGTTTCTCTTTTCTGAAAATTCTGAGAGTAAACCCTTTTGCTCTATATACTCCACGTTTATGTGTCGTATTTGATGGACGGCTCGACGGAATTCTACGGTATTCCTTTCGAGATAAGTTTTGCATAACAATAACGCAGTAACATAACTGTAGAATTCCGTCGATCCGCCTTCTTCGTAAAGCGCCTATCTTCTCCCTCATTTTTTCTCCTGAAATTCTTAAAAATTCAGTGAAAGAACACCCCTAAACATCGGAAAAATAAAATCGAATAAAATAAATTCATTGATAAAAATATACTTTGGTCCTTTTTTCAAAAAATTCTGAGTAAGCCTCCTCCACTCTACATACTTTGTTTTCACACGTCGCATTTAAAGGGCGGATAGACGGAATTTTACGGTATTCGTTTCGAGATAAGTTTTGCATAACAAAATCTAAAATATGCTTTCAGAAAACCTAATAAAATCACAAATATGCCCAAATCATCGAATTACGATGTCACTCATCTTTTATTCATCACACAAAATAATCTGCGATGTTTTATACTCGATGCAGAGTTTTGGAAGTTCTTTGAAAAGCCATTAATTATTCAAATAAAGTATATAGCTAATTCACTTTTTCAGTTTTTTAATACTTATACGTATGTGCTATTGCGAGGACATCTAGTAATTTCATACTTGAAAATGTTTTAAATATTTTAAAATATATTTTCATATAAATGTGCAGTAATAACATAAGAATGAATTGTAAGTTATAGTGCAAGGAAACTCATTATATGGCCAGAGTGGTATAGCTGGTGAAACTTGGTCCAATCCGGGAGTCTTGGATTCGATGCGGGTTCTAATCGTTCTTATTTTTAAGTGGAATAAGATTTTGTTCCTGGCAATGGCACTCGAGAAACATAATCCTGATGCTATACATTCTGTAAGTGTTGAAAATTTTCCAGGACCCAACAATGTATAGCAGCAGTTTCAATTCATGGAGAGTTATTACGTTGAATAGAATGCTATCCTATATACACTCACTGGCAATGAAAGTTGCGCACCAAGAACGAAGCATAGGATGGACCTGAAATTTTATTGATGGAAAGATACAGATGAATGATATACACGATGACAAAAACAGCGCAGCAGAACACGTACAGAGGGAGCTGTGGTACACAATTCGGTCATCCTCAATAGCGCGTCGCACCGCCTTTTGCTGCGATACAAGCAGCAATACGGTCCGGTATGGTGTCGAACAGACGCCTGATGTTGTTCTGCGGCAGACGAGTCCACACCTGTTGGACGTTACGTTCCAAATCTCAAATATTGCGGTAACGAGGCAGCTGGAGTTTCAACTGGTACCACACATGCTCGATAGGGGACAGGTCTGAGGAGCTGGAAGTGTCTGGACATGACTCAGGCAGGCTTGGGCGACGCGAACCGTGTGCGATCGGGCATTATCTTACTGGAATTGCGCACCTGGAATCACGGGTGTCCCGTTGACTTGTTTCGTGCTGGGGGTCATTTTCCTTCCCGGCAGGGGATTAGTGCCCTATAAACCCTTGGGTCAGGGTCCTCGGTCCGGGTTTGCGCGCGCACACCTGGAATCCCAGCAACGAATGGGAGCACGTGGGGCCGTAGATTCTCATCCCTGTACCACTGGCCCGTCAATGTTCCAGGTACCACTACTAGAGCGGATCGGCTGTCGTAGGCTGTCTCCCCAGCCCATGATTCCTGCAGCGGGGCTGGTGTGGCGCTCGATAACGGGGTTGGGATTGTGGCGTTGTGCAGGGGACCTCCACACCCGGACACGCTGAGCATCGGTCCCCAAAACGAAGCGGCACTCATCGCTAAACACCACATATCGTCAATCTGTGGCGTTCCACGTTGCTTTGGCCGGGCACCACTGCAACTGGAACCGCCGATGTTCCCGCGTTAACCACAGCACACGTAAGGGACGCTGGGATTGCAGATTAGCTTCCTTCAGACGTCTAGATATGGTTCGTGAGCACACAGGAGTCGCTACGTGTGCCTGTATCGCGGATCGGGTCGCCGTGGGCTCTATACGTGCCTGCCGCACGATCATTCGATCCTTTCTACTCATGGTATGCCTAGTCCGTTCAGAGCCGGTCCTCCGTGTTTGGGTGACATCCCGTGACCAGTGCTCCCAACACCGTCGGACGCATAGTCCGAACGATCCACGTGAGGGGCTATCCGGCGCGCTGATCACCCTTCAGTTTTCAGCCCGATGATCAGGCCTTTCTCGAAGTCCGTCAGTTGCGTATATCGACGTTTCTGGCGTCTACCCACCATTCTTTTCACTCCGTACTCCTGCTTGCGTCGGCCGAAGCTTCTCGCATTGATGAGGCGCCGACTATACGTCGGTTTATAATGCCGCTGGTTCATGCTTGCAGCGCCACTCACGGGTGTACTGTCATGCACAATCCCACCAGACTGGGATCATTTGCATACCAGCCCGCCCTCTGGCTATTTACACCATTTCGCGGTTGTACCATGTTTTCTTCTTGGTATGCAACTTTCATTGTTCGTGAGTGTAAATTAGCTGGAGTGCGGCTCTACTTGATTTTCTTATATCAGAATCCGATTTTAAGTAGTTTGCAATTTTTTTTTTTTTGCAAATTTTAAAAGAGAAAAATTTGTAAAATCTGTATCCCTGTTTTAAATGTTCACAATTATATAGTATGTTACACTTCATTTTAAAGGTCTTGAAAAATCTTTCCATCGATATCAAGTGGGATAATGTATTCCCGAGGGGTGCTAATGACATTACGAACGCAAAGATTGTATCGCGGCTATTTTCACTACAATGAGTCAAACTATAAAGTTTCATGACCACTGAGTCATAAATCACCCCTTATATACACGATTATTCCAAATTTTGTCATACGAATTTTCAATTGCGTTTAACATCAATAGCTCTCAAGTATTCACTGATTGTCATAATCGTACCAAATTTCTTTCGAAACGCTCCATTCGATCATGAGATATCTTGTGTATGAAGCACGGACTTACAGTCACACTCACATAAACACACAAAAGCCTTCACATTCACACAAACATAATCTTTAAAACGTTCAGTTCGAGTTCAAGGAGGCTCAAAAGCAATAAATCTATCAAAAACTCAAATTCGAATTTTTGTCTCCTCGCAATATTTTCCTTATACGTTATATTATGTATATGGAGAGAAAGTATAATATATGCAAAACAGATGCTGAAGAAATATTAATCGCGACTGGAACGTCAATAAAAATATACGAAGATTTAATTTAAAACACGAGGGAAGTATTTGCAGATTTTAGAATGTATTAAAAAAAGTATAGTTTCAACTTCATGAAGTGATTTTATCATTGATATATGTATACTTTTTTAGTTGCATCATTTCGTTCGAGATACATATTTGCATATACCCCGATGTATGTTTTCAGTAAATTTCATATAAAAATATTGAATTAGCGAAACTTCATGGAATTTTTAACTGGGTGATACATTTCTAACGGTTTACAATAATTCGTATATTTTATACACGGTATATAAAGTTTGGGAAATTCTCTAAAACACCATTAATCATTCAGATAGATCGGATTTGTAGTATTTTCACACATGTGCAATATACATTTTTACGTCCCTCTTACTATAAAAAATTATAAATATGGAGAAATTTATTGATAGTGACTATGAAATAAGATTTATGTGGAAAAAAATTATTTTATGTATACGCTGCTTGACATGGAATATGCAACAATTTGGGACACATTCCTCACAGTCTATAATGAAAGTTGTTTGTCTATCTTTCTGTATGTCGTCCAGAAAATCAAAGCATCGAACAGCGGCGAAATTTGTTGCAGAGGTACTTTAGGTCCTCGGACGATGTACCTCAGTGAGATTTCTTTCTTTTAAATACGAATTAGCTTTTTAGTTATTTTATGTGGAAGTTCGATTCTGAACGATTTCCATGCAAATCGGTCGAAAATAATATCAGCGAGTTTCCATTTCGACATCTTCGGAAAGATCGAGAACGTTCTTTCTAACGAGCTTTGAATCGAATTCGTTGCACAATTCCTTCCATATTTATTTATTTATTTTTAAGTACGTCGAAATATGCATGTTTTAGGTAAACCGATTCTTAATTTTCCGCATCTAAAGGGCAGATTGGAACAATTCTATAGTTGGGCAAAAATATGGGTGTATATCTTCGCATTCTAATATTTTTTTAATTACTCTTTTATCGGATTTTTTGTGAATTTTCAAACTAAAGTATAAAAATTGAGATTTTCGATTCTTCAGTTGTGGGCTTTATTCTCCTGTTCACAGGTTGCTATGCACCAGCCGTTTCAACTCTTTACAACCTGTCCGTTGATATGGGAAGTAATGACGTATTTATCGTAAAAACGTTGTTGGGTTTTCGAGCAAACGATTTAGAAAATAAAAAACAGTTTTATTATATGCGATTTGCATAGCAGTTAGTTTCATCTCCGATATTAAAAAGCAGGCGGGGTCCGACTAAGCTTTTTGAAAAATTGAATAAAATGACTTCAATTAATTCCTTCTTTAAAGTTCGCGCAACGGCGGTATATAATTTTCTAGTATATAATTTGAAAAATGCATTGCAATAATACCAAACATTAGATTCAAGTATGTTGATGGGTTCACTCGTTTCGAACATTCCCTAATTCGAATCATCCATTTTTCAGCAATGTCTGTGAGTCTGTGACCGCGCTATTTTTGAAACTAATTGTCAATTAAAATGAAATTCAACAGAGGAGGTTGCCTCAGTACCTAGTCGTATCAGTTTTGATTAAAATTATTTCAATAACCAAAAATAAATTTTGTTCTGAAAACTTTACAAATACATATATTTAGCTAAAATAAATAAATAATAATAATAATAGTGGTAATAATAAAAAAAGATAATATTAGATTATAAAAATTTGTTGAATTCGGACAGTAATATGTTTGAAATACGAGAATTTAAATTAAAAAAATCTGATGTGAACAAACAGCACATGATTTTCCTTATGTAATGCAATGAATTTGCTACTTTTCAGCAAAAAAAAATAAAAAATAAAAAATAGGTTATTCTTATAGTAGATATTTATATTATTTTCAAGATATTGAATTTTTGTCAATTAGTTGTCATTTTCATTGATTTAGAGTCATTTTTATCTATTTGGCGATATTTTCGTTAATATGGCAACATTTAAATAAGTCCCCAAATTGGCAACATTCCGCCAAATACGTCGCCAAAATCTCGCCAAGCGTTATGGACGGAGAAATAAGTTATTCTTATAGCTGATAAATGACTATTGGCATTCAAATACAAAAGTATCTTTTCTCATGAATGGAACGAGTTAGATCCACGAGAATGATGTCACCCAATATATCGCATGATATTACATATGAAAAGTGAACATGTTTTTCAAAAGTTAATATTTTCTTTTAATTTATGGGATCTTTTGTTAAATTTATTTGAAAAATGTGCAATATCTCGAGAACGGTTCATGCTAGTGTTTTAAAGTTTATGTCAATCGTTTTCAAAGAAAAAATTACATAAGAAATGCCTATTTGCGTAACTTTATTAAAGGTTTTTCAAAATTTTTTCAAAATTTCAGTCAAAACTTTAGGGAGGGGGAGGGTCTGAACATTCGATTGTGTTTAAAAACAATAGGCTTCTAGTATTCACGGATTGTAATATTTGTACCAACTTTCATTCGAATCGCTCCATTTGTTCATGAGATATCGTCTCCACACACACACACACACACACACAGACATCACCTCAAAAATGTTCGATTTGTGATCAGGGATGCTTGAAACGTGCTCTACCGTCGAAAACTCGAATTCGAATTTTCGGCCCGGTCATAATACTTTCCTTTTACGTTATATTATATATATAAGGAAAGTAAAAGTTATTTTAAATATTACTTCAGTATGGTTCAGTATACGGTATATATATTAGTTTTGCTTAAATAAACACTTGATAAAAATATTTTTTATTATCTAAAATCGATAAATGTTATAATAAAACCATGCTTCTACATATTTTATGCACATATACTAAATTTATCGGAGTACACTTGTTGTATATTTCGGCGGCACTTATTTACCTTCTTGTGTTATTTAAGTAGAAAGTAATCTTGTTTTATTCACATCACTGCTTAAAGTATTTTGATATGCACCCTAATTTTCATAAGGTAATAAAGTAGTTTGATGGACGCATATTTTCTTATTTATAGTCAGGGTCTGTTTTTGAGACCAAAGCGTTGTCTATAAGGCATTAGATTGCCGTGTTTATTACCCGTGGTGAGATAGAGGAGATAGTTATGAGGATAACTTTTTAGTTTTTAAAAGCGTTGCGACTTGTGCTGCTTTGAGACGTTAAAGGAGATATGGGAGAACACAGAATGTGTAAAATGTTGATGAAAAAGGAAATATGAGAGATAAAATATATGGATGTGAAATGTGCAAATCGGAGGCAAATAATGTTAAAATGCGATCGATACTGTTTAAATACATTTTTATTCTTCTATTATTTCAATGGTTTGTGTTATATTTAGAAGTTTAGAGACTACACACATTCAGTGTATTTTCATTATGTTTCAAAGTTTTTTTGCTATAATTACCAATTGAAATTTTTTAAACAAAAAACAAATTACCAAACCTCTGCTGAGGAGGAATTATTTAAATCGGGCTTAATCTGGGAGTATTGACTAACGGAGTGGTTAAAATAATGTTTTCCAAAATTCTTGGTGGTGCCTAATAAAAACTCTGATTTTGCAGTTAATTGACAGTTATCTATTAAAATATTAAATAAATTAATAGAGTTTTCAGTATTGGGAAAAGCACACCTAAAAATTGATCCAGAAAGGTTTTTCTGAAAGAACGTCCTTATAATAGATAAGTTTCATTGTAAATTTACTGTAAAATATCAAAATTAAAGTTCAACGTGAAAAGACTGGCGGATACGGACGGAATTTTAGTGTTTGTCTGCAACGAAATGTTAGATACGGAGAAATTAGTATTTTGCTTCGAATGCGTTTAAAACAAAACACAAATTAGATGTGCTTTCGTTAATTCAGTTATGATCATTTTATGCGTACATAGGAGAGACTAGGGTGGAATGGGATGTTGGCTTAAAACGGGATAGGATGTCTATCTCCCACAGGGAAATGGAAGTCGGCTGGAAGTCTCTGAAACTCTTCATTCGCACACTGTGCGTTATTCAATGCGGACGTGCTGATTACCGCTCATTGTTGCCATAAGCTTTTAAAAAAACCTAGCCATATTATAATGCTAATATAATAATCTGACATTTTTAAGCCAATGGGAGTCACATTTTTTTCTCAATGAACGTTTAATCTACTGAATACAGAGTATTTTTAAGTGCATTTTTAGCAGACTCAATTGAGAAAAAAAAAATGGTGGCTGCGATTTTGTCACATTTTCTCAAGCAATGTATTTCGGGCGGAATGAGATGTTCAAGGAGAAAGGGAAAGCTGTTAGATAAGAGAAAATGAAGAAAGCTACAAGAAAAGGACTTAACCCAATAAAGCAGGAGGAAAAAAGGAGTGAGACAAATAATGAAATAAAAAAATTAGAAGACGTCTCATGTTTGCAGGCACCCTACATCAAATTGTGGGACAGGGTACTAAGTATTACTGCGGGCCCTATGTAAATTAAAGGAGTGATTACACCCCCATCTCCCTGTATCCAACGGATTTTTGGCAAAGCATTCGTAAAATAATTTTTGCAAATAATTAAAAGTTGAATACGCCAGTTACAAAATAGTAAAACACAGCAGAAATAATAATCACTTAATGAAACGAAAAAGTAAATATATATTTATTAACAAAGTAGAGTGAAAAAGATCTATCTGAAAGATCTTCCAAAATCATTATTTGATAAACTTCTATTTCTATCGCTACTCTTTGAACAGAAGCAAGAAATGCGGAAGAAACACTCTGATTCTGCGTATTAATCGATTTTTTGCATCAAAATCTCATATATGCAAAGTTTCTAGTTTTTCCGATGAACGACCCTTTAATAGTGGGTAATAGCAGCTTGGATCTTCTAACTCAATTGGCCTCTAATGTTCTTGAAATTAGCACACCATTGGGGTGCTGTTGTTGTTTTGAGACCCAGACCGTCCGACCTACCAGAAAGGTGTAAGGTAACCGTTTGGACGGCCTGTGAGTGCCACCCAATTTAGACCGGAACCCAGTAGGGGAGGCATCCACAGGAACCGCACCCTCCTTTCCCTACCACCAACCTCTCGGAAGGACTTTCGGACCCACATGTTTACCGTGATCGTACTCCGCATGAACACAGCGGCAGTTGTGGCAGCGTGCAAATCCAGCGCACAAACTACCGGGCTACCGCGCCCGAAATGTCCCAACAGCACGCGGTGTTCCCAGGTGGTCACCCACCCAAGTACTAACCGCGCCCGATGCTGCTTGACTTCGGTGATCTAATGAGAACCGGTGTATACGCACGGTAGGGCCGTTGGCTCTACACCATAGGGGTGCGAAAAAGTTAATTTATTTAATAGAAGAAGGTGTATATGTGTGCGTGTCTGTAGCGAGAAATCCAAGGTGCGGACAGATTAGTCTTCCCTGAACATCCCGACTGGCGCTTACAGAGAAAACAAGAAAGGTGCAGTCATTGAGCTTTGAGCTAGATGGAGCAAAAATACTTTGTTTACTTACAGAAAATATATTATGCCTTTATTTCGGATAATATTTATAATTAAAATAAAATTTACTTAATTGTAACGTATTTGGATAGACGTTGTCACCACTGACGCTTCACCACTGATTAGGATCCAATGAAGGCCCAGTGTCTACTAAGATTGATTAAGTGAATCGCAGTTCAAAAAATGTCTCGAACGTTTCCGAATGCTAGCGGAGGGTATATCAACCAATCAACACTAATTACATATTTAAAAATAAAAGTGTTCAACATATTTAATACCTATTATATTTTTTTATATTTTAATAACAGTTTTCGTTTTTACTTTCCCTGCAATACATTGCAATGTATAGGGAAAGTATTGGAATTATGCCGAAAACCGCAATTCGAGTTTTCGACAGATCTACACGTTTCGAGACCTCTAGAATACGAGAAAACTATTTTTAGCGTGACGTCTGTGTGTGTGTCTGTGTGTCTGTCTGTGCAGATTTTGTATCCACTCTAACTAAAAAAGTAATTGACCGAATTTCATAAAATTTGGTAGGTAAGTCACTTGTGGGCGAATCTGGTGCTGATTAGTTTTGGGTACGATTCGGGATAAAAGAACCTGCCTTTTTTTGCGAAATGGCTTCCAAAAGCTTTTATCCACTCTAGCTGAAAAACTAATGGATTGAATTCTACAAAATTTGGTAGGTAAATTACTTGTGGGACACCCTGGTGCTGATTAGATTTTGGTATGATTCGAAAAAAAATAACCTGTCTTTTTTTGCAAAATGGCCTGCAAAAATCGCCAAAATCTAAAATAAAAAACTACGTATGCTCAAATATATCCATAAAATGTTTGTTTAATACGTAATTTTTAACGAAGAAAAGAATAAGATCAACCCCATTACACTAGGACTAGCCGTTCTCGAGATATTTTAGTTTTTTCGTATTTTCTCTACGCCACCTTTGAGAATAAGTCCAGTTATCAAATGAGAACGAAAATTGAATTACAAGTGAATTAAATGTAATTAAAATAAAGAGAACGTGAATATAAGTCTGCAGGGAAAGTCATGTACTGCCCACATCAGATTTTTTACTTTCCCTGCAATACATGGTAATGTGTGTTACATATGGCTTTATTCCGGAAATTAATCCATACAGATTAGACAGCTCACAGCATTACAAAGGATCAAGAAAAGAACATGGAACAATAAAATAACAACAATAACTAAGAAATATATACACAAATAAATTAGTTCAGTCACAAGGAGTTCATACTTGTCCTGGCATCCCAATACAATTTGCTGATGTGCCCGTTTCTCTGTGAGTTTTTGTCAAGTCCAGGGTAAGTTAGGAGGTGACATGAATTCATGACGTCTGCTCTGTAAATCTGGCAAACGTTCGTAGGAAATTTGCCGATTTGGAACAAATGTTCTACCAAGCAGTCATGCCCAGTCTGTAGCCTGAAATTTACTACTGCCTCCTTGCGGGATTTGTGGCCATACGATTTCTGACAGTCTTGAGTGTTTTCCCAGGTTTTACCTTTCAATTTTTCCATCATATTGGAGTTATTCACTTTTTTAAAAAACGTGTCTTTTGAGTGAATCCGATGTAACAGGTATAATATCGTGCTGAATGTGGGTTCCGTTTTTTGCAAGCAAATCTGCCTGCTCATTGCCTTCAATGCCGAATCCACTGGAAGACAATAGTTTTCTCCCTACCTTTAAGAAGATTCAGGGACTGCTTGATTTCAGACAAGACCAGAGTCTCAGAGCAGTGGTTTTCTGTGACGACTTGGATGACTGATATAGAATCAACCAAAATAGCTACTTTGGAGAGCATATTGGTTTTGGTTTCTAGATTTTCGAGTGCTAGATGGATTGCGAAGATCTCGGCATCAAAATTGGACATATAGCGGCCAACAGGCGCACTCTGGGAAAATAGTGTACTATAGACACCAGCTCCCGCTCTGTCTTGAATCCGAGACCCATCTGTATAAACTACATGGTAATGCATAGGGAAAGTATTGGAATCATGCCGAAAATCGCAACTCGAGTTTTCGACAGATTTAAGCGTTTCGAGACCGCTAGAATACGAAAAAACTATTTTTAGCGTGACGTCTGTGTGTGTGTCTGTGCAGATTTTGTATCTACTCTAACTAAAAACTAATTGACCGAATTTCTTAAAATTCGGTAGGTAAGTCACTTGTGGGCGAATCTGATGCTGATTAGTTTTGGGTACAATTCGGGATAAAAGAACTCGCCTTTTTTAGCGAAATGGCCCGCGAAAGCCTGTATCCACTCTAGCTGAAAAACTAATGGACCGAATTTCACAAAATTCGGTAGATAAATCACTTGTACGTCACTCTGGTGCTGATTAGATTTTGGTATGATTCGCAAAAAAATAACCTGTCTTTCTTTGCAAAATGGCCCGCAAAAATCGACAAAATCTAAAATAAAATATGCTCAAATACATCCATTAAATGCTTGTTTTATACGTAATTTTTTACGATGAAAAGAATAAGACCAACCCCATTACACTAGGACTAGCTTTTTTCGAGATATTTTAGTTGTTTCGTATTTTCTCTACGTCATCTTTGAAAATAAGCCCAGTTACCAAATGAGAACGAAAATTGAATTAAAAGTGAATTAAATTTTATTAAAATAAAAATAACGTGGATATAAGTCTGAAGAGAAAGGCATGTGCTGCCCACATCAGATTTCTGTTTTTTTCACGCTACGGCCCCGAAATTTCGCGGCGCAATCGCTGATGTAATGCGTGGGGATCGACGATAAAACTGTAACAGGAGGCACTGAATTGACACAATATGGTTTTTAACGAAAGACTGTCCTATTCAGAAATAACCAACACTACGGGAGTCTAATGCACAGATTGTTAAAAATGCCGCTTGGCAGCAATAACGCACATTTGAACTTGAGAAAGGATTTTACAGTGTACTTTGAAAGTATTGCAGGTATCCCAGTGTTAGTCATTAATGATATGACCTTTTGACAATTATTTGTTGCATTCCCTTATACGCGTCTTGTGTGTTCTTGATGTCATGTCCTCCTAATAAGCCAATCATAAACAACTCCCAATTCAGTTGAAATTGAGAAGTTTTTCCGTATTGATAGCTAATTATTTATCTGCTTTAACTGTCATTATTACTTTCCCTGCAATACATAGTAATGCATAGGGAAAGTATTGGAATCGTCGAGTTGTCGACGGATCTACACGTTTGGGGACCTCTAGAACACGAAAAAAGCATTTTTAGAGTGACGTCTGTGTGTGTCAGTCTGGGCAGATTTTGTATCCACTCTAACTCAGAAACTAATTGACCGAATTTCATAAAGTTTTGTAGGTAAGTCACTTGTGGGTAACCCTGGTGATGATTAGATGTTAGGAAAATTTGGAATAAAAGAACTTTCCCTGTTTTTAGCGAAATGATCCGCAAAAAAGTCTGCATCCACTCTAGCTAAAGAACTAACGCACCGAATTTCACAAAATTTGGAGGATAAGTCACTTGTTGGTATACCTGATGCTGAATAGATCTTGGTATGAATCGGAAAAAATGAATCTGCATGTTTTTGCGAAATGGCCCAAAGAAATTCTTAAATCCAAAAATAAAAGACAACGCATGCTCAAATATATCAATAAAATGTTTATTTTACACGTAAATTTTAAGGCTGAATAGAATAAGACCAACCTCATTACTCTAGGACTAGCCGTTCTCAAGATATTTTAGTTTTTTCGCATTTTCGCTACACCACCTTTGAAAATAAGTCCAGTTACCAATGAAAACGAAAATTGAATAAAAATGTAGATTGAGTGTTACTAAAAATAATTATGGGTGTTTTTTTGTGCAATTAAACTCAATTTAATAAATTATTGAAGAAATAAAGAAAACGTGAATATAAGTCTACAGGGAAAGTCATGTGCTGCCCACATCAGATTTTCACCCGTTTTATTGTCTATGTTTATTTTTTTACTTTCCCTGCAATACATGGTAATGTATAAGGAAAGTATTGGAATCATGTCGAAAATCGCAACTCGAGTTTTCGACGATCTACGCGTTTTGTGACCTCTAGAATACGAAAATACTATTTTTAGCGTGACGTCTGTGTGTCTGTCTGTGCAATGCAAGTATCCACTCTAACTCAAAAACTAATGGACCAAATTTCATAAAATTTGGTAGGTAAGTCACTTGTGTGTGACCCTGGTGCTGATTAGCTTTTGGTACGATTCGGAAAAAAAGAACCTGCCTTTTTGCGAAATGGCTCGCACATATTGCATGTATCCGCTCTAGCTGAAATACTAATAGATCCAATTTTATTAAATTTGGTGGATAAGTCAATTGTGGGATACCCTGGTGCTGATTAGATTTGGTACGATTCGGAAAAAAGAACTTTTTTTTTTTTTTTTTGCAAAATGGCCTGCAAAAATTGTCAAAATCTAAAATAAAAAACCACTTATGCTCAAACATATCAATTAAATGTCTATTTTATCCGTAATTTTTAACGGCCAAAATAATAAGACCAACTCCAATACACCAGGACTAGCCGTTCTTGAGATAGTTTCTTCTTTTTTTTTTGCATTTTCGCTACACCACTTTTGAAAAATAACTCAGTTTCCAAATGAGAAAGAAAATTGAATTAAAAGTGCAAATTCGGTGAAATTTTAAATAATGATGTGTGTTACTTTGTGCAATTAAACTCAATGTAATAAATTATTGAAGAAATAAAGAGAACGTGCATATGGGTCTGCAGGGAAAATCATGCGGTGCCCACATCAGATTTTTTAATGTTATGTTGTAATGATTTATTGTAATTGCTTTATCTGTAACTGTTTTTATGCCATTTGATGCTACTATAATTACCATGTTTACTCCCCTCCTTCTATAAGGTCATCTTTTAGGAGTGGGTATTCATGGATTCTGTAATCTCCATTGAATTAAGATATTTATTTTGAATATCAAATATATATTAAAGATGTATACTTTGTAAACAACATTTTTCTTCTATTTCTCTCTTTGTTGACGATTTCGTTATTCTAAATTCTTAAATTTTCCTAGGGGGCGCTGCGATTACTTTTATTCACTCGGGTTGGGTCACTTTACTGTAGATAGACCCAAACTCTACACTCATGGATCTTTCTTTACAAAGTAATTTTTGTGTTTAAGGACTAAGAACACTGCATATCTTACATAATAAAAGAAGATGTCTGTCCGTCCGTTCGTCCGTCTGTCTGTGCCTTTTGTAGCGGAAAATCTAAGCTTCGAGCATCACGAAATTCGGTACTGGGTTAGCTAAACTTCCAGTTCAGCAGACCTCGGTGAGATTTTTTTAAAAATTCGAATTAGTTTTGTAGTTTTTCTTTATGTTGAAATACGATTTTGAATGATGTTCACACGAGTCGGTTCCTAAGAGATTCAAAATAACATCACAAAGTTTCCATTTTGACATCACCGGAAAGATCGGAAGAACGTTCTTTCCGACGATCTTTGAACCGAATCCGTAGGGCAATTTCTTTAAATTTTTTATTTATTTTTAAATACATCGAATTATACATTTCTTATTTTTTATTTCCCTATCTTGCCACATCCGGAGAAGGAAGATTTGCACAATTTTGTATTTTGGCAAAAATATGGGTGTATATCTTTGCATTCTAACACAAAAAAAAGTTTTGAATTTTTTGTTAATAATCAATTAAAAGTATAAAAATCCAAAATTTCGATATTGTTCTTTATCCGGCTTGCTAGGCGTCGTTATGGGGATATGCGGATGTTTGTGCGCATGTGTAGCAAATAGTTTCGACGCGACTACGCATGCGTCGAAACTAAAAGATTTGGATTGAAAAGAAAAGAGGAAAATATTTTGGTTCAAAATAGACGATTTGGAAATTGAGTGGTGCCATCTGTATTTATATTATTTAAATAGCAGACGCATATTTAGAACCCGAGCAAAGCCTGATAATTCGTTCTAGTAAATAACAAACAAGAATAAATAACTTAAAACTTTTCCTATTTTGTAGTAATTCTCTTTCTATCCAATCCTCTTTAGTCTCGAGCCATCTAAGCGAACAAATACATCATTTATTTATACCTTGTTCCAATAAATTCGGAAAAGTTCGCAAGATAAGGACATTTTAAAAGTACGTAGGCCTCTCAGCAGGTATTATGAGATTAAACCAGAAATAAAAAATGTTACTACTTGTGGTTTTAATCCCCTATCAGATTGGTGTAGGATCGCTACTAACAACACTACTGCGGTGAGCCGGAAGGAGCAATGAGATTAATATAGGATTCTTTTTTCACAGATGAGGATTTTAATTCTCGAATGAGTTTTATGATATAAGGGGTTATGTTTCGAAATCTTTAAGATTATTTATTTGGCGTAAGGTAACAAAAGAGCAATAAAATTTAAATTTTACAATAATTATGATTTTGAATAAAAAGAAAAATAATTCTTCTTCTTGCGGTTCTAATCCTCTCCCAGATTGGGGTAGGATCGCTGCTAACAACTTGTACTTTAACACTACTGAAGTGAGCCGGAAGGAGCAATGATACTAATATAAGATTTTTTTACACAGATGAGGATTTTAATTCTCGAATAAGTTTTATGATAAAAAGGATTATATTTCGAAATCTTTAAGAGAATGTTTTTAGGGTAAAGTAATAAAAGAGCAATAAAATTTAAATCTTATAAGAATTACGCTTTTAAATATAAATGTAAAAGGTATCATTTAGTACAGATCTGATAATAAATCTTATACGATGAACAATTACAGCTGTATTCTTAGCTAAAGAAAGCTTTCTTGTTCTATAAAGAAGGATTTTTAATACTTTACCACTTTAGTTGAAAAGTACTTATGACTTTGTTCATTCTGTCTGTCTGTCTGTCCGTTCGCATGATAACTGCCTTAAAAATGACACTATCAAAATGAAATTTTAGTATGTTGTTGAGACGGTCTGTGGGACATATGGGAATGTAAATGAAAAATACCACCCAATTAGTTTTGGATTGAACACGGGTTGAAAAATGAAATACATTAAACCATATGGGACCAAATTTTTCAAATATTTTTTAAACGAATTTAAAATTCACAAATTACTTAGAAAATGTTAGAAAATATTCAAATTATCCCATAAAATACATAAAAAAAATTTCAGTAACATAAGTTTGGTAGTTTTTAAAATAAAAATTAAAATAATAATTGCACCCATATTACGTGAAGAGATCACGCGACACACTTCAAAATAAAATATGGCATCCAACTTTTTCCCAGTGTCAAAATTGTGATTTTTAAAGTTCTTTTTAATTTATATTTAGAGTTGTATCCGTCCTAAAACTGCTTCAGTTTTGCTTAATTTCTGTGCATCTATATACTGCGCCAGCGCAATTACGATATTTTTGAGCTTAAATGATCATCAAACTTTGATTATTTCTACAACGAAGCCTAATTTTAACGTATGCAGAATATAAATACATCAAGCTGTAAAATGAGTTGCATAAGAATTGCTGAATTTTTTAATGCAAAATTATTTAGCTCTGGTGTCTAGAATAAGCTGACATGAATGAAACATTAATTGATTTTACTTAGAGAAGCAGACGATTTTATAGTATTGCCTTTTTCGATGGAGTCTTAAGCATGGAGTTAGAAAGTACTTTTACCTCCATGGATTTAAGTTTTTAAGTAAAATAAATAAGTATTGCGATAATTTAAATAATATCACTGCTGAATGAAAGGAATGGGATACAAGTTTATGAATGAAATATTCACTGCTTTTATATAGAGAGCCAGGCGATTTATATTTCGATAATGTCATTTGAATAAAGTTCATTTTTTTATGAAGTTTTAAGTTTTCAAATGTAATACATTATTGTAGTATTGTGATAATTTTAAAACTATCACCACTGAATGTATAGCATTTTAGGGATGTTTAAATAAAATTGCATTGCAGTTGGACAGTGCTTCATAATCAATGCTTTATGCATGATTGATATTTCTTGTTTATAGATAAGCTAGATACTTTCTTAAAATAAAATAAAACTTTTCCTTATTGAAAGGTATATTTTTTTATGGAATTGAAATAAGTATTCGGAGTTGAGCAAGAAATAACACTTTATATATAAACTTTTTTAATAATTGAGTATAATATGCATGGATGAAGGAACTATTTTTTATGAAAACATATATATTTTTCGAAAAAAGTAAATTATCTATGTTGAACGATAAATCTATTTATAAATAAAATGTTCTTTTAATAATCTAATACATTATGCTTCAATGAAGAATCTTTTTTGACTGATGTATACAGTTATATTTATTTATAAGAATGCAATCCGCGTGTATAATAATGTAATCTGAGAAATATACTCTTTTTTACGCATAAATAATTGTTTCTTACACATTTATAAAAAGATTGCGATCACACTGCAGATTCCAGCATCCGTGGGCTGATGTCGCACTCTTTAGGGCTCTTCAACATGGAATAGCCGGTAAAAGGCAAAAAAAGAAAACATACTACATGCTTTAATTTTAAACGGCAAAGTCAGATTTACTACGCAGCCGGTTTCAAATTTCGAGAAAATTATTTGGCTAAAGAGTGCGATATTCGTATATGCAATGACAGCAGGGCCATTTTTGACCATAGAAAAAGTAGGCAAATGTTGGGGGAATTGATTTTCAAGGAGTATTTGGTTGGTAATATAATAAATGGAGAAAACTCATTTGAATTACGCCTATGTATGTGAATGGTAACAAAGCATCTTATATTAACGGATAAGATAAATGCATCAATCGTCCTCACCAAGTTATTGCCAACTTGCAAAATGAAACTTTTAAGGGATTGGTACGAAATGTACAAGGAGCATGTGGTACGAAATTCGAAAAAGATACATATTTTTTTCCATTCTGATAATGATTCCACTATAAGTGGAACAATGTAGAGGAGAGGTAAGGGAGGCTAGATACAGTTTTTAAAAGTAATGGGAAAATTTAAAGACTTAATATCCTATAACTTTCTAATACTTCTTTAAAGAAATCAGGCCTATGAAAATTAGGTGATTACAATTGTTTCAAGGATGTTTTGAGTCCTTTTTCTCAGGTCAGAAACGATGTCTTATTTTAACAACTACTAAGAAAGAAAGAACGGCAATTCTTAGAGGTTTAGAGGCGTTTCTGTCGTATCGGTTGTTAAGAGAATATACTGTTTCTGACCTGAGGAAAATAGCAAAAATTGCCCTTTTCTTTCTTAGTGGTTGTGAAGTGAAAACACTGTTTTTGATCCGAGGAAGAGGGCTCAAAACGCCCTCGAAACAATTGTTGGCAGTTCTTTTTTAGTGGTTGTTAAGAGAAGACGCTATTTTTGTACCGAGGAAGACGTCTCAAAATTCTCTCGAAACAATTCTAGTCATCTCCTGTGTATGCTTTCTTTAAGGAAGTTATATTGTCACAAGCAGTGGTTCTTTTATTGTGAGTTAATTATCAGTCGCAAACTCCTCATTATCTTCATTTGAAGAGGCTAAATACTGAACTTTATTTTTATCATTAAAATACCTATGGCTATACTTTGAATTAGAGGTTTGCACGGGACAAAATTTCTGATTTCCGGCAATACCAATGCTTAAATCCGGAAACTTAGAAATGTATAACTCAAGCCTGGTCTGACCCGAAGGCCATCGAGTATCGGAACCGTCTAACCCGAAATTATTTGTATTTAAATGTGTTAAAAATGGAATGTGTAAAAATTTTCTACGAGTTAAAATTTTTCTACGAGTTAAAAATTTTCTGCGATTTCAAATAAAGTTTTTTTTCAAGTTTTTTAGTCTTTACATAGCTGAAATAAACACAATAATTTCATGTACTCAATTGAAATTCTTTTAAAATTTTTTCGAAATTAAATATGTTCGACCTATATTTCTAACTAGGATCATACCTGAATATAAACTTATTTGCGGAATTTAAAACAATATGCTGAGGCAATATGTAAATAAATTGAAAAATACATGAATTTTGATATGTTTCAAACAGCCTCAAATCTTATGTATCAATCATCCCCATTCTACCATAGTAGTGTTACCATATCCTAGCTCAAGCCGTGCTACCTATTAGAAAACTCTTGTTATGTAAAATTAACTATAAGGATATGTTATTCAGATTTGACAAATTATATGCAATTAGTGTTTAATTAACTTAATGCATATTCGTGGAACATATTATGTCATTTACTGGGAAATTTTGTAACTATCTTTCTACCTATTAAACATCCCCTACTATGAAATATGAATATAATTGCCATTTACACCCACGCTTCCAGTGCGTGAAAATAGCCAGCGGTCACTCAATGTTACACCTACACATTTAACAAGAAAGAGCAATCATGCATAAGCATTGATTATGAAACACTTTCCAACTGAAATGTAATTTCATTTAAAAATTTCTAAAATGTGATTCATTCAGTGGTAATATCTTTTACATTATCACAGTACTACAGTAATTTATTATACTTAAATATTTAAAACTGTATCGAAATATAAATCATCTGATTCTTTATGCAAAATCAATGAATATTTCATTCATATAACTTGTATTCCAGACTCCAGAGCTAAATAATTTTGTGTGAAAAAAATTCAGCAATTCTTATATAATTCATCTTACAATCGCTTGAGATATTTGCATTCTACATATGTTAAAATTAGGCTTCCTTGAAGAAATAATAAAAGTTTAGGGATCATTTAAAATCACAACTATTGTAATTGCATAGGCACGGAATTTAGATACACAGATAATATATATGTGTATGTGTATGTACTCAAAGTATTGGAATCGTGCCGAAGATCGGAACTCGAATTTTCAAAGGATCTACACGTTTTGGGACTTCTAGAACACGAAAAAACTAGTTTTAGGAAGACGTCTGTGTGTGTAAGGGTGTATCTGTGTATGTTTCTGTGTGTCTGTGTGGATATTACATCCACTCTAATTGAAAAACTAATGGACCGAATTTCATACAATTTGGTAGGTATATTTTTTGTGGGAAATCCTGATGTTCATTAGATTATAGTACGATTCGTAATAAAAGAATCTGCCTTCTTTGCGAAATGGCCGCAGAAATTGCCTTTATCCACTCTAGCTAAAAACTAATGAACCAAATTTAACGAAATTTGGTGTATAATATTTCAATAACCTACAAGTGATTTATATACCAAATTTAACAAAATTTTGTATATAAATCATTTGTAGGTTATTCTACTACGATTCGGGAAAAAGGAACGGGCTATTTTTGCGAAATGGCCAGCAAAAATCGTTATATATAAAAATAAAAGACTACGTGTGCTCAATTATATCAATTAAATTCCTATTTTATATGTGATTTTTGACAACAAAAAGAATAAGACTAATCCCATTACTCTAGGACTAGCCGTTCTTGAGATATTCTAGTTTTTTCGCGTTTTCGCTACGCCACCTTTGACAATAAGTTCAGCTATCAAATGAGAACCAAATTTAAGTTTAACGTGTAAATTCAATGTCATTTAAAATACTTATGTTGTGCAGATAAACTCAAATTATCATTGAATAAATAAAGAGAACGAATATGAGTCTGCAGAGAAAGACATGTGCTGTCCACATCAGAATTTTTAACAATATTACAACAATGATTTATAGAAATGAACGGGGATTATTTTCAGGCCATTTCGAAAAAAATGTATGATCTATATTTAAAGATCCATCAAATTTTTGTCGAATAAAATGTTCAACAAATTTAAGCTGTGTACCAAATTTTAACTCTCTAGGACGTAGGAAAGTGCATTTAAAATGCCATCAATTAAATTTATCATGAAGAGTTATATAAAATTTAAAAAAAATGAAAAATTGTTATCTACCAAATTATTTTAAAATATGAAGCCACTCCCATATGCAAAACGTTTAAACAAATGGAGAGATATTTATTATATAATATCTCTCTCTTTTCTTTCTGGAAGATATCCCAAAGTCAGAATTTAATTGAATTTGTCTTTTTCCCTATATTAAATAATTTTTTTAATTAAAAAACTACTTAACATATTTTACTGAATTTTTTTTTATATATTCTATGGGATAATGTGAATATTTCCTAAAAATTTCGAAGCAATTCGTGAATTTTAAATTTACTTAAAAAATGTTTGAAAAATTAGGTCCCATAGGGTTCAATGTATTTCATTTTTTCAACCCGGGTTCAATAAAAAACTAATTGGGTGATATTGTTTATTTATATTCCCATAGGTCCTACAGACCGTCTTAACAACATACTAAAATTTCATTTTGATAAACTCATTTTTACGGCAGTTATCGTGCTAACGGACAGACAGACAGACAGACAGACAGACAGACAGACAGACAGACAGACAGAATGAACAAAGTCATAAACACTTTTCAACTTTGTTGTAAAGTGTTAATAAAAGCTCGAAATATTAAAAGTCATTTGAGATTTAAGCATGAAATTGGGGCATATTTTATAGTTTTATTGCAATAGAAATTGTTGCATGTAAAATAATATTTCATCTAATATCTCTGCATCTTGCTTTATTTTCAACGTTTTCAAACGTTTTAAGCTGAAAATGAATTAATTAAAGAATTCTTTTTTAATAGTTTAATTAGGAGAATAGCCAGCACAGCAGACGATTTCGGTATTTGAAGCGTAAGTCTATAGTTACAAATGGAATATGGTTACAAATGGAATATGGTTACAAATGGATGGTTATGGTTACAAATGGAACAAAAAATTGTTATGGTTACAAATGGAATAAAAAATTGTTATGGTTACAAATAGAATAATATGGTTACAAATGGAATAAAAAAACTGTATAAAAATTTAATTATAAAATATAATAAAAAATCGTCTGCTGTAAATATAAATTAAAATATATCAAAAACGGTTTGTTACACCCACAGATTAATATATACAGATGTTTCACTGCTACCCCAGCGCCCTCAACCGCCAACCAAAGTTAAATAAAATATCAAGATTGGCACGATTGGCGATGGTCTGTGGCGGTTTTCGCCAAGACTTTCTGCTAATATAACCCTATTTGGCACTAAACGAAACACTTGGAATAATTTTGTTCTATCATCGATCGCATGTTTATACGTGCAAATCATTTCTCTTCTATTTCGTATTTTATAATCAATAATTTTATCTTTTATGGATTACTAAAAGAAGAGGGATTACGTTTACAAGGTAAGTAATTTATTTTTATTTAAATAAAAAGATTATTTGCTTTGCATTTCATATTTCATCCTATGCCCGTGTTCATCATAAGAAAATGGTGCAGTATTATCAAGAAGAAGTGGCATTATTAGTTAAAAAACCTTTTCCGCATTTATATAAAATGTATAAAAATTGATATTGATATTGAAATTCGATACCTTTGATAATGCATTTATGTAAATTTGTTATTTATTATAAGAATATAAGTGCATTTAAAAAAATATATATATTAACAGCATCCCAGAATAAATTAAGAACTCAGCAATTTAATAACACGCTAGTATACTTTTTAGGCTGAAAATATTATATAATATTTCAGTCTTTTGGGTATGTTAGCTTGTAATTTTTGGTGTATAATGATTTACAGTGATGTAATGCGTCAATTTTTTATTCAATTTATGATTTCATGAATTAAATATATATCTATGTTTATTTATTTAGATTTACACATATTATAGAAAAAGGATTTTTAAATGCTTATCATGTTTATAGTTTAAAAAAATTATAAAAGTACAGTTACGTAATTTTTTTTTCTTTTGGCTGCATTAGCATAAAATCGCCAATTGAGCGATAGTCGCCAAATCTAGCAGTCGAGCTCTTTTTAGATCATAGCTGCGATGGTTGGCTCCTCGAACGTCAGTGTCCATGCGAAATCCTATGTTAACAATGTTGCCATAGGTTCCTATGGGAGTGAACCTTCTGAATGTGGTATTCTGTGGTTACACCAATACAGTTAATAAAGTTTAGGACATTTTTTTCTCTGTGCATGATGATATAAAAACGATGTTGTGTGTTCAGCCGTTCTCAATAAAATTTCAAGATTTTTAGACCTTTTCGCTATTTATAAGTCCTATTCTTGATGCTCTAATTTCTTTCATTTAAGAGGGAAGATACTTATGTAATAATTTTGTATTTTTATGACCAAGAATTCGCCAATAGTCATTTATATATAAGAAAAGGTCCTCTTTTTGTCTGTGTGTAGCACTTCACGATACATTTGGCGAACTTGGTGACTCATTTAGTCTAATATCGCCAGCTAGGCGATATGTTGTCCCAGATTGGCGAAAATATGGTCAAAATTGCAAAAATGACGTTAAATTAACGGAAATGATGTCAAATCGACATATTAATTAAAATAATTTAATATAAGAACTCTGTTGCTTATTGCGGATACTATAAATATTGATAATTGTCAATTTAGAGGTGCACGAAATATAAATTAATTGGGTACTTCAAAATAGTTTTACATGTTGCCATCCGGAAAAGCATCAAATGTACAATTCAACGTTAAAAATATTATGTCCTGGATCTTATACATTATTTTCATTGTGAAAGAAGCAAATTTATCGAATTTTACAGGGAAAGTCTGTTGCCCACATCAGATTTTTTATATCATGTCTTGAGCCATTTGGAAAGAGTTCGTTCGATATAAGACATTTCAGAGCCACGTGACTTCTCTCTTCGGAGATTAAAAGAGGTTTACCGGCGAAGAAAGTGAAACAATGAACCCATTCTACGTGATTCTAATCCACTTCTGTTCTGCGGTGGGTTGAGAGACCGCGGTTTTTAATCTTGCTTGAGTACGGTGAAATGAAAATATTGCGCCCATTTCGTATCTCTGATGCCGCAAAACAATGTTTCTGATAGTTTCAGACGTTTCACTCGTAGGATATTTCATTTTGTAATGTTTCGATAATAATAATGTCGGTCCGATCAGTTACATTGGGTAATCTTGAGTGGATATCCCATTTCATTTTTATTTTCCGTATATGCATAGTATACTGTATAGGGAAAGTATTGTAACGGGGTTGAAAATTCGAATTCCGGTTTTCGACGGAAGAGCACGGTTTAAGCATCTCTGAACTTGAATTTAAGCACCTCTGAACTGGATGTCTGTCTATATATGTATGTTATGAATGTGTGTATGTATATCGGTATGTTAGTGAGTAACATATATGTATATCTGCTAGTGAGTGCATATGCTACTGAGTAACATATATGTATATATGTTAGTAAGTTCATATGATACTGAGTAACATATATGTATATATGTTAGTGAGTGCATATGTTACTGAGTAATATATATGTATATATGTGAGTGCATATGCTACTGAGTAACATATACTATGTATATATGTTAGCGAGTGAATGTGTCAATGAGACTGTGAACGCGATATTTCATGAACGTATGAAGCGTTTCGAAAATAATTTTGAACGATTATTACGCTTTGTAAATACTGGAATCCGATTGAGTTTAAACGCAATCGAATGTTCGGAATCCTATTGAACGTATTTGATGATTCCAAGTTCATTTTTTGGAAGAATTTTTGCAAAGATCATAAAAAATCAGGACTTTCAATGATGACAAATAATTAATAAGTTCCAACGTCTTCTTTCATTAGAAAATAAATAACACCCATTTTAGAACGCTAGCATGAACCGTTCTCGAAATATTGCACGTTTTTCAAATAAATTTATTAATAATAATAATAATAATAATAATAATAATAATTAGAAACTCTACAAAATTAAAAAGAAATAAAACAGCAAGTATATCATCAAATAGGTACAATAAATAACGCAATTTTCGTAGATCTAGTTCATTCCATTCACGAGCAAAGATACTTTATGTACTCGTTTTGTATTTTGAAGCCCAAGAATTTGTCAATAGTCATTTATTTCACGGGATATTAATTAAATGTCAATTGCCCTTTGATGAGGATTTTCTTCTTCGATCCAGACCGACCGACCTACCCGAAAGTGTAAGGTATCTGTTTGGACGCCCGGAAAGTTCCACCCAGTTTAGACCGGAACCGAGTAGGGTGGCATCCACAGGGATCGTACCCTCCATACCCTACCACTAACCTTTCGGAGGGACTTACGAACCCACATATTTAACGTGCCCGTACTCCACGTGAACACGGTGACAGTTTGGGAAGAGCTGGGAATAGAACTATCGTTCGAGTGCAATCGCCGCATTAACCACTAGGCTGTCCTACCACTTGATGAGGATTTTGTATGTGAGTGCAGTTGTTTGGTGACCAAATGGGCCCAATTTCAATTTAGGTGGTGTTAATGCAACGGCAAAATCATTATGGATATTGTACATTATTAATTCACCGTGAAAGAAGTAAAGTCATTGCCCTGCGTAGAGAGTCATGCGCTGCCCACATCAGATTTTTACTTTTTAATACTATAGAATATAAGAGAAAGTATCGTTTACAAGGAAATTTTCAATTTAGAAATTTTGCCAATATATGACTTAGGACCTCCTGAACACGTTTTGACTATTTTGAGAGTGTGTCTGTGGTCAATTTCTTATGTGTACACTATATCTGTCGCTAATATTAAAGGATTTTAAAAGAAACGCTATATTCGGCTTTGCTAACAAAAAATCTAGAACCAGATGGAACTTTTTGAAGTTCGAACGAAGGTTTTATATTTTCTTAACATGGCAGCATAGTACTAAATTCGATGTAGACATGCATAAAAGGGGTTATTTATCGCTCAATGATCACGAAAATTAATAGTTTCAATCATTCTAGTGAAAATAGCCGTGATACAATTTTTGTGTTCGTGACGTCATTAGGCCCCCTCGGGATAGTTTGGTATCTATCGAAAGATTATTTCAAGACCTTTAAAATGGAGGATAACACACTATAATTGTGATCATTTGGGCCAACAATACATATTTTTCAAATATTCTATTGTAGAAAAACAAACAAACAAAAGACAAAACAAAACAACAACAACAACTATAACAACAACATCAAAAACTTAAAAAGGGATCACAAGTTACATAAATAAATATGAGAAAGTTGTATAGAGCCAGTAATTTTTTTAATTGAATTCCAAAATTACAAACCTTCTATTCTTATCAAGGGTTAATTACAATAAGTTTATGTTATCAGCTTTTAATGACTAGTCACTCCTAAAATTACAGAGTAGACTTTGCCATGAGTTATAAAATACCATATATTAACACAAATTAATATAATATACTATCTAATTCATCAACGTGATTGGCCTGTTTCCAGGGATGATTTAAAAGAAATTATATTAGAGGATGATAAAAAAAAAAAAAATCCTCCCCTTTTCAAAAGGTATGGAATCTAAATCACGCGGGTCAACATTGTGCGTTCCCCCCAAGTGGCCCAATTTTCGGCATTTCGTTGTTTGACCTAAAGTTCATTTAACGTTTCTAAATTGAATTTTCTGTAGCTCTCAGCTTGTTTTTGCTCCTTTTTTTTTACCAAAACAGTTAAGAGGGTCCGCCAAGAGCAGTCCCGACTTCATCCTTAGCAGTTCGCGCCCCATTCGTACACAGCTCAATGACCTTACCATATGAACACTATGTACTTGTTTCTTCTATGTTTGGTAATTTCTCTTATTTTAAATTTTTGACATATCCGTCCTCGGCTCTAACTTTAAGAAGATACAACCGTGCCTCTTTTCATATCCACTACTGTAATCTATTTCTTTTAAATTGGCGGCTCAAGGTCACAGAAGTTTCTTCTTCCCTTTCTGCTGCTCTCAGAAATGAAATCAGGAGACAGTCTCCCTTTTCCACATCAGTTCAGGACAACTGATTGGATTTTCCTTTCTAGCCTCAACTGGAGCGGAGGAAGATGTGGGACGTGGAAAATAATAAGTAACTAAAAGTTACAATTAACATTAAAATTAACATTAATTATATGGCCGTTGAACTCATAACGTGGAATTAACATTTAAACGTACATCGCTCGTTGTTGTGCCGCAATAACCCTCCAATTATTTTTACCTTTTGTGTAAGTCCTGAAAAGAATTCATTAATCATTATAAAAAGACTAGCCTATTTAAAACTTAAACAATATCATTTATTAACAACATCAATTTATCAAAAGCACTAATTTTCAACAATATCAACTTTCAATTAATTATCAATTTTCATTTAATATTTTAGCTAGGGGAGATATGACCAGCAATATTAACTTTCTATAATTTCTATGACCTGGGGAAATGAGCACATACCTTACAGTTTAATCTTCGGCTCATCACACTGAGTCTTGCATCCGTCTTATTGCTGACCGTACTGCCACAACTCTTTCGTGTGTGGCTTGCATCTCGTACTTATAGTCAACTGCAAAACCTGCTGCACCAACACCTCGAATGAAACTTCTTTCAACAACACATTTCGTGTCAGACTTGCTTCTGCAACATATCGTATCCAAGTTCCGAGTCACTGCAACCACATTTTGGATCCGAGTTCGTTCTTCAACATTTTGTATCGAAGTCACTGCAACCACATTCTGGATCCGAGTTTCTTCTACAACATTTTGTATCGAAGTTACATCTACCACATTTCGTATCCGAGTCACTGCAACCACATTCTGGATCCGAGTTTCTTCTACAACATTTTGTATCGAAGTTACTTCTACCACATTTCGTATCCGAGTCACTGCAACCACATTCTGGATCCGAGTTCGTTCTCAACATTTTGTATCGAAGTGACTTGGTTCCTTCGGCGGGGGGGGGGGGGAGAGGTAGCTCCACCCTTCTTCTACTTGCTGCTCATTGGTTCTTCTGAACCCAATGGCATCACTTGACATTTATCAAGGCCCCTTTCAGCCCCCTTTGGCCTGGGACACTCAAATTTATTGTATTTCACCTAAAAGTTCATGTTGTTGTAAACACCGGCGCCAGCCAGACTCGATCTTTGTTAGCCGTTCTATGCACCATAAATACTGCAATAAAAATGCCTCATGTGAGGACATATTCTGGCCTCACAGAAGAAAGCGTACTTACTAACTTGAGGCTAATTATGCTGTGGTTATGGATAGGGAAAACGCGACCTTGAACCTCCAATGTAAAAGAAACAGACTATAGTTTAAACAGTCTGGATGATTAGTTTGATAATGCTCTTCACCGTCATCGGGGTGACGGTCTCAAATCCGTGTGACAGGAGACAACAGTAAATGCTCGTTCTTCACAGGCAATTACTTATTCCAAGATATCTTGAAGTATGACCTTTAGAAATACTCCACAACAATTGCCTTTTTACTGTTGATAAATTGGAAATAGTCAGCTGTATTTCGTTGCGGATGGGCCTGACAATTTGGAAGCTATAATCAGCACTAAGCGGCATCTAAACATGAGCAGATATAGAACTCGGGGTTAATGAAGTCCTTTGAACACTACATAATGCTTCCTTTGGATACCCCAAAAACATCCTCTGTTGTCCTTGATAGTAGATGACAAGAAAAAGTGAAGGAGCCGATTTTGGCCGTTTTATAGAGACAATTAAAACCACGAGAAGAAATACGGGACAGCATTATTTTGTTTAAAATTTGATGTAGCTGACTACACTCAACTCATCGAGACGAAACAGCCAATCAACATGAAGTATATAACGCGCCTACTCCCAGAGTTCGTACTTTAAGACATCGCGGAACAAGGAATTGCTGGTTGCGTATGGGCTTGCATTGTTGTTCTCTGTCACACGTAGGCTGTGGAGATTATGATCATGCTAGAACTGCTTCTGAAACTACTTATGGTTATGAAAAGAGGTCCGGGTATATCTTCTTAGAGTCGAAGTCGGCTCAATCAAAAATTTAAAGCAAGAAAAATTGTATTAAAATCGCTGCACGATTCTATTTTAAGCATTTTATAATCTCAAGCATTTTATAAGTGTGAAATTTATGCAATTCGTCTAGGTACAGTTTTAAAATTCCGAATTATTGCCCTTCTAATACTATAGTCTATAATATTTCAAATATCTAAATCTTATCGACTGAATTAAATGAAATTTGAAATTTGGTGATTATGTGCATAGATTACATTTTTAAAATTTTTAATGTAACTTTAATAAACTTTTTGATTTAAAAGTGAAATGTAAATAAGAAAATTCATTGCTAGTAATTTTATCAACCCATCTCCACTATAGAGTAAAAATACAGCATCTTTAAATTATCTGCTACTTTTCAAAATTGATACTTGTTTTCTACGCTAGAACGTAAAATACTATTATCTAAAAAGATACCGAAAATTTTTATTTTTCCGAGTTCCAAATCATTCTTTAAGAGAATATTTTGAAAATTTAAGAAAATTTGCCAAAATGAGTGCTGAAGCAAATTAATTGAACGTGGGTGTAATTAATGGGTATTATTCTAACACCCCTGGAAGTCCTACTAGTATGAAATGATTTAATAATTATTACTTTTTACAGCTGGGACCATCTGCAGTCGTTTAATGACTTTCAAGCGGAACAAACACATGAGGCCAAGTGGGCGAGAATCTTCAAACAATCATGTGCTCAGAACTGTATCAAATGTTGAAATTAAATAAAGGTGTCCGGCATGAATTAATCTAACCTCTAATTCTTCTAAATACTTTTATCATCCCATGCGGATAATTAATTGACTTTACGAAGATGTTGCCACCCTGAAAAACAAAGTTTTAAAGATTTTTTGAAATAATAATTTGTAAACAAAGCTAAAACGATGCACATTTCTTTTTCACCTTTAAAAAATGAAGTTTTTACAGAATGCCAGAAACATTTAAAAATAATAACTCGTGAATGAAAACCCATAAAAAGATACATGTTTTTTTCATTCATAGATTAATTCTGATGTAAGTGGATCCAAATAATATACAGAACTCGAATGCATTAGAAAGTTGCGCGTGGACTTGTGCACTGAAAATATATTTTTCAGGCGCTTTGTATGAATTTGTCTGTGGTCCTCATAATTTTACATTATGCGAACCTGACTGATCAAACATGATTTATTTGATTACTACCCGTCTTTCATCTTAAGAACATACAATTTTGAAATATTTTTGGAGTCATATGTCTACTTTTCTTCCCCCTAGAGGATTGCTTCATTTTATGTCACAGAGGCATATCGGTTTTCCTTTGAGTTAAGATATAAAATATTCTAAACTCCAGAAATTGATAAGCTGAGAAAATATTGACAAGGAGAAATTGTTCCAATATGTTTCAAGAAAATTTTATCGTTTGTCTTGCGGAAAAGTTTCAAAGAAATTGCGTCAATAAAGAAAAGTGTTAATATCCGCAAAAAAGTTTCGATGGAATTTTACTAATAATGGAAAGTACACGAAGAAGCAAAACTCAAAAATGTGTTAAAATAAAAATGGCGCAATGCAGTATTGAAGAAGTCGAGTAATTATGTGATAAGGGTGAAACTCGTGTAACACCGTAATAGGTTATATAAAGTTGTTCTATGTAGTTAATTATCAAAATAGAATCAGTTTCTGAATGCATATACTGGAACATTTCAATCTCTGACAAATTGTACCTTATTCCTGATTCAGCGAGAGCCTAACAGCAGTCCAATTTAAAAAAATCTGATGTGGGCAACACATGACTTTCCTTATACAATGCAATGAATTTATTACTTTTACAGTTAAAAAAATGTTGTTCTTATAGTAGATACTTATATTCTTTCCAAGATATTGAATTTTCTTCAATTAGTCGTCATTTTCATTGATTTAGCGTTATTTTTATTAATTTGGCAACAATTAAAAATGTCGCCAAGTTGGCGACATTCCGCCAAATCCGTCGCCAAAATCTCGTCAAGCGTTATAGACGGAGAAATAAGTCATTCTTACAGCAGATAAATGACTATTGGCGTTTAAATACAAAAGTATTACTCAAAGTATCTTTTTTCATAAATGGAACGAGCTAGATCCAAGAGAATGATGTCACCCAATTTATCGCATGGTACTACATATGAAAAGTGAACATGTTTCTCAATAGGAAATATTTTTTTTTATTTTATATAACTTTTTGATAATTTTTTTAAAAAATGTGCAATATCTCGAGAACGGTTCATGTTAGCGTTCAAAAATTTATGTCAATCGTTTTCTAATGAAACATTACATAAGAAATGTCTATTTGCGTATCCTTATTAGGGGTTTTGATTTTTTGACGATTTTTTCAAAATTTCACTCGAAAATTTAGGGGGGTTCTGAACATTCGATTGCGTATAAAAACAATAGGTTTCCAGTGTTTATAGATTGTGATTTTTGTGCCAAATTTCGTTTGAATCGGTCCATTCGTTCGTCAGTTATCGTCTCCACAGATTCACCGACACACACACACACATACTTTCACACACACACACACACGCACACACATACTCTCTCTCTCTCTCTCACACACACACACACACACACACAGACATCACTTCAAAAATGTTCGATTCGTGATCAGGGCTGCTTGAAACGTACTCTCCCGTCGAAAACTCGAATTCGAATTCCCCCTCCCCCCCTCACAATACTTTCCTTATACATTATGTATATAAGGAAAGTAAAAATAATGGATAGAATAACACGACTTAATCCCTAAATGTATAGGGCGAAATAAAATATTGGAAATTTAGTTTCAGAATAAGTGAATGCTAACTTCTGTTACATGAATAATTATGAGATTGCATATTTAAATGCCTCAAATTAAAAATGAAATATTACTCCACATTATTTGTATCATATTAAAATTAATTCGACTAAAGTATTTCAGAATTCAATTCACGGCGTTCTATTTCAGCTAATAGCGCTTCAGCATATATCACTTTATTATACTACAAAATTAATTTAAATACGAAAATAAATTCGTATTTAAATTAATCTTTCATTATTGAAGTATTGAAGTTTACATTATGTCCCAGACATTTTGGGTTAACGTCTTTTGAATGCCCTTACCATTTAATAGACATTAAATATTTCTTGTATGGCTGCTTTGAAACATTCCTCACATTTCTCCTATCAAACTATTCAGTGTAGTCCTTGTGACTTTTAAAGATATATTTATGAACCGGAGATATAGGATTTCAAGTCATTTCATACGACACCTATTTTGTCATTGAACACATACTTAATTAGACTTAAATGCATTTACTTTGATCGAAATTTTTTGGTTTTCATTAGTTAGCTTGTTACATGGAATTTACTAAAATTTATCATTCATCCATGGAATTTGATATAATAAATACTGATACACTAGGCTGCAGTGATTCTGTGTCAAAGACAAAAATAGTTGCATTATATGCAATTTGATGCGCTGAATTTTAATAGGGAATCCATGTTTACACACAACGTATAGATTTTGTGCATTTTGAGTTTTTATGAATTCTTAAATATAGCATATAGCGTTCCTCAATTGAGCATTTCCGCTCAATTTTGTATTTTCTCTATCAAATTCCATTTAATGTTTGAGTTCTAAATTGACGAGTAAATTTCACATGATGTTGATGCCCTAAAAGTAAAGAAACTGTAAAAAACACCAAAATAATATATGCTCGAGGAAAGTTCCTTATACGTAGATAGATGTTAGGTTTCTACAATGCTATTAGAATAACAAGAAGAATTTGTAGAAGATTTATTACTTTCCTTATATACATAATGTATAAGGAAAGTATTGTGACGGAGTCGAAAATTCGAATTCGAGTTTTCGACGGGAGAGCACGTTTCAAGCATCCCTCATCATGAATCAAACATTTTTTAAGTGATGTCTGTGTGTGTGTGTGTGTGTGTGTGAAAGTATGTGTGTGTGTGTGTGAAAGTGTGTGTGTGTGTGTGTGAAAGTGTGTGTGTGTGTGTGTGTGTGTGTGTGTGTCAGTGAGTCTGTGCAGACGATAACTGGCGGATTTATCGGTTGGCATGAAGGCCAATGCCGACAGCACCGAGACTATTGGGGCTCTTTGCGAATGATGCCAGATAAATCTAAAAATATATTATATGCAAGATATACATAATACCTTATACGTATACATAATGTATAAGGAAAGTATTGTGACGGGGTCGAAAATTCGAATTCGAGTTTCCGACGGGAGAGCATGTTTAAGGCATCCCTGATCACGAATCGAACATTTTTAAAGCGATGTCAGTATGTGTGTGTGTGTGTGTGTCAGTGAGTCTGTGGAAACGATAACTGACGAACGAATGGACCGATTCGAACCAAATTTGGTACAAAAAATCACAATCCGTAAACACTGGAAGCCTATTGTTTTTATACGCAATCGAATGTTCAGAACCCCCCTAAATTTTCGAATGAAATTTTGAAAAAAATCGTCAAAAAATCAAAACCACTAATAAAGTTTCGCAAATAGATATTTCTTATGTAAATTTTCATTAGAAAACGATTGACATAAATTTTAGAACGCTAACATGAACCGTTCTTGAGATATTGCACATTTTACAAAACAATTATCAAAAAGTCATATAAAATAAAAAAAAATATTTCCTCTTGAGAAACATGTTCACTTTTCATATGTAATATCACCCGATAAATTGGGTGACATCATTTTCGTGGATCTAGCTCGTTCCATTCATGATAAAAGATACTTTGAGTAATATACTTTTCCATATGAACGCCAATAGTCATTTATCTGCTATAAGAACAACTTATTTCTCTTTCCATAACAGCGAGATTTTGGCAACGAATTTGACGGAATGTCGCCAACTTGGCGACTTTTTGAAATGTTACCAAATTAGCGAAAATCTCGCCAAATGAATAAAAATGACGCTAAATCAATGAAATGACGACTAATTGTCGAAAATTCAATATCTTGGAAAGAATATTAGTATCTACTATAAGAAAATCCTATTTATTTTACTGTAAAAGTAGTAAATTCATTACATTATATAAGGAAAGCCAAGTGTTGCCCACATCAGATTTTATTTCATATGCGATTGAGATAATTCAATTACAGAAGTAACATGGGATAAAAGGTATACAAATCAAATAGTATAATACACACAATGAACTGAAAGGCTATTGAAACATATAGAAAATGTAGATTGACTCTGCTTAGGAAATGCCATGTTAAAATCAGATATAATTGATATATCAGACGCACATAACTTTTTGGTGATACTTTTGTGACCTATCACATTAACAACTTTTTTGCTGTATTATTTCTCAACTATGCTATTTTTTCTCGCCTTCAACATTTTTATGGCACATAGATTTTACAGCCTACGATTTCTACAACATTTTGTGTTCGCAAAAGTAATATGCGTCTGGTTGGACCAGATATAGTATGGTAAGATGCCATATCTTGATACAACTAACAAAAGTATTTTAAGTATCACCTTGACGTTAAGAAATATTTTAAATATTAATTGAAATTAACTCTGGTATATGAGTAGATTTAATAATTTACGGTACATAACCGGGTTGTGCGGAAACTGGGAATCTATTGGATTTGACTTAACTCGAGTTTTACATTTGTAAAATCTTTTCTGACTATATTTTGCAGGGTTTACTAATGATATTCTTCGATCCATTAGCATTATCTAAAATCTTAAGATCGCTAGTATTATCTAAATCACGATAAATCCCAATTATTTTTGTTTACCAAAATTGAAAGTATATTTGTTTATTTTTCAGATAATATCCTAATTTTTATCATATAATTTTCTAACTTAGGTGCTCTCTGTCAACAAATTATTGAAACCAACTTCTATAGAATAAGCATCAGATTATTCTGTGAGACGATTTTTGTGACCCCTGTACAGTTTATTAGCAGGAGATATAATTGCCCCAGTAATTCAATGATTAGAGAGCCTTCTGACCAGTCGAAGATTTGTGATTCGATTCCTTGCTTAGACAAGGGTTCTTTATAGTGACGGCTGATCAGATTAATCCTGCAGCTTAGATACAATGCCTGACTTAAATCTGCATAACACGGAAATTCCAATTTTTCCGTAACTCTACGATATATAGTAAAGGTTTCAAGTCAAACAGAGTTAGGGCGAATAGGATTTTATCCTGAACTTAAAAAGCGGAGGAATGAGGATGTTGTCCATATAAGAAATTGTACTTTGATCTGAAGTTTAAAGAAAAATGATACCAAGTTCACTTTGAATATGAAAAGATAGATAATATGTTCAATAGCTCAATTAATAAAGCGTCGCCTGGTCAGCTGAAAATCACTGAATCAATTCTACGCTGAAGCATGAGATAATTATACCTATATTTTGGTTTTATGAGTGCATATGTCCCTTGCTTGAAAAGTACCCTCTCACTTTCTAAAATTCAACAGCATTTAAATGTAAACGTAATATATGAATCGCATCTAGCTTTTGAATTATATCTAAATCTAAATGGCAAAGCTTAATTAATATACATTCGGTTATTCCATTCGAAGTCTTTAACATAACCGTGTTCGTAACTAATGTTATTGGAATATAGATTGTCAAAGTAATCCCCATAGAAAATGATAAAATGCATGATGAAATGCACAAGCTTAGGGATCAAGCTGTATGACGTTCAAGACGGGATATTTCAGTTAAAACAAATGGATACATCGAAATTAATGGATCTGTAGTGGAACCCGCATAAAACGAAGTCACAAGGAACAGAAGAAAATCGTTATAACTGATGTTCGTAATAACCGATAAGCATTTTAGGTATGAAATAAATAATTAGAATAACTTACCTGCTTATATATTGTAAAACAAAAAATCATGATAGTGAGGTTGAAATTTACTGTTTCTTTTATTTACGCTGGAAAAAATATGTTATTTTCTTTTGAAAATTTGAATTTGCAATATACACTACTCGACACAGAAAATGCAACACCATGAGAGAGCGAATAGAGTGTGATGATAAAAGACACACAGACATCCATTATTTACACAGCGATGGCATGTGTAAATAATGGATGTTAATTCCAGAAGGATAATGAAATACAGTAATGGTATAGACAGGGTGATCAGTAGGTAGTTGGACCACCTCTTGCGGCGATACAAGCAGCAACTATTTTAAGAATAGATGCAGTGAGTGTGCGGATAGTTTCCTGAGGGATGGCCTTCAATCATCCTCCACAGGTTGTCCTCTCTTTGAGGCGGGGGTAGGGAAGTCAAACGACGACCAATCACGTCCCATACATGCTCGATAGGTGAGAGATCTGGAGACAGCGAAGGCAAAGAAAGCATCTGGATACCTTGTAAGACTTGTATGCTGGTGATTGTCGTGTAGAGTTGCGTGTTATCTTGCTGTAAAATAGCATATTGCAACCGTTGAAGGTAGGGCAGTGCAACCGGCCGCAGCACCTCATCCACATATCGTCGTGCCGTCATTATGTCTCTGATACGATCTAGAGGTGACCGGCTATCGAAGCAGATGCCACCCCAAACCATGATGCGCATTGTCGAGCAGTATGGAGTTCAACAGTCACAGCAGGATTGGATCTGTTTCCACGTCGCCTCCAGACTCTCACACGGCGACTGTCATTTGACAAGCAGAACCGAGACTCGTCGCTGAACACTACCCATTCAGTCGTCCAAGAGCTTCGGGCCCGACCCATTGCAATCTTTCACGTCGGTGTCGTATCGCAAATGGCAGTCTTCGTAAAAGACGGTTTGAGTGCAAGCCGCTTTCGGTCAATCATCGAAAAACTGTTGTTGCTGATATTGGAACATTCAATGTACCCTTGCAAATTCTGCAGAATGTCGACAGTGATCGTTTGCGGGTCCTCCACCGCATGCCTTCAAATGCTTCGATCAACGCGTGCTGACGTACGTCAGGATGGACCTTTACCACTGTGACTATCCACATGTTCTTTTTCAATCCATCTTCTCCAAATCCTTTGCACAGTGGACGCATCTACGCGTATTTCAGTGTCGATACAATCACCCAGCCGTACGTAAGCCTAAAATGAATTACCCCGCACTATCGCCCAAATGCTGAAACGGACTTCGGCGCCATTGGACAGGCACCTCTATAACAACACCTGTCTTCTGAAACGAAAATAGCTCGGAAAACGATTTTCCGTAGGCGACAGACAGTAGCAACTGCTGGCTCATCTTCCATTTTCATCCCTTGTATCCCGCGCTCTAATCACGTGACATACTTGCATTTCAGATCATTTGCATAAATCGGTTACCTGCATTTGTGTCGCAATTTGCATAATTATACGGCCAAAGCTTCATGGTGTTGCATTTCCTATGTCGGGAAGAGTATTTTCGTAACATTTCTTCTATTAGATATGAATTGTCATTGCAATTAGCGTCGTGGGTTTCGAAACAGTCACACAAATATGAGGTATTGCCAGAAGTTTCTATAGAGAGTCTATAAAAGGAATCAGAGCTCAGTTGGAGAGTAGTTAACGTGATACAAGCTACATTTCTGGGACACTCGTCAATGTTTCGAGAATAGTATCGGTTGTTTTGTGAAATGAGTGGAGCATTGAAGCACTGTTTTACTACATGTTCCTGTTTACGCTGTGCTTCTGAATAAACATGTTAGTTATCCAGAAATTTGGACTCAATCTTGTATTCTGACCTACTTGTACCCACGATTTCAGAGGATACGCCGCAACAATACGGAAAATGAACTTATGTGTTTGACAGTACTTACTACTTTTTAATTTTATGCAACCTTGTTGATAAATTCATTTAAAAAACGTGCAATGTCTCAAGAACTGTTCATACTAGCGTTGCAAAGTTCTTGTTATTAGTTTTCTAATAAAAAATACTTATGAAATAATTAGTTATTTAACATTATTGAGGGTCCTCACATTCTAATGATTTAAAAAATGTAATTAGAAAATTGGTTTTTTTTTCTAAAAATATGATCTCCATTCAAATCAATAGGGTTCTTGTATTCACTAACTGTAAGAATGGTAACTAAATTGTTTCGAAAGCCCCATCCGCTCATAAGATATCGCTTTCAAATATTCTCGGACACACACACACACAGCAGCACCTTACCTAATTGTTTTCTAACAGTATATTTTCTAATTGTAGTTTAATAGTATATTTTCTAACATTTTGCATGTCAAGTATCATTTATGAATCCCTTAAAGTCTTTCTATGACATTTAAATCCGAATGCAAAAGTTTTTAGCACTTAATTAATATTCGATATTTCGATTGGACATTCCTAACAGAATCGTGTTTATTCCATTTGAATATAGGTTAGCCAAGTTCTCTCCTTAGGAAACTGTTATGTAGGATATAATGAGTAAGTGCAATATGCAAGGTATATGATGTTTGGGAGAGGAAATTCAACAGTTAAAATAAATGGTGAAATCAATATTTCTGTGTTCGTAGTAGTACTTATTAGAGCGCGAATCGGGTTTGTGTAAAGGTTTTTTACACGGTACAAGAAATTGAATCAATGAACTGAACGACAAATTTGTATTGTGCAAAATAACAATTAAATGATCAAGTTTACTTTCAACGCATAGAGTGATCTTTTGCAACTGCAAAGACAAATTAATTTCTTGGCTGCAATATAACAATTGAACGGTCAATAAATTGCGTTCAACCCTTTGGATGTTCTTTTTCTTCAGCAAAAATAATTCAATTTCTTAGCTACAAAATGAGAACAGAATGATCAAATCCCGTTCAACGGCTTTAATGTTCGTTTGTACCTGCAAACATAATGTGCCTGCATAATTTGCAAACAATTCCTTAGCTGAAAAATGACAATTGAATAGTCAATAACTTACATTCAACGCCTTGAATGTTCTTTTGCAGCTGCAAAGATAATTGGACTTTTTGTCTTCTAAATGACAATTGACCAGTTAATAACTTGCGTCCAACGCCTTGAATGTTCTTTTACATATGCAAAGATAATTCAATTTCTTGGCTACAAAATCACAATTGAACCGTTAGTAACTTGCATTCAATGCTTTGGATATTTTTTTGCTTCTGCAAAGATGATTAAATTTCTTAGCTACAAAATGACAATTGAATGGTCAACTTACGTTCAACGGCTCTAATGTTCTTTTGTATCTGCAAACATAATTCAGTTCCCTAGCTGCAAAATGACAATTGAATGGTCAATAGCTTACATTCAACGTCTTGAAGTCTTGAATGTTTTTTTGCATTTTCAAAGATAATTGGACTTTTTTGCTTTAAAATAACAATTGAACGGTTAATAACTTACACTCAACGCTTTATATGGTCTTTTACATATGCAAAGATATACAAAACATATATAAAATTACACACATTGCATTAATTATTTTACATATACAAAATCACAATTGAACGGTCAACATGTGATCAGCGCCTTGAACATTTTATATCTGCAAAGATAATTAAATTCCTTGGCTGCAAAATGACAATTAAATGGTCAAAAACTTGACTTCAACACCTTGAATGTTCTTTTGCATATGCAAATATATTGAATTTTTTGGCTTCAAAATGATAATTGAACGGTCAATAACTTGCGTTCAACGCCTTGAATGCTCTTTTGCATCTGCAAAGTTAATTCAATTTCTTTACTGAAAAATGCCAATTGAATAGTCAATAATTTGAGTTCAACACCTTGAATGTTATCTTGCATATCCAAAGATAATTCAATTTCTTGGCTTCAATTGCCCAATGCTTCTCTGGCAAGTGACAGAACAGAAGTGATGTACTGCTAAAAAATACTACCGAAACGTTCGTCGACTAACTACATATAGTTACCTTTGCATTTATATTTCATTTGCAAAAATAAAACTATTAGATAAGAATTTCAAAAGTAAAACCAGGCAAGAATTAAAAAAATCAGATAAGTGAAAAACGAAACGAAAACTCCAAGATAATATAAGGAATCGTGTAAATAGATCTATATTGAAAGATTGGGAAAACATCTCATTTACTATATCGTCCTGAGTAAACTACAAATTTATAAATCAAAGCTTCAATTGTTAATTTCTTCAGTCATCTCAGGGATGGATTTACAGCTGTGAAGGCCCTAATAATTAATATCCATTGGGACAAGGTAGTTTTGAGTCTGGGAAATATTTTTATATCATAAACAAGTGCCCTCAAAATATTGTTGAGCCGGGGAACCCAAAGTTTTATGCCAGAACCTAAGATGAAAAGACTAATGTAATAAATTCGTATTTATTTTTGAAAAGGCAACATGAATAACTTCGATAAAACAGATTTTTCGAATTACCAATTTTAAGATTAGGGACATTTTATTGCATTTATTATTCATATGGGGCGTTTCAAGAAAATTCGCTTTGGGGGCCTAATAAAAGACCTTCGGGACGCCAATGACAAGTTTTATGGGTAACACATTTCGCGGCTGTCCGACGTTTCGATTTTCAACTACAGGCGACATACAAAGGACACACAGAAAGACAGAGGAACATATTCTCAGGAACATATTCTTTTATTATGCAAGATTTGCAATGGAAGCTTGTTTTTAACTCTATGAAAAGCATTTCTTATAGTTAGGCCGAATAAATCTTACTTTTGATTTAAGGGACACCCCTATCTCTAAAATAATAATAAAAAAAATTACAGAAAATCACCGTATAATTAATCAATAACGTCAAAGTCTCAGAATAAATAATATCCCAGTTCTCGCATTTAAGTTCTTTAAAATGTTATTAGCAAATTCACGAGATTGAACTCAAACGTCTCCAACTCTTTGCATGAGCGCTTTGATACCCGGAACTTGCGCTCTGTGAATAACTAGAACAGGAATTTCGTGTTATCTCTGAAATTCGAATTAACATCTGAGAGAGAAGATGCATTTTGCAGAAAAGACCATAAATAGATTTGCATTTGAGGCGTGAACGTTAAAATATGGAATCTATTAATACCCTTATAATATACTGTACGGCATTCAAGAAAGTTTCGGAATAGAGTCAAAAATTCGAATTCAAGATTTCGATGGATTTACATGATTTGGATATTCTTAAACACGGAATTTTTTTTTTTGAGTGATGACTGTATGTGTGTCTGTATGTGCAATGTAAACCAAAGCTTATTTATTATTAACGAAATTTTATAAAATTTGGTAGTTAAGTCAATGAATGTATTACCCTGATATTGATTAGATTTTGGCACGATTTGAAAAACAGAACTGACTTTTGTTACAAAATGGCCCCTGAAAATGAACAAAGTCAGAAATGAATGTCAGAAATGAAAGAATGCGCATAAGTGCAATAACTAAACGCTTGATTTATGCGTAATTTTTGACAACAAAACGAGTAAAATCAACCCCGTTACACTGGACCCATTCTCGATATATTTAATTTTTTTTTTCGCATGTTTGCCTGTGGATAATTTTTAAAACGCGTTGAGTTGACAAAAGGAAATTGATATTACTTTTTAAACTACAAATTCGTATCGCTGAATTCGATTCCTTGAATTTTCAATAACGGGCACGTTGGACGACAACGTTTCCATTAAACTTCATGGATTTTAAAACTGTGAACGCAAATAATCCACTACGTCAAGCTGCTTAATGTGCAACTTTAATTTTTATAATTTACCCACTAGATCTGGAGATAATCAAATATGAGACAAAAATGATCTTCAGCGTCGTAATTCCCTCGGGCACAAAGATATGATAAGCTCACCGGGGGTGAGCAAGCATACTTTAATACACACACAATATCAGAGCAAGTTCTTTAATAAGAACAGACGCATAAAATATTTTTCATGCATTTTTAATGTAAAGAGCCACAGAAAATTTTAAAACTACTTTATTAATAATAAATATACTTTATTAATAATAAATCTGCTCCCTGTTTAAATTGAAAACAGATAAAACTTGGAATGCACCCCCATTTCATATTTGGTATCTGGCATAAATACCCTGGTTTGGCCTTACAGTTCAAGGGTCCTAGAATGTTTCAGATCTATTTGGCAAGACTTGGGAGTGTTAGGAGTGGACATCCTAAATCTTAAAATACGTTGAGGGAGTGAAGTTATTCCCGTATTGTGTGGGTTCTGCGACACTGTTCCTGCGATTCACATCTTTGATTGCATGGGGGCCCCGGTAAAGCAGCTAGCTAACTCTCAGGCTATCAAGAGGTGATTACTAGGACGTGGTTTTTGACACGTGTGTTTTTGGACTCGGTTTAGGTGGTTCCTTGACCAAAGGAATTAGTAACAACGGTGAATAATAAATGAACTAGAGTATGGCTCAATTCGACTTTTTCATACCCGATTTTTAATAGCTTCTGTTTTCATTTTTTTCACATCTTACAAGAAAAATGTTGAGAAATTGCTATCATGGGTCCAAATGATTACAATAGCGTGTTACCCATCACTTTAAAGGGCTTGAAAAATATTTCGATTGATTCTGTATTTGACAATGTACTCCGGGGGGGGGGGCTTTCCCCCGAGGTGGACTAATGACGCTACGAACAAAAAGATTGTATCGCGACTATTTCTCACAATGATTGAAACTATAAAGTCTCGTGATCATTGAGCCATAAATAAACCCTTTTATGCAAGATTATGTAAACTGTTGTCCTATGCTGCCAAGTTAAAATATCTGTTGTGGGCAACACATGACTTTCCTTACAGATTCAAATTCGTTTTTTCTTTATTCCTGTAACAATTCATTAAATTGAGTTTAATTGTATAATGCAAAGTCCACTTCGACGATAGAAGTTCGTCCCAGGATCTCAATGGTAGAGCGTCGGCTGGCCAGTTGGGAGATCCAGGGTTCGATTCCTGGTTCGGACAGCAAGGCTCTTTGCAAAAAAATAGTACTGAATTTGCACTTTTTGTTCAATATTTGTTTTTATTTATCAACTGAACATATTTTCAATTAGTTTCAACAATTAGTTTTTCAGTTAAAGGGTATGCATACATGGCACAGATAGACACACAGACAAACGCACAGACGTCACTCTAAAAATAGATTTTTTGTATTCTAGAGGTCTCAAAACGTGTACTTCCGTCGACAACTCGAGTTGCGATTATCGACATGATTTTGTGGCGGGGCTGCATGTCTAATGGTATAGTACAGGATCAGCATACTCAAGGTTCCGAGCTTGAACCAATCCCCCACCAAAGGGAATCAGCGGCCCACCGCAATTCCAATACTTTCCCTATATATTACCATGTATTGCAGGGAAAGTAAAAATATAAAATTTCGAAGTTTTTACTCGAATTTAAAAAAAAAATTCTATCTAGTTATAGATTTTTTATAACAAAGCTGGATATAAAGTTTCGTGAAAATCGATTATTTATGGTCAGTATCGTGTACACAAGAAATCGACCATAGATACATAGACAGACAGACGGGCATCCCTCCAAAAATAGTTTAAACGTGTTCTGGAGGTCTTAAAACATATATTCGCATCAAAATCTCTAATTCGAAAATGTTTTTGAAATCAATACTTTATACTATATTGTATAGTGTATATAGTAGTACTACTCACCAATGCAAAATACGTTTATTCTCTACTTGTTGTAAACTTTGACTAAGTCTTCATTTTCGCAGCTGGTAGTTTAAAATATACACTTTGAAATATAGATATTTCGCTATTGGAACGGGTTGATATGGGTAAATCTGAAATTAGCAGATTTTTATTATTTTAAATATAGAAGAGTGCAATTTATAAGATAAATATTTGTTGTTGTGGTTACTAATCCTATCCGGTCCAGCCGAGCTAGATCAGATCCATGAGTCTATGTATCTCCAAGAAATCACACACACACACCAATGTATCTCCAAGAAATCACACACACATCAATAAGCCGGCCGTCCAAATAGATACTCAAGTCCTCAGGATGAGTGGGACGGTCTGGGTCTTCAACACACACCAATAAGGGACTTTCGAAAAGATCCTCTTTGGATAACCCCAAACAGTACAAAAGATGACCGGGGTAGGCCTGTTCAATATTACATTTAGAGCAAACGGTATAAACCTTGTGCCCATGTTCGAATTTTAGATACTTTATATGTCCACTAGCAAATCTGGAAATGGTGATCTATAGATTTCTGTCGCTCCCAGAATTCAGAGCTCCTCCTGGCGGATGTACCAGTCACTAATGCACATCCGTCTACTGTACCAGTCTCTCTCTACTGTACATCCCTCTACTGTACCAGTCTTTCTCTACTGTACATCCGTCTACTGTACCACTCTATCTCTACTGTACATCCGTCTACTGTACCAGTAACTATACCAGTCATGCACAGAAGAGGAGACCTTCATGAAGATTTGAAATCTTTTTTCTTGAGATAAATTTAAGAAAAGTTAACGATTTAGTGGAGGTCATAGGATAGTAGCTCCCTCTTTTGCCAATGTATCAGCAGTCTCATTACCATCGAGTTCCACATGGGAGGGGACCAACTATCACCAACTTCAGACCAGTTGCACAAATGCTGAATGGCCCCGCGACTGTCGGTCAGTATCCAAATATCATCAAAATAGGTTTCTGATTTAATGGCCTTTAAACCCTCTTCAATGACCATAAGCTCAGATCTAAATACTGAACAGTAGTCTGGATTTCTGACCTTAATTTTAAAAGAAGAAGAAGGGGCCTTATTGAAAACTCCACTACTGCAGTGGTCGTGCTCATTTTTACTGCTATCTGTGTACAGATAAATATTCGCAATTGATTCATTGTTATTGCATTATTATTTTTTCGTACTATTGAATACAGAGAAAATATTATTTTAACGAAAATTTCCGATTTTGAAATTTTAAGGCTAATATATCTTTTAGGATCTCCTGAACACGTTTTGACTATTTTTGGAGTGATATCCGTCTGTCTGTGTTGATTTCTTGTGTACACGATAGCTGTTGGATTAGGTATACATTATTGGATTTTCAAGAAACTTTTTATCCGGCTTCGCTAATGAAAGATCTAGAATAAATAGAACTTCTTGAAAATTAAGCGAAAACTTTGAAATTTTATATTTTCTTAACATGGCAGTATAGGGGCAAAATTTGACATAATGCATAAAAAAGTTATTTATGGCTCAATGACAAGTTTTTGTGTTCGTAATTTCATTAGTCTCCTCGGGGGGGGGGGGGGGGGAGGGGCAAGTTACGCACCCGAGGGATACATTGTCAAACTTGGCATCACTCCAAAGAAGTGAAAGGTAACACACTGTAATTGTAATCATGTGGACCAACGTTACGACTTTTCAAAATTGTTCTTGAGGGGGGGGGGGGAGTTACTTAAAGATAGACTTGGTATGAGAAAGTCGAGTTAAGCCACACTCTAGTTCATTTTTTAGATACTAATTTTAATCTATGCTCCAGCCTATTTCATTTCATTTTCGCTTTTATAACATTTACTGTGTGGAAATGGAAACTGAAATAAAATGTAACATTTTAGAAAAAATGTTATGGAACCTAATGTTCTCTCGGGAGCCGCACAAGGTTGCTTTGGGAGCCTCAGTTTGCCCATTTTTAGCAAGAAAGCTCAGCTTTGAAGCGTGATGGAGGCGATCTTTCCATACCATGTGATTTGGAGAACGAGCCTCGTCGATGTTCGCATAGCAGTTCCATCAACAAAAGCATTTTCGGGTTGAACTTAAAAAGCTGTGCCAAAGTTTGCTGTATGAGCTGCTTTGCCAATGGTTTGCTGAACCAAATGACTGTCGTGTAATAAGGCCATTAAGAACTCTGTATATTATCATGTGTTGTAGGGAAAGTATAAATTACTATTCTAAAATAAAAGCAGCTAAACGTGCAAGTAGCTTTCTACTTTTTTTTCTTAATGTCATATATAACCCTAGTCGCTACCGCTATTTAATTATAAATACCGAGGCAATTTTCTGAAAGCCAGTATCACATTAACCGCAGCTAAATACCAAGGAGAACAAAATTAAGATACGGCTTGGGACTTTTATAAATTTTCCAGATGAGAAATGGAATAGCATTTTGCATGTCCCATAGTTAACGGAAGTAAATAACATCGAAATGGCTAGGTAACTCTGAGTTTTTTTTACGGCTAGTCATGCATAGAATAATATTAGAGAAATTTTAGAGGAAAAATATTACGTCATGGTCAAAATTCGAATAAAATGTTTGCATATTTTTATATTTGTATCCTACTTTAGAATATATTATTCCCGGTCGAACCTAAGCCATGTAAACGATTAAAAAGTAAAATATTTCTTTAAAACACACCATAAACCACGATATTAACGTTATAGGGATACAGTTACTATTACTTTCCCTACATATATAGTATAATACATAGAGGAAGTATAGTGACGACTTTCAGAATTTGAATTCGAGCTTCTGACGGAACAGCATGTTTTTAGCATCCCTGAGTTTGATTTTAAAGTTTTTGAGGTGATGTAAGCGTGTATTTATGTCTGTGTATTTATGTATGTATGTGTATGCATGCGCACGTATCTATGTGTGTGCATGTGTGTGAGAGAGAAAGAGAAAGAGAGAGAGAAAGAGAGAGAGAAAGAGAGAGAGAAAGAGAGAGAGAAATGGAGAGATAAAAAGAAAGAGATAAAGAGAGAGAAAAGAGAGAGAAAAGAGAAAGAGAGAGAAAAGAGAAAGAGAAGAGAGAAAGAGAGAGAGAAAAAGATAGAGAAAGAAAGAGAGAAAAGAGAGAAAAAGAGAGAAAAAGAGAGAAAGAAAGAGAGAGAAAGTCTGTGGATGCGATATTTCACAAGCGAATGGAGTATTTTAAAAGTAATCAGGTACGATTATTACAGTCTGTTAATACTAGATGAATATTAGAACCATATTATTGCTTTCCCTATATACGTAGTTTAATGTGTAAGGAAAGTATTGTGACGGTGTCGAAAATTCGAATTCGAGTTTTCAACGGGAGAGCAAGTTTCAAGCATCCCTGATCACGAATCGAACATTTTTGAGATGATGTCTGTGAGTGTGTGTGTCAATGAGTCTGTGGAGACGATATCTCACGAACGAATGGAGCGCTTCAAATAAAATTTGGTTCAAAAATTACATTAAGTGAATACTGGTGATTTTATGCTCAATTAAATGTTTAGAAGACCCCCCTCCCCCTCAAATTTTTAATGGAATTTTGAAAAAAATCATCAGAAGATCAGAACTTTTAAAAATGTTGCGTAAACAAAAATTTCTTATGTAATGTTTCATTAGAAGCGATTGACACAAATATTAGAACACTAGCATGAACCGTTCTCGAGATATTGCACTTTATTCAAATAAATTTATCAAAAAAATTGCATAAAATTAAACAATGTATTAACCATTGAGAAATCTGTTCACTTTCCATATGTAATGTAATGCGATAAATTTGTTAGTAGCATTCTCGAGGATCTAGTTCGTTCTGTTCAAGAGAGAAGACACTTTGTGTAATAGTTTTGTATTTTAATGCCTAACAATTATTCGCCAACAGGCATTTATACACAATAAATACTCTTCTCCCCGTTTGTCTGTTACGTTAAGTAATAAATTTGGCGAACTTGGCGACTCATTTATAAAAATATCGCCAATTTGGCGATATTTCGCACCAAGTTGGCGAAAGTCTCATTAAAATTCCACAAATGATACTAAGTTAATGAAAATGACACCACACAGATGAATTAATTATTGAAATATTTTAATATATGGACTGCGTTGTTTATTGTGGATGCTATCGATAATCGTCAATTTAGGGTTGTGTGAAATATAAGTTAATTGGCTATTTCGAAATAGTTTTATATGTTGTCATCCGGAAAACAGCGGAATGTACAATTCAACATTATTGTGCTATAGATTTTATATATCATTTTTTCGCATCGAAAGAAATAAATTCACTGCATTATATAGGGAAAATCATGTGCTGCCCACATCAGATTACTTTTAACGCGATCGAATGTTCGAGAAAACACCCTGATTCGATGAAGTTTTAAGAAAGAATAATTTAAATAAGTGACTCCAATAGTTTCATGTAAATAATTATTCTATACGCAAATTTTGATCAGAAAAATAATGAGATAAACTTTAGAATAATAACATGGGTCATTCTCGATATATTGCACGTTTATAAAATAAATTTATATAAAAATTACATAAAATTTAAAAAGTAGTAACTATTGCGAAAAGCTTTTGTTCACTTTCCATATGCAGGATAATGCGATAAATTCGTTAACATCATTCTCGAGTATTTTGTTTGTTCCATTCGAGAGATAAGTTAATTTTTGTAATAGTTTTGTATTTTAAAGCCAAGGACCACGCCAATAATTATTTATTTCACGATATATTAATCAAATGTCAATTACATTTTATTAGTATTTTCTTCTTCGATCCAGATTGTGCGTCCTATCCAAAGATATAAAGTATCACTTTGAACGGCCGGGAAGTGCCATCCAATTTAGACCGGAACCCAGTGGAGCAGGCATCAACAGAAACCGTACCCTCCTTCCCCTACCACCAACCTCTCGGAAGGACTTACGGACCGGCATATTTAACTTGCTCGTACTCCGCATGAACACAGCGACAATTTAGGCAGAGCCGGGAATCGTACTCGAGTCGTCAGAGTGCAATCCTCACGCACTAGCCACTGGACTGTCCCATCCTGTTTCATAAGTAGTTTTCACGTGAGTATGACTAAATTTTGTTTGGACTCACAAGTCGGCAAAAGTGCTCAATTTCAATCAATGTATTATTAATTCAATGCCAAAATTATTGTGCTAGTGAATCTTGTACACTATTATTTATCTGTGAAAGAATATAAAGTCATTGCCGTATGTATGGAAACTCATATTCGGCCTATATTAAGAGTTTTTATTTTGTCCTCCTTTGTTTCAACGAAGCTTTAGCTTTTAAGTCATTTTTAATGCAGTTTGAGATATTTGTTTCAAACACGAAACAGTTATTTTCAGTTTTTACTTGCTCTTGAATTTCTACTTATTTGATTGAAAAGCGGAAATGAAAAATATAGGCTCTCAACCCGACTTTTATCAATACATGTCAGGGAATAAATGCATGGGATAATTCTATGATCCGCCTACCTATGCACACTGTATAAATATGTACCTAGTTAAATATTTCCGTCCGTCCTGTAGAATGCAGATAGTTTTATTTTTGGGGGGAGGGGGGAAAAATTAACAAAAAAAAATTAGTAAATAATATGAAATATTTACACAACAACAGCATATAATACAAGTTTGAGCGTCAACAGTGTTCTTCAGAACAAGCAAAAATCGCAACCTCAGTTCTTTAAGCAAGAACGGCATGCATCGAATAAGCGAGGTTAAGCTTACTAATGGGTGGATTGTCTTACTACATGTGATTGCGTGGTTAAACTGTTGCCATCTTCCCACAGAACTTTTGTTTATGAAAATTCTTTATTTTGCAGTCCCATCAAATTGCAAACGAATTTCTTTTAACAAGAAAACTCTCCAGAGATGTCTATTAGCAGAGTGCAGGATTATTGAAATTTTTCATTTGATTTCCCATTGCTTTCCCTACAATACATGGTAATGTATAGGGAAAGTATTGGAATCGTGTAGAAAATCGCAACTCGAGTTTTAGGCATATTTAAACGTTATGAAACCTCTATGGAACACGAAAAAACTATTTTTAGCGTCACGTCTGCGTGTGTGTATTTGCTCGCGCGTGTCTGTCTGTCTGTGTGTCTGTCTGTGTGTCTGCCTGTCTGTCTGTCTGTCTGTCTGTGCAATGTATGTATCCACTCTAACTCAAAATATAATTGACCAAATTTCTTAAAATTTTGTAGGTAAGTCAGTTTTGGGTAACCTGGTGATGATTAGATGTCGGCACGATTCAGGAAAAAATAGTCTCCCCTGTGTCTCCGAAATAATGTCTCCCAATAGTCTCCGAAAATGGAATTGAAAGTGTAATTTCAGCGTCATTTCAAATAAGTATGCGTGTTATGCGTGTTAATTTGTGCAATTAGACCTAATTTAATGAATTATTAAAGAAATACAGAGAAAAAATGAGTTTGAGTCTCTAGGGAAAGTCATGTGCTGCCCACATCAGATTTTTTCATACCGCTTCATTCATTTATCTATACAAAAACTTTTTCGAGTGAATAGAAAGTATGTATCTAATAAAATTAATGTTTATTTTTCCAAGAGATACATATCACGAAGAAATTTTCTCCAAAATCTAATTTAAAAGTAAAAGTTTAAATTGATGGGATATGGAATCTGTAAATTCAATTTCTCCAGGTAAATCTCCTGTCTTTTAAGAAGCCTTTTTCCGTTGTTCAAGAACAAGGATTTGATCCTAAGAGGAAGAACTTATTTTATAAAAAAATATATTTTGATCTTTAGTATAGAACGTAGAACATACAGTAGCTGTCTATTGAGATCGCAATAGTGCTGTGTTGAGATTAATTGTTAAGTACGTATACACCTCGGAAAAAATCGTTTTGTTTAGTGTCAAAAGTATAATCTCTCAAAAATATTCTGTTGAAACTTAATAAATAAGTACTTGGAAATATATATAGCGAGATATAGCGATTATAACCGAATTTGGAACTGAGTACAAACGAGCGGGATTGCGTTCTCAAAACTTTAAAGACCTTTTTCTGAAAATAAATTTTTGAAAATCGGTTGTCACGATATCAAAACTTGGACAATTTTCGACCAATTTATTAGAAACTTGACATAATTCTTTCAGAAAGCAACACAATGTTTGCTACGCAAACGAATTTTTGATTGAAGCTTCCCTTGCAATTCAATTTTAGGGGAAAAAAGAAACAAAAAAAAACAACGTATTTTTAGCTAAAATATATATTTATTGCCGGTTCCATGGCCACTATTTTTTCTTTCACACACACACACATTATACAGGGTGTCCCAAAAACATTGACCTCGGTTTTTATTCCTTAAATATTGATCTTAGACATATATAATAAATTACAAAGTTGCGTAAAAAAAGGTATAGAATTTTATGAAATCGATTAAAATTTTCAAGGGAATTAAATTTTAAGAAATACGAAATTTAAATTTTTATACGGCCGTCGAACAAACATATTTTCAATGAGTAAAATGTGCCCCATACACTAATAAGATGATGTACAAAATTACAGCATTTTATCATAAAAAGTCCCAGAGATATGAAAAGACAAAAATGCTGACTTAAACCACTTTTCGATGCATCGAAATGGGTTCTTATAGGGGAAAAATCATGTAGGTAGATCGCGTTTCAGGAGTCATACACAAGTTACGAAAGAGGGCGCGGTAGCCCAGTGGTTAGCACGCGGGAATTGCAGTCGGTAGGCCAGGGTTCAATTCCCGCCACTGCCAAAACTGCCGCCGTGTTCACGTATAACATGTGAGCACGTTAAACATGTGAGTCCGTAAGTCCTTCCGAGAGGTTGGTGGTAGGGGAAGGAGGGTATGGTCCCTGTGGTACCTCCCCCACTGGGTTCCGGTCTAAATTGGGTGGCTCTTCCCGGCCATCCAAATAGTTACCTTACACCTTTCTGGTAGGTCGGACGGTCTGGGTCTCAACAACAACAACAACAAATTACGAAAGAAAACAATGATTACATAAATAAATAATAGTTTTGCTCTTTATTGGTACAAAAGGATCTACACTGTGTAGGAATAATAACTTTACACAAAGAATACAGAGTTTGTTCAAAATGTTTTCCATCCATGCCAAGGATCCATTAAAGCTAAGAGGCAGATATTATTTGCCTATGATGCATTTCTGCGTTGTGTCATTTGCACTCTTGCTGTAAACATTTGCATTTTAATTTGTGATTAATCCCTCACCAACTTTGTTTAAACATATCTCTGGAACTTTTTCTGATATAATGCTGAAATTTTGTACATCACCTTATTAGTGTATGGGGCACATTTTACTCATTGTACGGGAGTCGTATAAAAATTTAAATTTTGTATTTCTTCAAATTTAATCCACTGAAAATTTTTATCGATTTCATAAAATTCTGTACCTTCTTTTACGCAACTTTGTAATTTATTATATATGTCTAAGATCAATATTTAAGGAATAAAAGGCGAGGTCAATGTTTTTGGGACATCCTGTATAATGTGTGTGTGTGTGAAAGAAAAAATAGTGGCCATGGAACCAGCAATAAATGGGTGGTATGGTTATATATATATATGTAATAATTATAAAATAAGGCCAATTCAAAACATGAACAGTGGCATACCCTGATTCAATAACATAAAGGAGGTTAACAATGTAAAAGAGGATGTTTAATTAGGTATCCAACAACAGGAAACCAAAATTACCTGAGAATTTAATTTGATCTAACTTTTAAACTATAAGGTAATGATATATGGGAACAAATCAACATTCAAGAGTGATATATACACAAAATAAGCACTAGTATCAAAGGATTGTCAAAAGCTGGAGGCTCATAAACATTAAAATGCCAAAAAGAAAAATCTTTAAAGATAAGATGTATATTGAATATATAAAAATTTGGATTGAATAGAATCTCCGGAGATGTTGCTTTTCAAGGATCTTTTTTACATCCAAGGAGGTTCCAAATGTGTTTCGCACAGCAATGCAACCACGTGGTATATATATATGTATATATATATATATAATTCGCATTATGAAACGTCGCCAACTTTAAAGATTAAAATAATCCGTAAATATTTTATTTTAAAACCGGTGTATTCTAGAGTATGAATTTTGCATTTATTAGTCTTGTTTTTAAACATTACTTGTAAACACAAACATGTTATTAATATGTTTAAGCACATTTCGCTTTTTATTTCCTGCTTTGTCGATTTTTAAGGGCTATTTAGAAAAAAAAGTGTGGTTCTATTTTTACGAATCGTCTCAAAATCTAATAAGCGCCGGTTGCAAAGCTTGTCTTTTAGCTCAGATGATTTTTGTCAACATACTATCTTGATCGGGTTTTCGAAATCTGATGCTGAAGTGACACAATTCAAATTCAATCATGAAAAAAATTTCAAAGTCCTAACCGCCAAGGAGAACGCACAGAGACAAGGATTTAACTTTAAAAGTGTTTTTTGAATGCATAAACATATACAGTTACTGACTGTCAACCAATATTTCTGTACAATTAAAAAACAAGGTATTGCAATGGCCAGTTAAAATGACTGAACTCAAATGCATGGTGTATTTCAGTTTGGGTTTGGTAATACATGTGAAACTCTCAAATACCCATTTAAAATATTTTAATGATTGCTTTATCAACGTCCAACTCATGCGGACTTTCGGCGTGACTGATGGAACACCACTTCCTTTCTTAAGGAATCCCTCTCAATTTTTCTCTTCCTCTCTCAATTCTCCTGTCTTCAGGAGGATTTGTAAACGCATTTTCTTATCTCATCTCACTTTGCACACCCTATTTCAGGACTTTGACTCGACCTCGTTCTTGTCACAAACCGATCCATTGATTCATTGATTTTCCTCTTTTCTAAAACCGATTCAAAAGCCTTTAACCTGCCTTACCAACAGGATCGCAGGAACTTGGTTGGTTGGCTCAGGATTGGTCTATTTAAACTAAATCAATAAAAATATTTGCTAGTTCAAGAAAACTGATTTAAAACGTAAAATGAGGAATATTCTAACTAAAGGTTATAGAGACCTCACACAGTTGAACCCATAAGTGACTTAAATACCAAATTCTATGAAATTTCTTTGAATAGTTTTTAAATTAGAGCGGACACATATATTGCACAGATAGACAGAGGCACACAAAGACGTCGTGCTAAACATAGTTTTATCTCGCTATTCGACTGTGCCTAAAATGCATAAATATGTCGAAAACTCGAGTTCTAATTTTCGTTCCCATTCCAATACTTTTCCTTATACATTACCATGCATTGTAGGGAAAGTAATTAATGATTAATTACATTTGAGAACACGGATGATCAAAATTGTGTGGGGGTGTATAAAAATCTTAATTGCATGATAAAAAGTCAATGTAAAACGTGTTTTTATTTTTTGAAATTATACTTTTTATAAAACTCAATTAAATGATAAGAATATCATTAAAAAATTTAAATTGTCTGGGAAAGTTAATTGCATTTATATTAATAGCTAACTATTTATGTTAGAAGCTTCCTTTCCCAGGAGGAATATCCATTCTGTAGAAGTTTACCAGTCAAAAACCGTATTCTATTTAAACATTGAAGTTGAAGTTGAAGTTGATGTGACGTTAAGAATCAGTAAATTCAATTTATTCAGCTCTTGCTTTTCAAGGAACTGCTTTTCTTTGCTGAAGAATAAGGGTTTGAGCAAAACATAAAGAATTGAATTTATAAAATCTGTTTTAATGTTCTTTACAGTACGATGGAGAATATTTCTCTCTATATATAGATTGCATGGGCTTTAGAGATAGAGATCAAACATTGAATTTTTTTTTTACTTTCCTTTTTATTTCTAAATGTCAAGCAGTTTTCTGGAAGAGAATAGAGTGCGAATTACGTGAAATGGATTACAATTAACAATCTAGTAAGAAAAGGGATGTAGGGATTTTACAAGTTGTTGCAGTTTAACTTTACTCTGAAAGGACGGAATGAGAATTCTTTATTTTGGACCATTGAGTTGTGTTATTTCCATCCTGATTTGTATTATTTACGCAGCGGGCGTATATTTAGAACCTGGGCTAGTTCTTTCTAGTCATAAATAAATGATAACACTTGAAATCGCAGAAAAGAAAATAGTTCCTTTATTCCTGAAGTAAATTAAAAAAATGGCTATCTCAACTACTTTTCATCCGATTGGAGTCAAATTAAAATGGAGTATAAAATAATATAAATTAAAGTTATATATGAATTAAAATTACATATAAATTAAATATAAATTAAAATTATATATAAACTAAATATAGATTAAAATTCCTGAGTCAAATTAAAATGGAGTATATAATTAATATGGAGTAGATGATTAAAATGGAGTCAAAAATTAAATTGGAATATATAATGAATATGGAGTAGATGATTAAAATGGAGTCAAATTAAAATGGCGTATATAATGAATATGGAGTATATGATTAAAATGGAGTATATAATTAATATGGAGTAGATGATTAAAATGGAGTCAAATTAAAATGGAGTATATAATTAATATGGAGTAGATGATTAAAATGGAGTCAAATTAAAATGGTGTATATAATTAATATGGAGTAGATGATTAAAATGGAGTCAAATTAAAATGGAGTATATAATTAATATGGAGTAGATGATTAAAATGGAGTCAAATTAAAATGGAGTATATAATTAATATGGAGTAGATGATTAAAATGGAGTCAAATTAAATTGGAATATATAATGAATATGGAGTAGATGATTAAAATGGAGTCAAATTAAAATGGCGTATATAATGAATATGGAGTATATGATTAAAATGGAGTATATAATTAATATGGAGTAGATGATTAAAATGGAGTCAAATTAAAATGGAGTATATAATTAATATGGAGTAGATGATTAAAATGGAGTCAAATTAAAATGGAGTATATAATTAATATGGAGTAGATGATTAAAATGGAGTCAAATTAAAATGGAGTATATAATTAATATGGAGTAGATGATTAAAATGGAATCAAATTAAAATGGAGTATATAATTAATATGGAGTAGATGATTAAAATGGAGTCAAATTAAAATGGAGTATATAATTAATATGGAGTAGATGATTAAAATGGAGTCAAATTAAAATGGAGTATATAATTAATATGGAGTAGATGATTAAAATGGAGTCAAATTAAAATGGAGTATATAGTCATTGGTGTCAATATAAAAGAAAGTAAAAAATTACAAAGACTGAAATAGGAATTCTTTATCTTGCGTTCTTTCAAACTGAAAACTAATTTATTTAATAGCTGAGCTAAAATACATCTAATTAAGTCGTTTAATTAGATGTATTCCAGCTGATTGGCAATTTGGCATTTATAAATACTAATTTAATACGGTATTTAAGCATAACAAAATATACACTATTACTTAGTAGATTTTAAAATATATTTAGTACACTGTTTTCGAGGTTTTTTGTTTGCACATTACCTTTATAAATCTCACAACATTTATTTTAAATGACAATCAAGCCATCATAGTTACAGTTTTACTTCCCATAACAAACGCAGTATAATAATAATATATCGGAAAAGTATCGTGACAACGGTTAAAAATTTAAATTTAATTTTTTGACGAATATTCATGTTTCGAATATCCTTAAATTTGAATCGAATGTTTTTAAAGTGAGGTCTGTGTTGTATGTGTTTATATCCTTAAAACTGTGAAACTGGGATATATCACAAACGACTGAACAAAGTTCGGCATGATTATCACAATTTGGTGATACTAGAGCTTTATTTTAGGCATGACCGAACGCTCGGGAAAAAAATCACAGATTATCAGGAAATTCTATATACATCTAATTAAACGACTATATACATCATTAGGAAACGATATATACATCATTAGGAAACGAATGAGAATAATTTTCGAAGGCTAGTTTGAATCCTTCTCGAGGTATTGCATATTTTAAGAATAAATTATTAATAAATTAGCTTACCAATCGTTGTATTATTTTTTTTAATAATTTTAAAATATGTTTGAATATAATATCTAGAGCCCAGCTCTATTACTTTGCCTCAAACTCTACTATATTGACAGTATTTCCTATATATGGTGTAGGATTGCCATTTCGAAAATTATCTTTTTCTCTACACAGATTCTTATTAACTTAATATTACCCTTCCTTTTCTGTATTTTAGTTCAACGTGTCTGATAGGCTCGTTCTTGGCTCTCAGATTACATAGAGAGCTAAAACTTGCCATACAGTTTCATATCTCGGAACATTTTTACGTTATTACGTTTATTTAATGGTCAGGCATTTGATTATGCTATCATTTGTCCATTCTTAGAGGCCGGATCTTGAACCAATGTGTCCTCATATGATGTTGTCCTAATTCACCAGAGGGTCGAAATACATTATGCCCTTAATGGCTTAATGGCAACCACAATATCCATGCCCGCAGGTAGGACTCGAACCCACAACTTGGCAGCCGAGAGAGTACGAGGAAACGCTTGCCTTTTACCTTCTTACGTTACGTTGCTACATCATTTACGTACGTCAAGACTGTGTTTGTCCTTTTTTATGAATTTTGTTTGCAAATTATTGCTTACTGTCTTTATATGAAATATTTTCCTGGTTCTAAAGCATCTATCTATGTATAACTTATATATGTTTGAACGGAAATTAAGCCGAAAGAAATGAAAACTATAAAGTAAAAAATAAATTAAGAGAAGGAAAACAAGTTTTTTAATATCATACCGTACAAAATAGTGGTACTCTGAAAAGTAGAAAATCAGTTTTGAACCAAATTGAGGGTGTAGGTAGATTCAATGTAAAGTAATATTACGTAAGATTTATCAGTTATCGTTAGTATATTATCAGTTATATAATGATAACTTATCAGTTATCATTATACTTGATAACTTATCAGCTATTATTATCATTAGCAGTTATCATTATCATATTATCAGTTTTATAATCATAAATTATTAGTTATCATTATATTTGAAAAGTTATCAATTATTAATATCATTATCAATTATCATTATTATATTATCAGTTATATATTGATAACTTATCAGTTATCATTATATAAAATTAGTATTATGCAAAATTGTCAGGACAATTTCATTATCCTTTTCATATTCCTTTAGACTATTTTGCATAATACCAAATTTGGATAATAATAAGATTTACATAGAATTGTTTTCAATAGAATCTGTCTACACTATAAATTGGGTTCAATTTTGTGTGTGACTGAAATTTACTTTCTACTTTTCCATAAGCTATTCTTGTGCAGGGGAAGAAATTTATAATTTCTTTTTTTACCTAATTTATTTTACAGTGAACATTTAAGTTCATGTGACACTTTGAAAAAAGCTGTTCAATTTCTTGTCTTTCAAGAAACCTTTTTCCTTCGTTGAAGAATGTGAGATTGAGTCAAAAAACTGTCTTTATAGAAACTGTTTTGATGTTTAGTAAAGAACGTAGGTGTCACAGCACTCTTGACAGAGATACAGGAATGAAGTTCGATAAAGGAATTGCACTTAAATGTTGAAAGCTGGAAATATATATTTTGGAATTTTATTCAATAGTAACGTTTCAATCGTAACGTTTTTATAAAAACGTGATAAAGTATTGCACCCCTATGTGCTATAAAATGAAATAGAATGAAAAAATTGAAAAAACAAAAATAATTGACTTATACTAGTGTATGTGGCCACACTGCACACACCAACCCTACATAATGTGTAAAGAACGTATTGTCAATAAAAAAAGAGTAATGCAAGATAACGCCCATGTTGCCAAACTCAAAAATTGTAAATTGAAAATCCAATTTAAAATATAAGTAGAAAAAACTACCAGATAAACTACAATCAAAAATATATCGTGCTATTCATAAGTTATAATGATAATTATATTTCCAGTAAAATAATTTTATGAATAATAAAATATGAATCGAATACATAATCAAAATTATTAATCGATTATAGAATTATAATAATTATATTTCCAGTAAAATACTTTTATAAATAATAATATATAAATCAAGTACACAATCGAAAGTGTTAATCGATTATAGAATTATGACAAAGCCTATCACAGACACAGTGCATCTATCTCCTGGCAAAATGCTCTGTTGGAAGATGCATGTGTTGCGATATGCATAATATTATAAAGATTAATCATAAGTGGCAGTAAGTTAATAAAAAGTATGGGGAAGTGAATAGAATCCCTATAGTGATATTGCCAAAACAGATTTTTTTAACACCGCTGACAACTTTTTACTGAGAACTTTTTTAACCATGGATATTGGATAAAAATATGATTTGACAGTATGAATAAGGTTATTTATATGTAATTGATGAAATTTATAGTTCGACATTTTATAAATTCAAAACAACTGATTTTTAATAATGTTACGAATTATTTGAACAGAATAACATTAGGTAAAAGGTAATAATTTATTGATATTAAAATTAAAATAACATTTTTATCATATGAATTATATAAACAATTATATTAGAAGATTCAATACTTATATTTAAATCCAGAAAGTTAACATTATCACTAGAAGGTTTATTAAACAACATTTCCAGATTATCCGAATAGAAATCGATTTTGATATTAAATAAATCCGTAATAACGACACAGATCAGATTGTTTACATATCGGTATATTTGCAAGTCGGTAGATGTATATGCATATCCATAATGATATAAATATAAATTAGCCAAAATATTATTACTACATCCATCTTGTGGGACACTTGATACTTGTAAATATAATTGATTTGAATATATATATACAGGGTGTCCCAAAAACATTGACCTCGAATTTTATTCCTTAAATATTGATCTTAGACATATATAATAAATTACAAAGTTGCTTAAAATAAGGTACAAAATTTTGTGAAATCGATTAAAATTTTCAAAGGAATTAAATTTTAAGAAATACAAAATTTAAATTATTTTTATGGGACTTTTTATGATAAAATGCTGAAATTTTGTACATCACCTTATTAGTGTATGGGGCACATTTTACTCTTTGGAAATGTTTTTATACGGGGGCCGTATAAAAATTTAAATCTTGTATTTCTTCAAATTTAATCCCCTGAAAATTTTTACCGATTTCATAAAATTCTGTACCTTTGTAATTTATTATATATGTCTAAGATCAATATTTAAGGAATAAAAGCCGAGGTCAATGTTTTTGGGACACCCTGTATATATATATATATATATATATATATATATATATACATATATATATATATATATCTATATATCTGATATATATATATATATATATATATATTTATATATATGGAACAGGGAAAGAGGGGTATTTTACACCAATTTAGTACATGTTTCATTTATAATGTTTACTTATCGTGTTTTTTAAAATATTCAACGGCTTGTCGTATAGTATTTTTGATGTCACATTTACATTTCTGCCCATCTTCCTTTCACTTTTGCTATACAGAACATTTTCTATTAATGATCAATCTCAGGTATATATAATACAAGTAAAATAAAAGTTCTTCAATTATATATATATATATATATATATATGTTTTCTTTAGAGAGGATTCTGAATACGTTTGGGCTACCGTTCGGCGATCACAAAAATCACGCAGAAACCATCACTCTCAAATCTTAGCTATGTTTGCAAATCCATTAGCGACGCACGTGATGCTCTAAATATGACGTGCCATGAGAATAAATAGTCTTTTTCGCCACGGAATGTGAAGAAATAGCCATCCAGGACATGAAGAAGTGTCTATAACATAACTTTGTTTTCTCCTGTTATGTATATTTTTTGCCCATATGAGCATGAAATTTCTAATGCATAAATATAAGGAAATAAAGTCAGGATGTATCGCATTAGCAGATATACCCGACGTTGCTCGTGATCGAAAATGTACAAATTCCAGCAGAAATTAATTCCTAAGAAAAATGAATAAGCATATTTTGTTTATCGAACATCTAATGAATATTTATTAGATGTTCGATAAGCAAAATTATTTGCATTTGCCCATCCAATAAGAAAAAAATACTGATCGTAATTTGGTAAACATAGGCCTAAATGAAAACGTTGAAATGGTAGCAAAATTTATACCCGTGCCATTTTTACTTTCTCTATATACATAGTGTAATATATAGGAAAGAATTATGACGGCGTATAGAAAATGCGAATTTGTGTTTACGATGGAAAAGTATTTTATTATAGTATACTCAAACTCGAACCGAACGTTTTTCAATGGATGTCTGCGCGTGTATGTATGTTTTCTCCCATGAGTATATTATTAAAAACAATTTAAATGTATACCTAAATGGAAAACTTTGAATTATTGCATGTGGTAAGTTTAGGAATCTCTAATTTGTTAGTTTGGTTGCTCTGTCTTCAGAAATGTTAGAATTCTGTAATGAAAGGGGAAATATTTTTTAAAGGTGATATACACTAATTTTTAAAAATTGGTACATACTAATATTTAAAAGTGCTATACACACTAATTTTTAAAATGGGATGCTCATACCAAGTATTCGAATTTACATTGTAACAATACGTATTTCAAGGTTGATAGTAATAAATTTTGAATGCAATCAATTTCAAATTTAGCACCCCTCTGGAAAAAATCCTGCATACTCCCATGTATGCAGCATATCTGTTAACCATCATTCCGTGGATCTAGTTCGTTCCATTCAGGAGAGAAGATAATTTTTGTAATAGCATTTTATATTTGGATGCTTAAGAATGGAATATTGTCATTTATTTCACAGGATATTAATTGAATGTCAATTGCATTTTGATGAAGATTTTGCAAATGAGTATAATTGTATGAATGTAAGCTTGTTTGAACTCAGAAGTTGGCAAAATCGCCCAATTTCAATTTACGCGGTATTAGTTCAATGTCCAAAATACATGTCCAAAAATCCAATGTCCAAAAGTGCCCAAGTTCAATTTATGTGGTATTGACTCACTGTCTAAAATATTTTGTAGTAGATTTGGTACAGTGTTTCTCTGTAAAATAAGTAAAGTTATGGAATTATGTAGGGAAAGTCATGTGTTCCCCGCATCAGATTTTTTTTATCCTGTTGCAACAATCGGTTGAGCACAATAGAATATATATGAATTTGAAAATGATCTGCCTAAATAAATTATGACTTAAGAAATTGAAAATATCAATAATACCTCGAATATTATATTTCGGAACAGAGGCTGGCGCAGCTAGATAAAAATATAATGCTCATGAAAGTTAAGGAAAAGAGGTTAGGAAATGCCAAAATCTTTCGAGATAATAATTCAACTGGTGCTGGGGTAGAATAAGTCTCACTGCATTATACAGTATACAGGGTGTCCCATAAAAAGTGAACAGTGGAAGATATTTTGAACCGTTGGATGTAGTCCCATAGTTCCCATTGCAAAAATTCTTTAAATAAGTTAGAAACGTATGAAATAATAATTTAAATGCTTTACTATAATTTTGTAGAATGTTAAGAAAATTAACTTGTTATATAGCCCATCTATGGAAAAAGTCAAATTACAAAAATGTTACCCATACCGTATTTAGTATAACTAAAAAAATATTGGCTGTAATACGATCCGGTTTGATACAGTTATCATTGATTTAAATTTTCATTGGGAATAAAAGGGACTTCCAAAAATCAACTTAAGTTACAAATAGTTACTAAAACTTTTACCACTTCTTAAAATGTATTTTATGCGAATAAAGATATTATGCCATTATTGTACATATTCACAGTTTGCATTGAAGCATTCAAGTGTAACTCTGATACCTAACTAGAGTTTGAATGATGGCGATGTTCAGTAAAGCCGAACTCTATAAGATTCTTTCAATTTACGGCCAATGTAACCGATCCCCTAGAGATACAGTGAGGGAATGCTATCTTCATTTCTATAAAGCCAGCATCCTTTTAGAGTTTTCATTCTGCGGCTGGTATGTCAACTGCAATCAACCGATTCGTTTCATTGTTGATATACTTAGTAAGACAGCAAATAGTAATGGAAGATGATGATGGCCCATTTCTCATTTCTCATCCTATCCATATGCAAGTGTCCGTAAGTAATGAATATCTTTCTTGGTCTACCTATAAGGACTCTCATTCTGGTGGAAAAATTGCAGTGGGAAAAATGTGTTAGAAATCTATTGAATGTACTAAAACCATTGGTTTTAAATTATCCTAGTTGATTTCAAAATCTGTAAGGCATGCTTATGTTTCCATAGATTTTGTCTGGAAAATATCTGACAGGCCGGAAAAATCACAGTAATATGTTTTATTTACTTCATTTGAATGTTGAAATATTTTTAACCAGTCTCATCTACGGTTCTTTAAGAGTTTCAAAAATAAACCACGGAAAAATTGTCTTAAAATCCCACTAAATGATTTCTTTGCATCCTTTCAATTTGTGACCGGCCCCTAGATTCACGAATTTTGATGATTAAAAGAGTATCTAAAAATCACGAGTAAATGGTGTAAGTCAGGAAGTTTGACAATTTATATCGTCATAAATTTGAAGTTTTAAGAACCAAATTTTTCTTCATTTTGATAAAAGGGAGGACTGACAACATTTTTCTGATTTACCATTTTTTGATAAAGGGACTGTATTAAAAGCTAATTTTCATAATTTTTTACAATAATATGGTACAGTATTTAAATTAATATTTCATAACTTCCTACCTTATATAAAGCATTTTTGCAATTAAAATTATGGGGCTACAACCAACGGTTCAAAAGATCTTACAGTGCTCATTTTTTATGGGACACCCTGTATACTTCTCTGGAGAAAACCTGGCATTGAATTGAATACTATTTAAATCCCTGAGTTTTGAGAAATATATATCATTACGATGCAAAATAGAACTCAAAGAATGAAGAATATTCCTACCGATTCAATGTATTTTACCTTTTAATTTGTTTTTGTTTCTTAATTCTGTGTAAAGTTCTACAATTGGGATGGAATACTTATTATTCCAACTCATACTGTGGGCATCTTATTTGAATAATATTGAAAATATATATCATGGAGGTTAAAATAAAGAGTTAAAACTTAATATTAAAAAGCACTAATATCGTCTGAGAAAATAATTGAGGTGGCGCTGGTATAAGATATGTATCCCTTCACTGTATGAATTTCTATGGCGAAAGGTCTAAAATATTTATTTAATCTCTCAATTTTGTAAAAATAAATTATTAGCGCAATGCAAAGTAGAATCGAAAATTTGTTTTTGTTTGGTAATTCTGTGCAAAGTTCTACAACTGGGATAGAATACTTATTATTCCGACTCATAATGAGGGAATCTTATTTGAATAATAATGAAAATATATAACATGGAGGTAAAAATAAGGAGTTAAAACTTCATATTAAAAAGCACCAATATCGTCTGAGAAAATAATTCAGGTGGCGCTGGTATAAGATAAGTAGCCCTTCACTGCATGAATTTCTATGGCGAAAGGCCTAAAATATTTATTTAAACTCTCAATTTTGTAAAAATAAATTATTAGCGCAATGCAAAGTAGAACTGAAACAATAAAGAATATTTCTACGTATTCAAAATTAGTTTTACCTTTTAATTTATTTTTATCTCCATTTATTATGTACTCTATCGTGCAACTGGGAAAAGTACTGGTTAATTAAAGGTGAAGTATTTTGGTATATTCAAGGTTTTAATCTATAATGATTTTGTCTCTTTCTCTCTAAATCCATGATAATATCGTTCATTTATCAAAATTAATTTTATTTCCAGTTCTGTATTATTTAAATTGAATAGATTGACTGAAAATCGTCTGCGTATAAACACATTGGAATTAATTCCGGTGCTAAGGATAAAAGATAACATGGTTTCATTTTCTTCCGAAAATATGAGATTTGTTTTTCTTGGATAAGATTTACCTAATGTTCCAGATACTGTTTGAGGTACGTGTAAGTTGATTATGCAGTGGGTATTTTATTTCTGTTTCTGTGTATTAATGCATTTTTATAATATTTTTCTCATCTTCGATAAAAATAAAAAAAATCGAATAGTTGAGATTTTTCTCATGATCTCTTGCCGCTTAAAATAGAATAGGCGGTTGGCGTTAATCCATTGAAATAATCGAAATAAATATCATTTAGTTTACTGAATTTGTTCACCATATATCGTGCCCAGACGCTTAGATATACACGCAAATTGACAGACACAGATAATCATGAAACAAAGACGGATTTGTATTTAGGGATGCTGAAAGATGCCAATTTATACAAAATCTAAGTATGGGTACCCCCATTACAATATTTTTTCTTAACATATACATTGTAATGGAAGCAGAACGGATATTTTAAAGATATTTTAAATTTTAAAAGTTTTAAAGTTTTAAAATAATATCTTGAAAATGAAGGCGTATAAAAAGATGCAGTTTCCTGTTTATTTTGATACTGATCTATATTAAACAGTTGATTGAGACTGATTGAGTGAAATAGGGATAAGTACTCAGCCCCAAAACAACTGAGGCTTGAATCACGAGACTTTGCGTGTACGTGGGACTGGACAAGGACTAAGAAAAATCTAGTCATAGATTTTAGTTCGAAAAATTAAAAAATTGAGAAATTTTTTGTTCCAACATATTTTTTTAGCCATAACGTCAGAGCGACTAGACACAAAAATTATTCGGTTTCATAATACTATCATGCTCAGAAAAAATATATTCTAAATTTTCTTAATTAACTTTATTGGTGTACAATCAACCGTTCTTGGGGTATTTTGATTTATAGTCACAGAAGACAATTTTCAATGAATTTATTTATAATTTTTGATTATCATTGTGATAACTATGCTAATCAAGCTACGTTTCAAATACGGAAATAGTTTGTGGACTATTCTTCACAAACTATTGAAAATTAATGGTATCACCAGCAAAGTCCACTCGTTTTGTGCGGTATTCCCGAAATACCTCAAACATTCTTTTTAACAGTTTTCAATTTCTGGTCATACCATGGAAGAAAAGGGAACTCCCTCTAACTTTATGGGTCATACAATTCAACTCCAACCAACCTATCTATGTATAAACAAAGTTTGCATTAATTGCATTGTTCAAAACGTGAATTTGTAGATAAAGCAGGAAATGAGTCTCTCTAATTTCACGGTTTAAATTTTCACGTTTTGAAATTTTAAATTGGGATGACCTCTCAAAAGTAATTTTTCTATTCAGCTGATTCATGGAGGTGGTCTCGTCTCTAACTCCATGTGCTGAATACAATTGTCTTTTCATTTTTTCATTTCTTCAGGCATTAGCTCCATTCAGGCCGAGCTCCATATGTTTTAAAAATATTTTAGATATTAAGACTTTTTTTCCATATTATCCTATGTTTTAGAAAGGTATTTGATGAAATGAAATTGGATGTAGTAGATTTTTATTTTGTATCAAAACTTAAAAAAACAATTTATGAAAAGCTTACTGATTGCTGATTTAACTGAGCAGTTTCAATAATAAAAGTCACATGGAATTTATAAAATTGTTGAAAACAAAATCGTCTGCACACCTTCATTTTAATTATTTTTCTATAATGGGTGTTTTCTCGTATTCAAAATGTTAAAAGGCAATATTTAAGAATGAATCTGACACATTCTACTTAAATCGGAGATGTGCAATTTTAAAATGTTCAAATTTATTTACGAACTGAGACAAAATCATTGTATTTATGTCAAGAATACTTTTGGTCAAAATTTAAAGGCAATCTGGATAATTCAGTTTTCTGTCAGTTTTATTTTCCTATTCTGAGTTTTATTTTCCTGTCAAATCATCTTATGCACCTCAGAACTGAATATAGAACTCTTGTCCAATCTGGGATTCCAATAACTGATTTTTGCCTGGCCAATTATTGTTCTATCCATTGAGATGCTAAAATGATGGCATGAAGGTAGAAGTGGAACTTTAGATCTGAAAGAGAACATTTCTGTATTTTTTTAACACAGGCTAGCGCCTTGTTCTTCGTAAACCTCATGAATATAAAGTCGTAATTCTTTTTAAAAACAGAAACTTGGTCAGTCTAAGACATAAGTGATCAACTGTATCTAACCTGCAGTTTTCAGCTCAGCCATTCTCAAAAGGTGTGTCGCGAAACTGCTTGGCTGTGTGGCAAGAAAACAACGAAACTATTTTTATTAAAATGAAAAAATATATATATATATATATATATAAAATAGGTATTATAAGCTGAAAATATTAAATGGGTATATTTTTAACAACGTTATTTATTAATACGTGATAAGTGTTGACAGCTTTACATATCTTCCGCTAGATTTCGATTGCATTAAAGACATTTCTCGAACTATTCGCTTAATTGATCTTAGTCGGGGGTAGGTCTACCTTTGGATCCCAATGGATTCTATGAGTCCTATATTACATCTTTAGTCTTATACTTAGGCCTACATAGGATTCTTGGGACCTAATGTAGACATAGGTAGGGGTAACGCCTCTAGCGTATTACTGCTACCTAGGGTGTGACGTAGAAGCTCATACGAGTAAACAATGTGTCGCGATCTTAAACAGTTTGAGAAATTATCTTTTGGATATTAGTGCGCCATTTTAAGTTATTAGAGATTAGTTTGCTGAAAAATAACACTCGACAAAAGCAAGGGATAAAAATTGTTATTTTTTTTGTCTTAACAATGACGTCTATAAAACCAGCGATGTTCAAGAGGGCCAAATGCGAAAATAATAATAATAAAAAAAAATGGTGGTACAAAGATTTTTGCTCATTAATTTTTGTTTAAACATTAAAATTTTCTTTAAATATTTAGAATATAAAACAATGATCTACCAAACAAGAATCTACAAATCCAAACAGATACCTTCTGGTAGGTAGGACGGTGTGGGTGAAACAAACAACAATATTGCAAGGAACAAATCTTGAAAATAAAAAATCTAATTTACCTTGGTTACATAGTTTTTATCAGTGGCATATTTACTTAGAAGCTATTCAAATTTAGGCTTTGGGATCCCAGCCAAAGAAATGAACCCAGGAAGCTTGCTTTTCTAAGATAGTTGTTTTATTTTTTAAGAAGCTGTATTCTAACAGTTGCTAAATGACATTTTCACATTTTAATAAAAAAAATCTAAGAATTTTTCTAAGAGACTGAAAGAAAGCAATACAGTTGCAGAAATGTCCTTGACCACTCTCAAAACACCTCTGTTTTAACTTAATAGAAATCTGCTAATATACATGCCGTTACCACTGAAAATTTATTCAGTCAAAAACAATGATGTCGGGGAGGCCCTAAATGAGATTTAGTGTAGGTCCGGTAAAACCGTTAATGTATTACTTAATTTCATCGCCTTTTCCGACTTTCATTGGCCCAACCTTAGTGTGATGCTGGGGTTCATCTTGATTGGCTCTTATGCTGCTTATGGAAATTTGTGCAAGTCTTGCGTAGAAGCATCGTTTGCGCCCATCGTGATTTTTCTCAGCTGCTGATGTTATGGATTTATGAGTCGTAAACTTCTCCTGGCAAAACCCTCAAACGTGGCGCCACTCATCTGAATTCTTTGTTCCATTAAAATTTACCAAAATGGTACCAAATGGTCTATATATGCAGCATTAAAAAACGTTTGCAATATGCAGCAGTGAAAAGCGTTAATTTTATTTTAATAATTATAAAACTTGTCATTAACGCAAAATTTACAAATTTTGCCTTTATACAGCAGGACCGAAACCTTAAAAATAATCTGATGTGGGAAGTACACAACTTTAATGCAATGAGTTTAATTTTTTCGCAGTGAAAAAATGATGCATAAGATCTACGGCAGAATGTTTTAGTTCGATGTACCCGATTAATTTATATTTCGTGTAACTTTAAATTAATTGATAAATATACATATTGATAGCATCCATAATAAGCAATATAGTCCATACATTAAAATATTTAAATAACTAATTTATCAGTTTGGTATCATTTTAAGTTAGCGCAATTTTTGCAATTTGACGATATTTTCGTCAATCTGGGGCGAAATACAGCTACGCTTGCTATATTTCGCTAAATCAATCTCAAAGTTTGCTAAATTTATCACCAAGTGCTACAGACAGATGGCAAGAAGAGCATTTCTTATATACGTATAAATGACTGTTGGGGAATTGTTAAGCGTCAAAATACAAAACTATTACACAAAGTAATTTTTCTCGTGAATGGAACGAACTAGATACACGAGAGTCATTTTATAGCAAATTTATCACATAATATTACTTATGAAAAGGAACACGTTTCACAATAGTTAATGCTTTTTTCAATTTATGTAATTTTTTTTATAAATTTATTTGAAAAAAGTGCAATATCTCGAGAACGGTTCTTACTAGAATACTAAAATTTAAGTCAATCGCTATCTAATAAAAAATTACGTAAAAAATGATTATTTGCTTATTATTATTGAAGGTTCGGATTTTTTGATGATTTTTTCAAAATCTATTTGAAAATTTGGGAGTTTTCGAAACATTTGATTGGGTTTAAAATTAATAGGCTTCCAGCATTGTAAATTTTTTTTGTAATGATGTAATTTTTTATTTTTCCTGATCTTAAATTTTGCACCAAATGTCATTCAAAACGCTCCATTCATTTGCGAGATATTGTCTCCACAGGTCTACGGGCACACACGCATACATGCACACTCACAGAAATTACTCTAAACCGTTCGATTCGAGTACAAGGATGCTTGAAACATGCTTTTCCGTCGAAAACTCGATTTCGAATTTTCGGCTCCATCACAACTTTTCCCTATGCATTATATTATACATAAAGGGAAAGTAATATGAGACAAAATTATAATTGTTCTTTATCGAAAGGAAACGCACATTTATTCCTTCCGATTGCTGCCCTAAAATAGCGAAGGGATGTTTAATAGCGTAATTACCGTCGCAAAATGTCGTAAATAAAGATTTAGGAAAGTGAAAGTTACGTTATATCCTTGGAAGACAACAATGGTGTAATATACAATGTTTTTACAACCTCCAAATTTGCATAAATTGTCGTCTATAAGACAAGGGAACAACAAATTGAAGACTGGAATTTGAGGCGTCCTTAAATTCTCAAACATAACTTTCAACTTACTTATCTTACAGAATGGATTATGATAATGCAAAAAATACTCATAAAGTAAAAATCTTTATACGAGTTTTCATAAAAACCACATATTTATAGGAGTTTTGTTTTATCTTTTTGCGAGTAATCTATCCCATTAAAAAGGATCATGCATATTTGTATGTATATATGTACGTTTGTCTGTCTCCTCTTATTCCGAAGCTCCTACGCTGTTCAAAAGTTTCCGATTTTTTTTAAATACAGCTAAAGAACCAGGGTAGGGGCTATCTAAAATTATATCTTCTAATTCAAATATCAAGTTAGACTTTCATTTTACTTTCCTTATATATATAATGCATAAGGAAAGTATTGTGACGGGGTCGAAAATTCGAATTCGAGTTTTCGACGGGAGAGCACGTTTCAAGCATCCCTGACCACGAATCAAACATTTTTGAAGTGATGTCTGTGTGTGTTTGCGTGTGTGTGTGTGTGTGTGTGAAAGTATGTGTGTGTGTGTGTGTGTGTGTGTGTGTGTGTGTGTGTGTGTGTGTGTGTGTGTGTGAAAGTATGTGTGTGTGTGTCAGTGAGTCTGTGGAGACGATATCTCACGAACAAATGGAGCGATTCCAATGAAATTTGGTATAAAAATCACAATCCGTAAATACTGGAAGCTTATTGTTTTTAAACGTAATCGAATGTTCAGAACTCCCCTAAATTTTCGAGTGAAATTTTGAAAAAATCATCAAAAAATCTAAACCTTTAATAAAGTTACGCAAATAGACATTTCTTATGTAATTTTTCCTTAGAAAACGATTGACATAAATTTTAGAACGCTAGCATGAACCGTTATTTACCGAGCATGAACCGAGATATTGCACATTTTTCAAATAAATTTATCAAAAAATCCCATAAATTAAAAAAAATATTAAGTGTTGAGAAACATGTTCACTTTTCTTATGTAATATCATGTGATAAATTGAGTGACATCATTCTCGTGGATCTAGCTCGTTCCATTCATGAGAAAATATACTTTGAATAATACTTTTGTATTTGAACGCCAATAGTCATTTATCTGCTATAAGGATAACTTATTTCTCCGTCCATAACACTTGGTAAGGTTTTGGCGACGAATTTGGCGGGATGTTGCCAAATTAAAGAAAATCTCGCCAAAGTCATCAATGAAAATGATGACTAATTGTCGAAAATTCAATATCTTGGAAAGAATATAAGTATCTACTTTAAGAATTTTTTTTTTTTTACTGTAAAAGTAGTAAATTCATTGCATTATATAAGGAAAGTCATGTGTTGCCCACATCAGATTTTTTTTATCCGGAGCCAGATAAATTTGACGTGGACTCTATAAGCTAGAATTTTAAAAAAGTCCGACAGTATATTTCTTATACAGATTTATAATTAAAAAAAAACCGGTGAAAAATGCCAAGAATTCGACTGCATTTACTTTCCCTATATATATAATATAATACATAGGGAAAGTATTGTGACGGGATTGAAAATTCGAATTCGAGTTTTCGATGGAACAGCGCGTTTGAAGCATCCCTGAATTCGAAAGTTTTTATATTATCGAATTATTTGTTGCAGCAGATGCTTCATTACTTAAAAAAAATTATTTTAAAAGACAATAAACTTTGTGAACCAATGACCCGAATTGATCTTATGTGGACAACATCTTCGTGGAGTGTAGGGGTTAGCTGCTTTCGACATTTTTGAAACGGTTCAAATTATTAAAATATCGAAATTATAACCACTGTAGTTCAATGACCAAGAGTCAGATCTGAAATCTAATTATATATCTTTATAGGGGGCTTTCAGAGGGTTACACATTAGTTTAATAACTGTTTATAGTTAACACTTTTAGTTTTCGAGATATGAGCACTACAAATTTTAAAAATGGTAAATTTTCATTCTTCTTCTTAGGAAGATATTTCGATTGAAAGTAAGCAAAGCGAAGAAAAAACTCGCTTAGACAAAACATTTTACTGTTCTTGGCAAAAAATGTTCAAAATATCAAAATACTGAAATTACTTTTGTATATTAATAAAGTGTGCCCTATTTTTGGCAAAACAAGTAAAAACTGTTTCCATTTTATTTGTTAGGTTCGGAGATATATAAACGTCCAAAGTGTTTACATTTTTCGTGACTCTCCAATATTAGCCACAGATGCAATAGATGTTACCCCTACAATAGATGTTGATCACGTCATAATGAAGACACAACAAAACTCCCTAGTTTCTTTATTAAAAAGGGAGTCTTTACTCTCATCTATTTCTGTCCCAAAATAACGAATTGGAAATTTAACAGCATAAAGGATTATTGCCCAGAGTTATTTTCGCCAACGGTCGTAAAAAAAGAAAAAAAAGAAATGGCGAAAGTTAATGTTGCGTTTTATTCCTAGGAGTCAACGATAGTGGAACATTCGACGTCTTAATGACATAGAAATTTGCCTTAATTTGTCGCCACCACTTTTGAAGAGACAAATATTGGAAAGCAAAAGGCACTTTTTTAGAGAAAAAGAGAACAACTTCAACCACTGAGAAATATTTCTGTAATATGAGTAGGTGGAATAAAATGTATTGTTGAGCTATAATACAAGGGGTGATCGTTCTGGATATAACTGACTTATATTTTTTTTACCTCGTTCTGCTTATATGATGCCATAGGAATAGCAGATGCTCGCATTTTGTTCTCGTGCTCCCAGGAGAGATCAAACTTGCTAACTGCAACTGTCCTTCTACCCCTCTGACGTCACTAAATCTCTTTTGTACGTCACTGGGGACGGTGTCACATTTGTAGCTTGGGATCAGCGATTGGAAGCAAAAATTATAACCATGTTACATTGATCAGAAGATAATTAAAAGCATAGGCACCTAATAAACTAGTAAATCAGTTAATACCATCACAAATCCGTTTTGCAATAAATGTACAGTTTATGATTCAGTTGAAATATTTTTTATTTTTACAAATACTTGAAAACTATAACGATTGATTAGCAGGAGATGTTTCCGGTAAATGGAAATTTTTAGTATAGGGACACAAGAATTTATAATGGTCAACATAGCTACAGTAATTGCAAATGCTATTAGAAGTTGATTGAATATGGAAGTAATTTAAAAGATCTAAAAAGGGTTCTAAAAAGTGTATTTAAAATTTAGTAAAAATTTGTTGATTGGGATCAACGATTGGAAAAATAAATTCTCTAGATGGATAACGAGTACGAGTGGATATATATGCATTTAAATAATTTTGCCAAAGAGCAATTAACGAATTTTTGCAAAAATATTTTAGGCATGAGTACGGAACTGGATCTACCAGTACACCACATTAAAGTCTATCACTACGCCACATTAAAGTCTATCTCATCCCGAAGCGTTCTAGTTTATCATTTCTCCTTTCGAACGTTTTTCTGTGTAACACACCCATAAATGAACATTTTTGAAAAAATCTATTTGTCTTCGGTTTTTTATCAGATGATTGGCCCATATACCAAATATCAAGTCTGTATCACATTTAAAAGGAAGCGTGCTCCATTTATTCGGAAAATCGAACATATTAGTGTATGGCACCCCTTAAAGTAGCAAATATGGGAAATCTGAAATTTCACACTTTCTTCCTTTCAAACATCTACCCGTAGACCAAATTTGAAGCCTCTATCCCATCGCGAAGCATGTTTCTTTCTATCACTTCACCTTTCGAACGTTTTTTTGCGTAGCACCCCCCCTTAATGAACATTTTTGTCAAACCGTATTCATCTTTGGTTTTTTTATCAAATGGTTAGCCCATATACTAAATTTCAAGCCTCTATCATATTGTAAAGGAGGCGATTTTCATTTGCTTGGCAAATCGAATATTTTAGTAAGCTGCACCCCCTACAATAGCAAATGTTAGAAAACTGAAATTGAACACATCCTTCCTTTCCAACTTTTTACCCGTACAACAAATTTGAAGTCTCTATCTCATCGCGAAGCATTCTTTTTCTATCATTTCACCTTTCGAATGTTTTTGTGTGGAGTAACCACTCCCCTTAAATATACATTTTTGAAAAACTGTATTCTTCTTGTGTTTTCTATTAGATGATTCGCCCATATACCAAATATTAAGCCTCTATCACGTTTCAAAAATAGGTGTTTCTAATTTATTCCGAAAATCGAACATTTTGGTGTGCAGCACCCTCTAAAGTAGAAAATATTGGTAAACTGAAATTGTACACTTTCTTCCTTCCAAGCTGTCTACCCTTACACCAAATTTGATATCTCTATATCATCCCGAAGCATGATTTTTTTTTATCAATTCACCTTTCGAACGTTTTCCTCTGGAGCATCCCCTTAAATGAACATTTTTGAAAAACTATATTCTTCTTGTGTTTTCTATTAGATGATTCGCCCATATACCAAATATTAAGCCTCTATCACGTTTCAAAAATAGGTGTTTCTACTTTATTCCGAAAACCGAACATTTTGGTGTGCAGCACCCCCTAAAGTAGAAAATATTGGTAAACTGAAATTGTACACTTTCTTCCTTCCAAGCTGTCTACCCTTACACCAAATTTGATATCTCTATATCATCCCGAAGCATGCTTTTTTTTATCAATTCAACTTTCGAACGTTTTCCTCTGGAGCATCCCCTTAAACGAACATTTTTGAAAAACTATATTCTTCTTGTGTTTTCTATTAGATGATTCGCCCATATACCAAATATTAAGCCTCTATCACGTTTCAGAAATGGGTGTTTCTACTTTATTCCGAAAATCGAACATTTTGGTGTGCAGCGCCCCCTAAAGTAGAAAATATTGGTAAACTGAAATTGTACACTTTCTTCCTTCCAAGCTGTCTACCATTACACCAAATTTGATATCTCTATATCATCCCGAAGCATGCTTTTTTTATCAATTCACCTTTCGAACGTTTTCCTCGGGAGCATCCCCTTAAACGAACATTTTTGAAAAACTATATTCTTCTTGTGTTTTCTATTAGATGATTCGCCCATATACCAAATATTAAGCCTCTATCACGTTTCAGAAATGGGTGTTTCTACTTTATTCCGAAAATCGAACATTTTGGTGTGCAGCGCCCCCTAAAGTAGAAAATATAGGTAAACTGAAATTGTACACTTTCTTCCTTCCAAGCTGTCTACCCTTACACCAAATTTGATATCTCTATATCATCCCGAAGCATGCTTTTTTTTTATCAATTCACCTTTCGAACGTTTTCCTCTGGAGCATCCCCTTAAACGAACATTTTTGGAAAACTATATTCGTCTTGGGTGTTTGTGTCCAATGATTAGTCCATATACCAAATTTCAAGCCTCTATCAAATTTTAAAGGTTGCCTTTTCTCATTTATTCGGTAAATTGAACATTTTGGTGTGCGGCAACCCATTAAGTAGAAAATATTGGAAGTCTGAAATTGCACAGTTTCTTCCTTTTCGAACGATTTACCCATACACCAAATTTGAAGTCGTTATCTTATTGCAAAGTATGCTTTCCTATCATTTCACATTTCGAACGTTTTGGTGAGGAGCACACCCTCTACAGAACTTTTCCAAATAAAAAAGGATTTTTCCGTGGGGTTTTATTGAACGACGGAGCCGTGTACCAAATTTCAAGCCTCTACCCTCTATCTATTCGGGAAGTGCCTAAAAAATGCGTGACAGACGGACGGACGGACACTTGACAATTAGTATATATAGATTATCCCGCTGTCTCTATTATTGCTCATCCTGAAAGGGCAGTGATTGGAACAAATGAGTCTTGATATATATTTAACATTATTTAATACAAATTATTTGATCCTACCTGGTACGTAAAAAAGTACGTATTTCAAAACACAGAATATTTGTTTGGAAGTAAAAGATAGAAAAAACTTGTTTCAGGAAATTGGTCGACATAAAGGAACAAGCCAGAAGATTTTAATTTAAATTACAACATAATTTAGAACTTAAATTAAGTGAAATCATAATCAAAGATTATATAGATCTTACAAAGTACGTTTATACATGCAAAGAACAAACGCCAATGTTTAAAAAATATAATGTCTTATTATAAAATGTCACAGGAAAATGTTGAAATAATAGTTTGTTTTTTGGCGTAATATAAGCGCCCTTCGTTGGGCAGAGTAAGTAACCAACTATTGCAGAAGCAGCAATCCTGTTCAAAACAGCTTCTAAGGGGCCTATACTTTTCAAGATTATGCGAAATTCCGCGAAGTGGTATATTTGAAACCAGAATAGGAGACAAAAGACTGAATCATGCGTTGAATTTATATTTGGAATATAAATTTGTTTTCACATAAGTAGACTTTTAAATATATATTTTTGCCCACATTATCAAAGTAAATTATCTGGTTTAAAAACATTAATTTGCTCAAGTCCGCCATTGAGTAAATAATTCGATACAGTCCCAACTATATTTTCGGGTACCCCAAGCTGCGATATAGCTTAGTAGAGGAACGAGATTCATTCTTCGTATATTCATCTCACCTAACACTTTCTGTTTTCGCGTTTATCGTTTTTTGCAGCCCGATTCGATACGAAAAAATCTGATGTGGGCAGCACATGACTTTCCTTATATAATGGAATGAATTTACTACTTTTACAGTAAAAGAAAATAGGTTATTCTTATAGCGGATACTTTTCTTTCCAATATTGACATTTCGTCAATGAGTCATCATTTTCATTGATTTAGCGTCATTTTTATCCATTTGGCGAGATTTTCATTAATTTCGCAACATTTAAAAAATTCGCCAAGTTGGCGACATTCCACCAAACTCGTCGCCAAAATCTCGTCAAGCGTTGTGGATGGAGAAATAAGTTATTCTTATAGCGGATTGCCGTTCAAATACAAAAGTATTACTCAAAATATCTTTCCTCGTGAATGGAATGAGCTAGATCCACCAGCATAATGTCACCAAATTTATCGCATGATATTACATGTGAAAAGTGAACATGTTTCTCAACAGTTAATATTTTTTTTTAATTTATGTGATTTTTTGATAAATTTCTTTTAAAAATGTGCAATATCTCGAGAACGGTTCATGCTAGCGTTCTAAAGTTTATGTCAATCGTTTTCTAAGGAAAAATTATATAATAAATGCGTAACTTATATAATAAACTATAAACTATAAACTATAAACTATACTTATTAACTAATTATATAATAAATGCGTAAATAATAATTTGCGTAACTTTATTAAAGGTTTTGATTTTTTGATGAATTTTTCAAAATTTCACTCGAAAATTTAGGGGGGTTCTGAATATTCGATTGTGTTTAAAAACAATAGGCTTCCAGTATTTACGGATTGTAATTTTTATACCAAATTTCATTCGAATCTATCTCTCCATTTGTTTGTGAGATATCATCTCCACAGACTCACTGATACACACACACACACACACACACACACACACACACACACACACAGACATGACCTCAAAAATGTTCGATTCGTGATCGGGGATGCTTGAAAGTGTTCTCCCGTCGAAAACTCGAATTCGAATTTTCGACCTCGTCACAATACTTTCCTTATACATTATATGTATATAAGGAAAGTAAAAATGGATATATTTGAAAATGTCGAAATATGCATCTTCAACTTTTATGAATGAATTACAAAAACTATTAAAAACTATTACATTTAAAACCTCGTAGATATATAAAATATATACACTTGAAGAATTACGGAAAATTAAAAAAAAAAAAAAAATGTTTCTGAAAATGTGTGTTTCATTCAATTACTTTTCTTTAAAGCAATATTTACTATTGCTCACACATATACATTCTTTCATTTATAAATACAATTATATAAATTAACAAATTATATAAATTATTTAATACAATTATATGAATTAACAAACTATATAAATTTTTAATTACAACTATGAAAATTAACAAATTACATAAAATAGTAAATACAATTATATACATTAACAAATTATGTAAGTTATTAAATATAATTATATAAATTAACACCAAGTATATAAGTGAAAATGGAACACCGCATATTTCCTGAGAATTTATTCATAGAAGCTGAAGTTTTAATATGAGAAATTATACCATGTCAGTCTATTACAAATGAGCAGAATTGTTCTAAAAGCACTGCGTTATGTTACAGTCACTTCCCAAACATCGCATTCAATTTGAATTTGCCATCTTTAATAATATGTGGAATCACAACAACGGAATACATATAAAAGCGTATTTAAAGTAAACTTATATGAAGTATATTAATTACACAAATGTAACACCTTCATTATTTGCACGGTATTATATTTTAAATATGCGGGGGATTCATGTTCCATTGTTAGTACTTAATGTTTCGCTATTCCTCCATAAGATATTCGCAGTAATGCAGATTTCTGGTGAAGATAGCTTTCTATTCTGAGACAAGGGAATACATGTGGGCATCAGAGAAAAGTGATTTAATTTGAGGAGTTGCTCTGAATGGAATCACCGCGGAAAAGAAATACATGTGGGCATTAGAAAAAACTTATTTAATTTGAGAAGTTAATCTGAATGGAATCTTTGTGAATATGGTATACATATGGACATTATAGAAAACTTATCTAACAGTATCTATCTCATCGTGAAACATGCATTTTCTTTCATTTCACCTTTCGAATGTTTTTGTGTGGAGTACCCACCACCTGAAATATACATGTTTGAAAAACTCTATTCTTCTTGTGTTTTCTATCAGATGCCTATATAACAAATATCAAGGCTCTATCATATTTTAAAAGCGGCGTTTCTCCTTTATTACGAAAATCGAACATTTTGGTGTGCGACACTCCTTAGAGTAGCTTCCCGGCCGTCCAAACGGTTACCTTACACCTTTCTGGTAGGTCGGACGGTCTGGGTCTCAACAACAACAACCCCCCAAAGTAGAAAATATTGATAAACTGAGATTGCACACATCCTTCTTTCCAAACTATACACCAGTTCACCAAATTTGATATCTCTATCTCATCCCGAAGCATGTTTTTTTATCAATTGACCTTTCGAATGCTTTGCTCTGGAGTACCTCCTAAACGAATATTTTTGAAAAACTATATTCGTCTTCGGTGGTTTCGTCAACTGATTAGCCCATGTACCCAATTTCAAGCATCTATCAAATTTTAAAGGAGCCGTTTCTCATTCATTCGGTAAATCGAACATTTTAGTGTGCGGCACGCCCTTAAATAGAAAATATTGGAAATCTGAAATTGCACACTTTTTTTCTTTCGAACGATTTACCTATACACCAAATTTGAAGTCTCTATCTTGTCGCAAAGCATGCTTTCTTATCATTTCACTATTCGAACGTTTTGGTGTGGAGCAAACCCACTAAAGAACGTTTTCAAAAAATTCGATTTTTCCAGGGGGTTTTACCGAACGACTGAGCCGTGTACCAAGTTACAAGTCTCTATCTATTCGGGAAGTGCCTAAAAAGCTTGACAGACGGGCAGACAGACAGACAGACGGACGTTTGGTAATTAGTATATACTAGCCGAATACTCGTTGAAAATCAACAGTTTCGCAATAAGCAACTCCTAATAATGTAAATTTTGAATATTTCGTGTTTCACATTTATTCGGCAAATCGAATATTTTGGTATGCAGAACCCTCTAAAGAAGAAAATATGGGAAAACTTAAATTTCGCACATCTTCCTTTCGAACTATCTACTCGTACACCAATTTAAAGTCTCTATCTCATCCCGAAGCATGCTATTTTATCATTTCCCCTTTCGAATGTTTCTCTGTGGAGCACACCCATAAATGAACATTTTTGAAAAACTCCGTTTTCTTGAGTTTCTTATCAGATGATTGGCCCATATACCAAATATCAAGCCTCTATCACATTTAGAATTAAGCGTGTCTCATTTACTCGGAAAATCGAACATTTCGGTGTGTGGCACCCCCTAAAGCAACAAATATAGGAAATCTGAAATTGCACATTTTCTTCCTTTCAAACTATCTACCCGTACATCAAATTTGAGGTCTCTATCCAATCGCGAAGTATGTTTTTTCTATCACTTCACCTTTCGAACGTGTTTCTGTGCAACATCTCCTTAAATGAACATTTTTGAAAAACCTTATCCATCTTGAGCTTTTTTATCAAATGATGAGCCCATATACTAAATTTCAAGCTTTTACCACATTGTAAAGGAGGAGTTTGTCATTTATTCGGCAAATCGAACATTTTAGTGAGCGGTACCTTCTACAACAACAAATGTTGGTAAACTGAAATTGCACACATTTTTCCTTTCCAACTATTTACCTGTACACCAAATTTGAAATTTCTATCTCATCGCGAATCATGCTTTTTCTATCATTTCACCTTTCGTATGTTTTTGTGTGCAGTTCCCACCCCCTTAAATATACATTTTTGAAAAACTTCATTCTGATTGGGTTTACTATCAGATGATTAGCTCATATACTAAATATCAAGTCTCTATCTCGTTTGAAAAGGGACGTTTCTCCTTCATTCCGAAAATCGAACGTTTTGGTGTGCGGCACCCTCTAAAGTAGAACGTATTGAAAAACTGAATTTGTACACTTTCTTCTTTCCAAACTATCTACTGGCACAGCAAATTTGAAATCTCTATCTCATCCCGAAGCATGTTTTTTAACCAATTTACCTTTCGAACGTTTTTCCTGTAGCACCCCATAAAAGAACATTTTTGAAAAACTATATTCGTCTTGGGTGTTTCATTTAAACTGTAAACCGTCATTACGTGCGTACGTCATCATGGTGTTTTCGTCAAATGATTAACCCATGTACCAAATTTCAAGCCTCTTTCAAATTTTAAAGGAGCTATTTCTCATTTATTCGGTAAATCGAACATTTTAGTGTGCGGCACCCCTTAAATAGAAAATATTGGAAATCTGAAATTACACACTTTCTTCCTTTCGAACGGTTTACCTATGCACCAAATTTGAAGTCTCTATTTCATCGCAAAGCATGTTTCTCTGCCCTTTCACTTTTCGAACGTTCTGGTGAGCGGAACCCCTCAAAATTACAAATATCGGAAATTTTCTATTGCACACTTTCTCTTTTTGAAGTTTCTATTCCATTGCAAAGCATATTTTTACTATCATTTTACTTTTTGAAAGTTTTTGTGTGGATTAGCCCCCTAAAATGAACAATTTTCAAAAACTCTAATCTTTTGTTTTTTATCAGATGATTTCCCCATATACCAAATATCAAACCTCTATTACATTTTTAAAGGAGGCGTTTTTCATTTATTCGGAAAATCGAACATATTGGTGTGCGGCACCCCCTAAACTAGCAAATATTTGAAATCTGAATTTGCTCACTTTCTTCCTTTCAAACTATCTGCCTGTAAACTAAATTTGAAATCTCTATCGCAAAGCATTTTGAATCGAACACTTGGGTTCCTCTAAAGTAGAAAATATCTGAAAACTGAAATTACACATGCTCTTCCGTTCAAACTATCTACCCGTACATAAAGTTTGAAGTCTCTATCGCATTTCGAAGCATGGTTTCTCGTCATTTCACCTTTCGAACGTTTTTCTCTGGAGCACCCCCTTGAACGAACATTTTTTAAAAATTCTTTTGTCTTAGGTGTTTTCATTAAACGATTAACTCATATACCAAATTTCAAGCCTCTATCAAATTTTAAAGCAAGCGTTTCCCATTTGTTCGGCAAATCGAACATTTCAGTTCGCGGCACCCTCTAGAAGCAAATATTGAAAATCTGAAATTGTACACTTTCTTCCTTTCGAACGGTTTACCCATACACTAAATTTGAAGTCTCTATCTCACCGCAAAGTATGTTTTATTATTATTTTTCACTTTTCGAACATTTTAGTGTGGAGCACACCCTCTAGAGAAAGTTTTCGAAAAATTCGATTTTTCCAGGGTTTTTTATCGAACGACCGAGCAGTGTACCAAATTGAAAGTCTCTATCTATTCGGGAAGTGCCTAAAAATAGCGTGACAGACGGACAGACAGACACTTGCCAATTAGTATATATATATATATATATATATATATATATATATATATATATATAGATTGATAGATATTTAAAAAAAATTGAAGCGGAAGTAGAATAAGAACCGAAAGTGGAAAGGAAACCGAAAGTAAAAATTTTTAGTAAAACCAGCCTACCACTTTCAGAATTTGATGATTATACCATATTAATAGGTTATCATTTAATTTCTTTATATAGCCAATCTTGCGAAATAAACGTTTCAAATAACATAAAATGAGCCAACGGCTGTACTGTGCTGAAAACATCGGTTCCCGTTAGATCACCGAAGTTAAGCAGCATCGGGCGCGGTTAGTACTTGGGTGGGTGACTATCTGGGAACACTGCGTACTGTTGGCTCATTTCAGTCGACGTGGTGGCCGAACGGTCAAGGCGAGCGTTTCCAGCGATTGATCGGCCGCCACGTTGTGGGTTTGAGTCCCACGTAAGACATGGATGTTTGTGTTGTTGGGCGCAATGTGTTTCCACCTCCACTGGTGCGCTGGGGCAACGTCTTTGACGGCTATGAGGTTCACTGTTCTGGCCTATGTATAGGCGAAGATGAAAGAGTCAATGTCTGGCCATTGGTAAAAAAAAATGACATAAAATTTTTTGAACTGGAAATGGAAAAATAACCGGAAGTGGAAATTCTTAATTTAATCGCCATTCTCCTTGGGAATTTCATGCTGAATCTGACGGCTATCAGGCTATCAGACTGATTGATCTTCATTCATCCAGACTTCTGAAAACCCGCAACGCTTCTGCGCATGGTAGAAAAAGGCGAATCCATTCGTATAATAGGGTTTTGTCAGACTGCCAATTAGAGTTAATTAAAAGAATCGCACATCCATTAGCTTTTCTCCCCTTCAATGTAAATTGACTCACCTTGACACTCTGCCAGAATTCCAAGACGAATCTATTCACGTTATAGGGGGAAAGGAAAACGGGATGTACGGAACTCGTGCCTTGACTCTTGTAGACAAACTGCCGGCTAGGGCTCTTGTACCTTACTTTCCAAATGAATTCGCCTTCTGTCATGCGCAGAAGTGTCGAGAGTTCTCTGAAGTTTCATTGAACAAAAAAAATTATCCCAATTGTATGTAACATTAAAAAATTCTCTGAGAAGTAAAAGCAGCTTCATAAGCATTTTCAATGTCATCTAGAGGTCAAATTATAAGAGAAATGAAATGATGTGACCTCTAATTCAAGTTCAAGGTCATTTTTCGGACTGCAGAACTTGACCTCCGTGTTTCAAGGTTATTCACGGATGCCTTTTACGATTCTCAATGTCATTTAGAGGTCAATTTATTAGACAAAGAGAAATATTTTGCCCTCAAATTCAAGTTCAAGGACATATTATGGGCTATTCAACTTGATCACTTTGTTTCAAGGTCATTTGAAGGTGATATAAATCATAAGTCAGGAGTAATATAATAATTATAGTAGTATGTCACGGTAATGTGCAAAACACTAACCCTTTACAATTATTTTTAATGTCATTTAGAGGTCAACTTATAAAATTTTGGTGAAGTTCAAGGATATATTTCAGGCAACCGACCCTATCTCATAGTTTCAATGTTATTTAGAGGTCATGTATATTAAGTGCAGAGCACAAACACCAACTCTTCAAGACCATGTTTTTGTTTGGGTCATGAACTCAACATATGAGTGCGTGTAGTGGACAAAGTTTTCGTGGATGGAACACATCTCTCTCTCTCCGATTTGATTATTTGAAAGTTATGTGGACTCATGAACAGAACTCATGCATCTGGACTCATTGATGAACGGAACTCATGCATGTGGACTCATGCATCTCAATGAACGATATTACTTGAATTTTAAAAATTCATCTTTTACTTTCCCTACCTATACATAAATAAAAAAAAAAATAGTGAGTAATCCTGTATTGAGTAACCCTGTTGATGCAAAACGTCACGCTTTTCGCATATTTCGAATGAATAAATGTTGTGTGTAATGATTTCACAGGGTACCTAGAAAAATGTTTTAGCATTTTTTTTGGATTTTTGAATTTTTTTGCTTGGGGTAGGGGCGACTATACAGTTGTAATAGACGAAAAACTGTATGTTTCGGGACGGGATAGAGGCTTTAAATTTGATGTACGGGTAGATAGTTCGAAAGAAAGAGTATGTGCAATTTAAGTTTTCCCATATTTTCTACTTTAGGGGGTGCTGCAAACCCAAAGGTTCGATTTTCAGAATAAATGAGAAACGTCCTTTTTAAAATGTGGTAGAGGCTTCATATTTGATATATGGGTCAATCATCTGATAGAAAACCCAAGAAGAATAGGGTTTAAAAAAATGTTCATTTAAGGGTGTGGGTACTCCACACAAAAACATTCGAAATGTGAAATTATAGAGAAGGCATACTTCGCCTTAAGATAGAGACTTCAAATATGATGTACAGGTAGATAGTTGCAAAGGAAGAAAGTGTCCAATTTCAGTTTTCCAACATTTGCTATTGTAGGGAGTGCCGAACAGTAAATGTTCGATTCGACGAACAAATGACAAATACCTCCTGTACAATTTGAGAGAGGCTTGAAATGTGGTATATGGGCTAATCATTTGATAAAAAAACCCTACGATTATTACGGTTTTTCAAAAATGATCCTTTAAGGGGGTGCAATACAGTAAAACGTTCGAAATATGTAGTGATAGAGAAACATGCTTTACAATAGGATAAAGACACAAAATTTGGTGTACTGGTAGATAGTTCGAAAGGAAGCAATTGTGCAATTTCAAATTTCCAATATTTGCTACTATAAGGGGTGCCGCACACCAAAATATTCGATTTTCAAAATAAATGAGACACGCTTCCTTTTTTAATGGGATAGAGGCTTGATATTTGGTACATGGGCCAATAATATGATAAAACCCCCAAGAGAAATAGAGTTTTTTTAAAATGTACATTTAAGGTGATGCGCCACAGAAAAACGTTCGAAAGGTGAAATGATAAAATAGCATACTTCGGGATGAGATAAGAGACTTTAATTTGGTGTACGGGTAGATAGTTTGAAAGGAAGAATGTGTGTAATTTCAGTATGGCAATATTTTCTACTTTAAGGATTCTGCACGCCAAAATTTTCGATTTACCGAATAAATGTGAAAATCGAATTATTCAAAAATGTACATTTTTTGGGCGTTGCTTATTGTGAGAACGTTGTTTTTCAACGGGTATTACGTTAGTATATACTAATTGCCAAGTGTCCGTCTGTCTGTCTGTCATGCCTATTTTAGGCACTTCCCAAGTAGATAGAGACATGCAATTTGGTACATGGGTTGATCGTTTTATAAAACCCCTCTGAAAAAAATCGAAATTTTAAATAATGTTCTGTACAGGGGCTGCTCCGCACCAAAACGTTCGAAAAGTGAAATGATAGGAAAGCACACTTTCAGCTCAGATAGAGACTTCAAATTTGGTGTATGGGTAAACCGTTCGAATGAAAGAAAGCGTGTAATTACAGATTTTCAATATTTGATAATTTAAGGGGAGCCCCATACCAAAATGTTCGATTTGCAGAACAAATAAGAAACACCAACTTTAAAATTTGATAAAGGCTTGAAATTTGGTATATGGGCATGATGAAAACACTCAAGACAAAAGAGTTTTTCAAAAATTTTGTGTTTAAGAGAGAGCTCCAAAGAAAAACGTTCGGAAGGTGAAATAACGAAAAACTATACTTCGGGATGGGATAGAGGCTTCAAATTTGATATACGGACAGATAGTTCGATAGGAAGAATATGTGCAATTTAAGTTTTCCCATATTATCTACTTTAGGGGGTACGTTAAACCCAAATGTTCGATTTTCAGAATAAGTGTGAAACGCCCTTTTTAAAATGTGATAGAGGCCTGATATTTGATATATGAACCAATCATCTGATGGAAAACCCAATTAGAATAGAGTTTTTTTAAAAAAAATGTTCATTTAAGGGGATGGGAACTCCACACAAAAACATTCGAATGGTGAAATTATAGAAAAAGCATCCTTCGCGGTAGAGACTTCAAATTTGATGTACGGGTAGATAGGTGGAAAGGAAGAGAGTGTCCAATTTCAGTTTTCCAACATTTGCTATTGTAGGAAGTGCCGAACAGTAAATGTTCGATTTGACGAGCAAATGAGAAACACCTCCTTTACAATTTGAGAGAGACTCGAAAGTTAGTATATGGGCTATTTATCTGATAAAACACCGAAGATAAATACAGTTTTTCAAAAATGTTCATTAAAGTGGGTGCTACACAGAAAAATGTTCGAAAGTTGAAATGATAGATAAAGCATGCTTCGTTATAGGATAGAGACTTCAAATTAAGCGTACTGATAGATAGTTTGAAAGGAAGAAATTGTGCAATTTCAAATTTCCAATATTTGCTAACTTAAGGAGTGCCGAACACCAAAATGTTCGATTTTTCGAATAAATGAGACACGTATCCTTTTAAATGTGATAGAGACTTGATATTTTGTATATGGGCCAATCATCTGATAAAAGTCCCAAGGGGAATATAGTTTTAAAAAAATTTCATTTAAGGGGATGCTCCATAGAAAAACGTTCGAAAGGTGAAATGATAAAATAGCATACTTCGGGATGAGAAAAGAGACTTTAATTTGGTGTACGGGTAGATAGTTCGAAAGAAAGAAGTGCGCAACTTAACTTTTTCAATATTTTCTTCTTTAGAGGGTTCTGCACACCAAATATTCGATTTGCCGAATAAATGTGAAACGCAAATTATTCAAAAATTTACATTATTCAGAGATTGCTTACTGCGAGACCGTTGATTTTCAACGGGTATTTGGCTAGTAGATATCAAATAGTCTCAGACGAAACTGTTTGATATGTATTATGTCATATCAGACGAAACTGTTTGATATGCATTATGTTATATCAGACGAGACTGTTTGATATGTATTTTGTTACATCAATCCAGTCAGTCTCAGATGAGAGCTTCAAGAATGGAACAAAGAAAGTTTTTATTAAAATCTTTATGTAACGAGAAAGCTTTTATTTGAGTTCGATTTCCATTTTTAAAAGAGAACTTGCTTCATGTATATTTATAGAGTAGGGGAGACCAGGGCGGTATAGAATACTTAAAGTTTAAAATGTTGAAAGTGTAAATAATGAGCAAAAAATAATCAGAAACACAAGTTAATTTATTCAAATATTTTTAAACTTACACGAGATATCAAAAAGTAAAAAATTCAAAGAGTTAATGTTTTAAAATGTAAAAAGTCTATTTTGTCCCATTCTACGCATATGCAGGGTAGAATGGGGTACTAATTTTTTTTAATTTATGCTTATCAAAGTTCACAAATAAATACGGATTCATCACCTTGGCTTTCTATCTTGGCACATGAGCTTTAGGCCCAATTTTTTCACTTAATACATACCTTCATTATAGGTTAAATAATGAAGGGAAATAATTAATACATTCCTTCATTATAGGTTCAGTTCATTATAATACAAATATGCTGCGACTTCAATTTGTTTCGATTTTCATCTTCTTCCTCTACATTTTTTTTTCCATTTCTGGATTTAAGTCATTTTCCCGTAGTTTTCTTCTCTTTTCTTTACCTAAAACATTCCTTGTTATAGTTTCTTTCGTTTTATTAGTCTTCTGAGCTTTTTCTACTGAATTTTCGTTTAGCTCGACCTTGAAGGGAGATGAATCAAGAATTGCAGTTTTGAAGTTTCGTGATATTCGTTTCAGTCCCTGCTTCACTTTGGGAACGGACTGGAAAAATGGACACACTAGAATTATTGATATGGACATCAGACATCCAGGAACATTGAAATCTAGGTTCTGCGACCATTTTTAATGAGGGATCAATGGGAACACCAGTAGCAGAATATGTTGAAGTTTCCACTGAACAGCATAGTGTTTTCATTGATTTATGTTTATTGCTGAACGGAGTGATGTGTTTGATTATGTTTATTGCTGAACACCACCGCCTAGAGTTCTCCAACGCCACGTAGATTTTGGGAAGTGTCCGTCTAATCAGCTCCTCCCCAAGCACTTAGTCCCAAACGCATTGTTTGGAAAAATGCGATATGATCACAGCCTCAATTTTTTTTTCTCGGTCGCGCAATATAAAAACGTACTTAAAAACATGCTGTATTCAGTCGGTTAACAAGCTGTATTCAATCGATTAACAAGCTGTATTCAGTTGATTAACAGGCTGTATTCAGTAGGTTAACAAGCTGTATTCAGTAGATTATCAGTCTGTATTTTGTAGGTTAATAGGCTGCATTCAGTAGGTTAAAATCTAATTGAGAAAAAAAAATGTGAAACGTTTTAAAAATTTCAGATTATTACAATAGCATACAAGATTTGGCTACTTTTTTCGAAAAACTGTATCAACGACGAGCACTAATCAACATGCCCTTATTGAGCAACGTGCAGTGCGTGAATGAATAGTTTCAAAGAATTCCAGCCTATTCCATCATTCCTGCTTTTCTTGTGAGAAGTAGAACCTCTACCACGTGTCCAGGTATCCTATTCCGGCCAGGTTTCCCTGCCTACCATTGCGGGCAGTATATATATATATTTATCATGCAGCTCATTAACACCGATATACCTTAATATATTGACACTTTATCTTTATTTTACCTTCTTTTTAAATCTTCGTTGGAAAATGGTATTAAAAATTACGATAATCGTTATGATGCAGGTGAGACTCGTTATATCTTGCCTCAATTGGGAGAAAAATGTTTGGAAATAAAAACCAAGACTTTGCAACCATCTGTTGCCCCTTCTTGGAGAAGAATAAAGAGAGACGGGATTTTTGTATTGTCAAATAAATTGTAAAATTACAACAGGGAATTTTTAAAGTAACAGAAATTTAGAAAAATACATTTTTCCATATTTTCGGATGTTGCGAAGCATATTTCTTTCTTCTTGGTTAAGCCTTAGTAAGTTTTGAGTTCATACTCGGGGCTTAAATAAATAATATTTAAATTTTTCTTTATTAATTTGCTAAATAAATCTGATACGAAACAAAAATTTACTGATGGAGCTGTATTTTGTGTGGTATGACGAAATAAAAAAACAACAACCCATCCCGGAAATTATTAGAAAAAATACTACCAATTTAAACTTTCGGTAATAATTTATTATTAATAATTTACTAATACATTTTTTTAATTTTAAATTATTTAATAATTTATTAAATTTAATATATTTATTTTCTTATATAAAAATATATATAAAATATATTTAATTATATAAATTTTTATTATATAATTAAAATATTAATATACATATTATATTATTATATATATATTAATTATAATATATTATAAATATTAAATTATATATAATTAATTAATAATATAAATTTATAATATAAATATATATATTATTAATATTATTTATTTATATTTATTATAATATATATAATATTAAATATTAATATAATTTGTTATATATTATAGATATATAATTTATAATATAAATATTATGTATATATTTAATTATATAATTATAATATTATTTATATATAATTTATAATATTAAATTTTATATTTAATATTTATATAATATTATAATTATAGTTCTTAATTTGATTAAATAAACTGATACGACCGACATACAAATTTATCGATGGATGTATTTTGTGTTGTTATTTGTTGGTATTACGAAAAAGAAGAAACCGCACTGGAAATTATTAGTAAAAATGCTATTAGCATTAAACATTTAGGCAGTAAGAGGTAAATGTGAATGAATGTGAAAGCATATATTATATAACATAAAATAGGCTTAAAAATATTAAATTAGAGAATTTTGATTCTAGTTTTTCTTACAATAAAGCAGTGATTCCCAACCAGGGTTCATCAGAATGGCTTCTCGAGAATTTGGAAAAGCTTATGAAAAAAGCGCAACTTTTCCCCCTTTTTAGCAATTGAGTAATAAAAAAAATTTATATGTTTCCGGTTTCAACGTAGTGTATTAATAACACAATGAAGTAGTTTAAATTAGTTATAGACATTTAGCTTGATAGTTAAAATCTTAGCAACGACAGATTAAATTGTAAAGAAACATTTTGCTTAAGAGGGTCATGTTTGCAAAGGCAAGGGATTTAGTTGGTAGTAACGATCATTACCTGCACTCCCTTCAGCTACTCATAAGATTGTAAAGATAAAAATTTTGATAAAAAATGGTCAGGCCAGTTAATTTTTCTTAATTTATTTTTTCTTAATCGCATGAAAATATAAATGTATCAAAAAACAGTTAAATGTAACTTTTTTCTGTTAAGAATTTTGCGAAAAATAAATGTATTAACACAGTATGATTACAAAATGCATACACAAAGTTGGTTTGTAACTAATAAGCCAAATGTAAAGCAAAAATGTTTGTCATTATTTTATTAGTGATAAATATAAAGAAATAGGCAACGAATACTCGTGCAATATTTCATTCAAAAATAGCTAATATTTATGAATTCAACTACTTTACAAATTTATTTTATAATTTACCCTTGTCGAACGTAATATATGTCAGCTAAATAGGGGTTCTATGAGATTTTACGGAATATTTTAAGGTCTCCGCAATATTTTACGAAATATTTCAAGGGATCCATATAACAAAGAAAGGTTGGGAATCACGGTATTAAAGGGTCATCTTTGAAATAAAAAATATAGAAATTAAAAGACTTATATTTACACTTGTCTTGTGTAGTTAGCGCATTCCGTTGGAAAGAAAAAATTAATTTAGTTTGGAATATCATACAAATATATTTTTAGCATTGCAATATTAAATAAAATATTTTTAGCATTGAAATATAAAGTAAAAATATATTTTTAGCATTGAAATATTAAATATAAATATCTTTAGCATAGAAATATTAAATAAAAATATTTTTAGCATTGATATATCAAATAAAAGTATTTTTAGCATTGATATATCGAATAAAAATATTTTTAGCATTGAAATGTAAAATTTGAGTAAAATTTCATAGATTTAATTTTACAATGTTATAAACACATTATTTCGCGGTATAAGTACAGCAAAATTATAGTTTTTAATTATTTATAGTATTTAATGCACGAACTATATTGCTAAACAGTTTTCCTATACCTCTCTGTTCTCAAGTCAGCTTCACGTGAGGTATATATATCTGCATATTCAGTCTTATAATTTAAATCATTATCTTAACTTGAAATTGAGGAAATTCCGACCCTTTAGCCATATTTCTTTCTTCTCAAACCCTCCATTCTATTTGCAATTCTAATTAAAGACAGAAACGGATATCATTAAAATACCGGAAGAAGAGATAGATATCTTTCCGGGGCGGAGATGGGTAATTCAGACGATTTTCTAAATTGCAGATTTATTATATATTTAATGAATTTCTTAAAGAATTAATGCAAACATATCAATCGTTCTTTCTAAATTTATAAACTATTCCGTATATAGTTGTAAATATTTATTTTGGTCATTTTGTACATACGTAGATTTAATAAACGTTTATTTTAAATATAAAAATATTTTATGTATATTTTCTATTGATTAGCACTAAGGGTCACCACTTTGCGCTTGAGGGTCACCAATTTAGCTCAGTGATGCGTCCTAAAAATGACTGAGATTGAAAGAATTTAAAGCGAGACCAATAGGATTTAAACTAAATATTTATTAAGCAAATTTACATGCTCTACACCTCTGCAATAGGCAGGGGCGGATTTATCGGCTGGTATGAAGGCCAATGTCGACCGAGCACTGAGACTATTGGGGCTCTTTGCGAATGATGCCAGATAAATCTAAAAATATATTATATGCAAGATATACATAATACCTTATACGTATACATAATGTATAATACGTATACATAAGGAAAGTATTGTGACGGGGTCGAAAATTCAAATTCGAGTTTTCGACAGGAGAGCACGTTTCAGGCATCCCTGATCACGAATCGAACATTTTTAAAGCGATGTCTGTGTGTGTGTCAGTGAGTCTTTGGAGACTATATCTTACGAACGAATGGAGCGATTCGAATGAAATTTGATACAAAAATCACAATCCGTGAATACTGGAAGCCTATTGTTTGAAAACACAATCGAATGTTCAGGACCCCCCTAAATTTTCGAGTAAAAATTTGAAAAAATCATCAAAAAATCAAAACCTTTAATAAAGTCACGCAAATAGACATTTCTTATGTAATTTTTTCTTAGAAAACGATTGACATAAACTTTGGAACGCTAGCATGAACCATTCTAGAGATATTACCTATTTTTCAAATAAATTTATCAAAAAATTCCATAAATTAAAAAAAAAAATTAACTGTTAAGAAACATGTCCACTTTTCATATGTAATATCATGCGATAAATTTGGTGACATCACTCTCGTGGATCTAACTCGTTCCATTCACGAGAAAAGATACTTTGAGTAATACTTTTGTTTTTGAACGCCAATAGTCATTTATCCGCTGTAAGAATAACTTATTTCTCCGTCCATAACGCGGAATGTCGCCAATTTGGCGACATCTTTAAATGTTGCCAAGTTAACAAAAATCTCGCCAAATGGATAAAAATGACGCTAAATCAATGAAAATGACGACTAATTGAAGAAAATTCAATATCTTGAAAAGAATATAAATATCTACTATAAGAATAACATTTTTTTAACTGTAAAAGTAGTAAATTCATTGCATTATATGTACTGCCCACATCAGATTTTTTTTTATGTGAAAGAATAAATTATTCATACATGTTTATTTTTGGAGGGAACGTCGTATATGCTCTTCATTCTCAAATATTTGTGGAATAGCACTAAATCAAAAAGTTTCCAAAAAGAACGATGCAAACATTGTACTACCACGAAACACGCAGAGCAGGGAAAGATGGATGAATTGACTTTTGAAACAATCAGCTTTTTGTTGATTATAGAGAAAGCAACATTTTTTTCATCTAAAACCAGACTAAGACATCTTCTTCATATTCTGTTTCGTTGTTGAGATTTAGAGTTTAAATCGACAGTTTCAATGTTGACTCTACAAAATTGCGGTTCCAATCTGGAGGTCAAATATAAAGAAATTCTAAACTCAGTTTAGACTAACAATTTTCGATGTGAAGTATCTCAAGGCGCTGGGTACGGAAATGTGACGAGGAAGAAACGAAATTGTGTAACAATTTTATGTATCATTATACTTGCATTGCTACACTCAATACAGAGGGGGTGGGATAGCTCAGTGGTTATAGCACGAAGATTGCACTCAGAGGACCGGAATTCGATTCCCGGCGCTGCTCAAACTATTTTCGTGTTTGTAAGAAGTATGGGCACGCAAATCTATAGGTCTGAAATTCTTTCTCTTGGTAGGGAAAGGAGGGTGCGGTCTCTGTGAATGTTACCTCTACAGGGTTCCGGTCTAACTTCGATGATACTTGTAAAGAACTTCGCTGCCGCAACCGGAAATCGAACCACGAATCCACTAATTGACCAGCCGAAAATCTACCTTTGAGCTACTGGGACAGAATTGCAAGCTCTTATTGTCCAAATGGACTTTGCATTCTCCACCCTCTAATGTCAGATTGGCATGCAAATGACAATCTGACTGACCACCTCCTGCTGTTTTTATCCTCCAGGTTTGCTTTCTGCGTGGTCGTTGACCTCCCGGTTTTTACATCAGCTCTCAATATGCCAGAGTTAACTGAATCCGTATTAGTCGTATTAGTGCCATTTTCAGACTGTCGATATCTTTTCACTAACTTACAGGGTTGTTTTTTGGGTCTTATTGTAAAGAACTGTATTGCTCCAACCCGGAATCGAACCACGAATCTTCGTACTGGCCAGCCGACGCTATACCGTTGAGCTACTGGGACGGAATTGCAAACTCTTATCGTCAAATTGGACTCTAAAAACTGTCCAGACTGTCCAAACAGATACCTTACACGTTTGGGTAGGTTAGATGGTCTGGTTCGAAAGCGGAAAAAAAAAGAAACTTAATACAGATGGCCAGGATAGCCCAGTGGTTAAGGCGGGAGGATAGCACGCATAAGAGAAACTAAAATTGCTTTTCAAGGGAGGCAGAACTCAAATATTTCAATTCATTGGAATTCGAGCAGCTATTTCAGAAATAATTCAACAATTATTAACATATTTTTTCCTCCTACAATTTCTGTAAACTATCGGTGTGAGCTTGATCTAAAGATTCAATTGTTTCAAAAATTTTTAACAGAATTATGATTTATTTTTGCCTACAATGTTTAAAGGTTTGACTTTAAAGTGGTTTTCTCTTCGATCAATAGAATTAGTTTTTCTTCCTTTGAAGATAGTATTAAAAATGTTAACTATTGGAGCATCTATCCAGTGCATTTGTAATTGCGGGCTTCTTTATATACGTCACACTAAACGTGCTCTGTAGCATAACTGGAGAGAATATCAAAATTTTATTATAAATAAAGAAATAATTAAGTATACCATAGTAAATAAGTGCTGGATAAACAGACAGCAATTTAATTTTTCTTCTGTCTGTATTATTCACATATGTTCCCCACTTTAATGTGAATAACATTTATGCTTGGGAGTATCTGTGGCGGAGTATTACGAAAAATGTAAACATCTTGGACGCTAATATTTCCGAATTTAATAGACAAAATAGTAAATAATTATTTTTTGCTTTATTGGAATTAGGATCTTGACTATGAATATACAAGAGTTATATGAATATTTTAATATTTTGAACTTTTTTTTTCAAAAAAAACTCCAGCATCTGATCGAACGCGTGTTTTTTCATTTCTCTTATTGTCATTCGAAATATCTTCGAAACTATAAAAGACAGACATAAATACCAAGCGACAAAAATATTAGAAAATTTAGTTTCTAAATCTATATTTATTTTAGCAAAAGTTCTTCTAGTTTTCTTGTAATCGTCTCGTAAGTTGAAGAAAATTGAAAATTTTACTTTTTTGTTTCAAATTTGTGATGTTCATATATCAAAAACTGAAAGTTGTTGTTGTTGTTGAGACCCAGACCGTCTGACCTACCAGAAAGGTCAAAAACTGAAAGTGCCAGCTCAAAACAATAAGTAAAAATTTGTAGTTCTTTGAAAGCCTTATAAGCTAGCTATAAATGGATTTTGTATCGAGATCTTAGTTTTTAAGGTATAGTGGCTATAATTTCGATATTTTGGTATTTTTACCTAGGTTTTCCAATGGGTGGGAAAGCTGTAATATTCAAAATGTCACGATTGTTGCTATTCAATATGTTGACTTACTCCTTGGTGAAATATTGATGCATAAGTATGAGATATTTTGTTTCATTTAAAAGAATCAGGAGGTTAATATTCAGTGGGAATTCTAAAGATGTCTGGTAATGTTTGAACAGAACAGATGGAAATATATGCATTTAAGTACGTATTCAAGTACGTATTTATGGGCCGCCAGACAAGTTTATAGATTAACTTGAAGCTAAAATAGTGTCAGATATATTGCATAAGCTCAATTTATATACCACGAGGGAAGTTAGTAAAATGATTTGATATTTTGAAGTCTTATGATCGGAGTATTCAGATGAAATCGGGGCAAGAACTAAAGTTATTTGCTAGCTATAAGCAGTTTGCGAAAAGCTTGTTGCGCTTTTAAAAGCCTGTAAACGCAACAAATCAGTCTGAAAAAATCGAATAAACTTATTGAACTTTACTGGAGTTTTATTTTACAAAATGTTATTTAAGCAAAACCGTTTCGGCTCCATTGGATTGGAGCCACCTCCAATTTTTTTTACTTGGATTTCTTTGAGGCTTTTGACATTAATAAAATTTTCGATATTCTGGCGATTTTGTTATTCTCTATTTTCGTGTAAATTTTTGTTTATTTTTTCTGGCTTTATCGTTCTGGTTTTTGCTTTATTTTTTACGTTATTCAATAAAATCTGTTTCCTCTCACAAGGTGGCACCATCGCTGCTTATTTTATGGTTCTAAACGGTCACATGGACGTCGTAAGCTCGTTTGGTTTCATAGCTCTTGATTTTCCTGTACTTAAGAAGAAGAACCGTATAATGTTTTCGAAACAATGGTCTGTTTTTATTTTATGTATGCAGCACTTTATGTTACCATCTATATTTATGTACTACTTGTGCCCCGAATCATACTCCGTATTTAATATTATTTAATTTATTTATTTATTTTTAGTATTTTTATGTTTGATGTGTTTCGAAGAATGCATGTTAGAGTCATATATAATTTAATTTACTTTTAAATGAAACATTCGTTAGGAAGGACCATTTATGTAATATTACACGCTATATTTTTTTTTAAATTTTTCTTTCAACTCTTTGAAAACAAAACTTCGAGAGCACTCCCCTCGAGAGATATCATTGAGAGGAAGAAACCTCTTGTATTTTTCGATAGCAGTAATACTAATACTACTAAATTTTAACTTAATAACTCCTATTCATGCTCCAGTTCTTTTTTAATTTGCTGCGTCCTTAACAGGAGCAGCTTTCTTGAGCAAATGGATTAAGACATAGTAATTGCATTGAAAGTCGAGTGTCGTACAGAACAGAGCACCAGGCGCGAAGCGCCTTTAATCTCCAGTTTCAATATGTGGTTCTTATCGTCAAACTGTGACATTAATTCAGTGATGTAAGTAATTGCATTAAGATAAATCATGCTTTATATAGAACTTAACTTTTAAGTATTTGCGGTAGATAAAATATATTTATATTTTAATTTATGCACAATTGATTTGAGTATTTCAAGACTCATGGGTTTTGAGCATTTTAAAACCTATTCCAAGATACATCGTTTTGCTTTAACTTACAAATCTGGTTGACTTTCTTTAAATGGGTTAATACTATGGTATTTTTGTTGAAGGCGTATTTAAATTAATAAAGCAGATGTGAGAATGCGAATGAAAATATTTCCATAGCATCGATCTATTTCAATAAACATTAACGCATTTTTATTTTAGAATGATACCTATCAAGATACTAACGTCTTGCCATCGCAAGGCCGAAGTGAGGTCGCGCTTCTTGTTGGTCCTCAAGAAAAAGAAGGTAATTATTTTTCTGTTTAACAAATCGGCCGACCTGTATACATTTGTGTATGTGCTGTATTTACTAATTTTTTATATTATTAAGTCACAAAGGTTGATCAGACCAAGATTTAAATATTTTTAGAGACCTCCCCTAGGGGAAAGTTTAAACCCCCTAGGAAAGTTTTATTCCCCCCGTCGCCGGGGGGTACATTATTTAGTATGGTATCAATCGAAAGATTTTGTCCATATTTATGGTATCAATCGAAGTCTTCTAAAGTTAATGGTAACATGCTATAATTGTAATCATTTGGACACACAATACCGATTTTTCAAAAAAATTGTTGTAAAATTTGAAAAAATAAACTGTTACTAAAAATGGATTCTGATATGAGAAAGTTGAGTTGAGTCACACTTAAGTTCATTTTTTATCAGTAACGGTGGACGCCTCCCTACAGTGAAGCGTGGACGAGAAAAGTAAAGGTTTTGAGAAGATCTAGTGTTAGTGTAGGAGTTCAAATGTAGGATGTTATGAATGAAATCAAGTATAGAAAAACAAGATAATCTGCTGCCATCCGAACGAAGAAATTTAGGCAGAAATTGGAGTTTTCATAATGATAATGACCTTAGGATCACTTTTGGTGTTGTAAACAATTGAGTATCTGCAGACACAATCGACGTAATGGAGTGGCCAGTTCAGTCACGTGATCTAAACCCTGCATAAAACCTTTGAATGTAATAGATGCATATGTTTGAGAAAATAAATATTTAATCTCAGAATTTTTCAATTATTTATTGAAGAATAGGAAAAGAAATCCATTCGATTAGAACAAGCGGCTTATGGAATTGACGGAATTTACGTTGCGCTTCTGAAAATGGTCAAAATGTATGTTGTAAAAATGTTAATTTAGTTTATTGGTAAAAACTTTTTGCCATACTATTGTTTTTTGCAAAACCTCATTTTCTCAGGATCTGCTATAGAGATTAGCATTAGATTAGCACTTTGAGGTGCAGGATGGTTCACTAAGGATTTCCTTTTTCAGATCTTTTTCCAATCTCTGGATCAAAAATTTTCCTTGCAACATTTATCATATGTATTTCCCAGTTTTGACGATAGATACAGCTTAGATCATGGCAGATATGGATTTAGCATCAAATTCTGAAGGAAGTAAGGAGATCGCTAAGAATCTCAACTTCGTTCTGGAGATGTTTTTTCCGATATAAAATGTCCATTCTTTTGCACCATCTATTTCTTAGGATTGCCTATATATGTATAGAGCTTATATGATAATTGATTTTGATTCAGCATCAGCTTTTTGATGGAAAAAAAAACGTGTACTAAGGATTTCCACTTACTGTTCTGGAGATTGAACTTCCGGTTTTTCACGAAAATGTACGAAACATATGTACGAAATCACGACTGCACAAAAGTGTGCAAAAGAGTATAAAAATGCTTATTAGTTCCATTGAAAATGAAGTGTATACACACACACACCATTTGTCACCATATGACCCTTCCTTCATAAATTTTTTGTTATTTGTTATTATTTTACATAATAAAAGCAGATGTCTGTGTTTCGGGAAATCTATTGCGTCGTAAGGCCATGATAATTTGGGACTCAGATATTTCAGAATCCGGGACGATGCGCTTCGGCGAGATGTTTTAAAAAATTCGAATTATTTTTTTAGTTATTTTATGTTTTTGTAGGATTTTGAGCTATTTTCACACAAATCGGTTCCTTAGCGATCGAAAATATTATCACAGAGTTTACATCTTGACACCGTCAGAAATACCGAAGAAGATTCTTTCCAACGATGATTGAACCAAATTTGCAGGGCGCTTTCTTCATATTTATTTTTTTAAAAACATCAAAATTTGCATTTTTAGGTTATCTGATACTTATTTCGTCGCATTCAAAAAAGTAATATTAGCGCAATTCTATAGTTTGGAAAAAAAAGTTGTATGTATATCTTTGCATTCTAACAAACAGTTTTCTTTTCTAATTAGTACATTACTTTATTCTTTTTTTTTGTGATTTTTAAAACAAACTCATAAAAATATATTTTCGATACCACACGAGGAAGGGATTTATTCACATTTTCGTCCTGGTCGACTGATATGCTGAGACTTTAAGCCAATACTTCTCTCTTACAGAAAAACACGTGTCTTTAACCTTTTGCTTACGGGTGAGACAGCGTCAATCCCAAACGAAGAACCTCTCAAAAAGACAGGTATTTGACAAACCCTATCCCAAACAGTTCGGTCCTCCTTTGCAGACATTGGCGTCTGGATGCCGAAGGTCTGAAAGTGACCCTAGTACGACTAGCAGGACTATGAGATATTAAGGGCCAGTTTCAAGTAGAAATGATAACAATCACGCAGGAAGCTTACCTGGAGGATAAAAATAGCATCAGAATGCTAACCTGAGGTAACAATAGCAGGAGGTGTACAGTTAGATTGTCAGTTGCTCGCCAATCTGACATTAGAGAGTGGAGAATGCAGAGTCCACTTCGACAATAAGAGTTTGCAATTGCGTATCAGTAGAGCGTAGGCAGACCAATTTGTAGATCCGTGGTTAGATTCCCGGTTGGAGCAGGAAGGTTCTTTACAATGATCTCAATATAAATAGTAATATGTTTTTATCAGTCATTACTATTTAGATAATGTATTTTTTTAGATAACGTATGCAATAATGTTTAAGATTTATTCCAAATCTTTTTACGCAACACAAAATGTCCCTTTTGGAAACGTGTGAACGGCATATTGGGTTATAAAAGCGTTATTCACTATCTTAAGGTTGCTCTATCTCCTTATTTTGATCATCCATCGAATTATGTCTGCCATCCATCTCCAAGAGACAGGCCTAAAGTTAATTCAGGAACAAGAGTCTCACCTTGTAGCTTTCGAAGAACGAGCACTTAAAAAAATGATGGATCGTACTTTCCAAGCATTTCCTGATTGGACATTGGGGATCAGCCATGCATCATTTTTGGAAAAATAGGAAGCCAAAATATGGACAAGATTATGGATGGAGAACCGGGAGGAATATAAAATTTTTATCCTGAAAACTGTTTTTTCGATGTGATTGATAGTTAATTTTGAAGAAGAAAATCCTGAGGCGATGTTTCAAAAAACATTGATGTCTTCCATAAATATCGAAAGTGATCGTGCAGTCGAGGAGGAGTACAGGGTTTGCTTATCCCGGGAATGACTGATATTATTATTTTTACTTGGTTCTGCGGACATGGCGCCATAGGAAGTAAGAACGCGCGCATTTGGTTCTCGGGATCTCAAGAGGGACCGAATTTATTAACTGCGACATTCACCTTACACCATCGACGTTACTAAATTTTCTTGGACATCGGTGGAATCTGTGTGAACAGCACAATTTAAAATCTTTGTGCAAGTTGTTTGCGCCTAGATACGTGCACCTTGTTTACTCCTGGATATTGTCACTTCAAAATTAACAAAAAAATTTTTTAACTATAATAATGTGAAAAGTTTTTGTGTTTTAATAACTCCTCTCTAAGTTTGCTCTGGACCGTGATATCACGAATGACAAAATTTAATTCCTATGTTATTAAGCTGACAATTTTTTAAATGGTTTCCCGGCTGAGTGCCCAACCTTATATTAAAGAACCTTGGAGGAGTGTAGTTTTTAGTGATACCTGACATGGCAGAACCTTGTTTTGAATCACAATTTAGAAAATCTCTGAGTCAAACAAATGTTGTTCTACCATGCAACCGAGAAAGATGCTAATATTTTTTTCCAACCAGGATTCAAAACAAGGTGTTTGTCAGGAAGTTAACCACCAGTCAGTTGAGCAAGTGAGAGTCTATTTTTTTTTTTAAAGCTGAGTTGAACCCTACATTCTCCTTCTTCATATTTCGGCTAACTACATCCTCTTATGCTGTTAGATTATTCCCTTGGTATCTGTTACGCAAGGCGCATATATTGAAAATTGTCTAAACGGGCGAATCGAAATACCCTATTCCAGCAGATCTGACGACGCTCTATCTATTCAACTCTCTGAGACATTTTCTTTGAGATTTCAGGTCGAAGAACACCTTTTGATCTATACTCTCTCCTCATTTCTCTGCTTTTAAATACAGAATATTATCCTGTTTGACATAACTAAATAAATAACATAATAATAATAATATCTTTAATACCCAAAGAGAAAGGAGATTGCAGGATCTATGAATACCCACTCCTAAAATATAACCTTATAGAAGGAGACGGGTAAACACGCTAATTATAGTAGCGTAAAATGACATAAAAATAATTATAAATAAAACAATTACAATAAATTATTACAACATAACATTTAACAACATAAACTTAGACAATAAAAAGGGCAATGATGTCAATTAAAGCAGGTAAATAATTAGCTATGACGATGGGGAAAATTCTCAACCTCAACTGATTTTTAAGTAAATAACCAGTTTTTCATAGTCCTGGAAAAAGAACGAAAAGTAACAATGCTTTTAAAAGGTTGAGGCTTAAAATTGTAAAATCTAGAAACTAGAAAGAGATAAAATTTCTGAAATTTAGTAGAATTGGCTTGAAGAGGTCTGATAATATCCCACCTTAACCTGGAGTTACGTGGATTTCTTCCGCATATTTTTATTTCGTATTTTATAAAATGCATTAAGAGCTTTGTAAACATAAAGATGTCCAAATGGCAGGATCATAGAATCGAGGAAAAGGGAAAAAGACGATTCCTGGTGAGGTTTACATAAGATAATCCAGTAATTAGTCAGGGGATTCTAGAAAATTTTCATTTTCGATTATATTCAGACTCCAGTTATCTACTACACATAACCTCCAGAATTATATTTTCGTATTCTATTGTATAACACGCATATCTCACAGAGGAATTGATTCTTCTCAAACTCCCGCGGCGACCGTGAGATTTACACCAAAGACATGGAGTCGAGGGGGGGTTTAATCTCCATTCCAACGAGGATACGGGCAAGGGAGCGAGGTCAGCGAAATTATTCACAGGACGAGGTCCAAAGATGGCCCGCCGAGTCACGACCCCAGTCGCCGAAGGGTTTGTGCTCAGGGCCAAGAATCAACACAGTCCGTGCTCAAGTCACTTTGGAGAGTTCGATTTGAGAGTCTTCAAGAATAATTCCCAGAGGTCACTTCGCGGATTTATATTCCCCCGAGGTGGGTCAAAAGCTACAAAGCCAGCACCCGTCCGCCGTGAAAAAGACGACAGCTCCCACAGGGGTGTATCATAGCGGACCTGAACCACTAATCTACAACTGATTAGATAATGCTCTATCTACTGAATTACTTAGAAAATTATAGCCCCTTCCATATTTGATATTGGTTCTACATTATACACGGCTTTCTCACAAGTCTTCAATCGATAGTTGAATGTATGTATAAAGTGTTTCAGAGCTGCAAAAGCCGGGTCTACTGATAGGACGGTGACCATGCCCGACCGATTGAGAAAGTATACGGTGCCTCTAGCGACGAAATGAAATTAGAATTCCTATCTCGAAAACAAAGCAAGATAGGCGAAAAACTTTTATTACAAAGTTCTAGCGCGTTCTCTATTTAGTATTAAAAGTCATGCTGCTTACACATACACGTATACGCACGATAAAAAATGGGGTCAAAAGAAAGAGATAATTATGCAAACATCTCATTTACGATTTAAGTACTTCTAAAGGAAATGGTCAGAAATATGCATGTTGAAATAATAACCCGTGTAATGAGCTATTTTTATTTCTTTTCGAATAACCCTTTTTGCAGTAAACAATAAATGTTGTATAAAAATTACAATACAAAAATTACGTCTTTTTGATGACCACATTTTTTATATTCTGTGTACATGTTATTTGCAAACCACGCGTCTCTGCATACTAAATGAAGAACGCTCTAGAACTCTGGAACTGAAAATTTTCTATTATCTTGTTTCGTTTTCGAGACAATAGTTCTAACTTCTTCAATTCGCTGCTAAAGACGTTGAAAACTTTCTCAATCGATACCGCATAATCACTTTCTTATCAGCATGTTTCTTCAACTTTAGAACACTGCAATTGGACAGTTAATTTGACATTTAACCCGTTATAATACTTATTCTATATGTATCGTATTACTTTATTAAAAGTATGTTTTTTTTTCTACTCTTAAATCATTAATGAAACATAAATGCATGATCACTACATGATTTCTAAATGACAAAAATGCAAAAAAGCATAGCGTAATGTATTATTTATATTATCAAGCTGTGTATTATATGTATTATGAATGCTAATCATACAGAGAAAAAAAACTTGAAACCTCAAATAGTCGCCGGAATTAAGCTTAGTATTTCGATATAAAGTTTTCTACATTTAAATTCCAATAAAGGAATGTTTATTTCTATAATTAAAATTGATTACTCATCACATTTGGGAACACGTTGTTTTAATTAATTAAAATTCTTTAGCATTTTTCTGACAACATTCCTCTGAGAACGTCGGACGAGTGTTCTAATTATCCCAGTTTACTTATTTTGTTTTCTGTTTAAACACCACAACAGCCGACATTTTAATTAGAAGACTGTTTAAAATTGTTATATCTGAATGCATACATTTTTTTTTTGCCCTTAAGGCTGTATGATTTAGAACTGTCATTTAATAGCATAATTTGGAAAAATGACATCAAATGGTCGTATTACATCTACTATGTTAAATTATATTGAAAATGTAGAATATCGTTACTGTGTTCTTAATGACGGAACTTACAATTTTGTCTCTCTGTGTGAGAACAAGAATCTGCCCTTATCATTTACAATTGAAGAGCTTAATTTCAAAAACCTGCAATGGGCAGCACATGATTTTCCCTATATAATGCAACCTATATAATGCAATAACTCATTTCACAGCGAGATAATATGTACAAAATTCACAGTAAAATGTTTTTGGTAGTGAATAAAAATTAATTGTCACTGAATAACAATATTTAACAATATTACAGTGTATGTAACAATATTACAGTGATCAGCAATATTAACAGTGAATAATAATAATTAACTGTGTAAATAATATTTACAATATCATAGTGTATTTAACAGTACTATAGTGAATAACAATAATTAACAGTGAATAACAATATTTAACAATATTGCAGCGAATAACAATAATTAACAGTGAATAACAATAACTGACAGTGACTAACAGTATTTAATAATATTATGGCGTATTTTACAATATTACAGTGAATAACAATAATTAACAGTGAATTAACGTAAATTGAAATTGGGTGCTTTTGGAAATTTATTAGTCCAAACAGAATGACTTCGGCTATGCCCAAACTGTTCCTTTGTTCACGCAGAGGTCGGGTACATTAAATATGCGGGTCTGAAGATCCTTCCGAGATTTTGGTGTTAGAGTGAGGAAGATACGGTCTCTGTGTATGTCGCCCCCACTGGGTCCCGGTTTAAATTGGTTGGTCGTTCAAATAGATACCTTACACTTTCGGGTAGGTCGAACGATCTGGATCGAAGGAAAGAAAGAAAAAAGTGATTTATTCATGTTTATGTGCAAAATCCTCAACAAAATGCAATTAATATCCAGTGAAGTAAATAACTATTGGCAATTTCTTGGGCGTCAAAATACAAAATATTGCAAAAAAGTGTGTTCTGCCGTGAATGAAATGAACTAGATCCACAAAAATGGTGTTAATTGATTTGTTGCATACTATTGCAGACAGAAATTAAACATATACTTATAATACTCGCTATTTTTTAATTTTTGTCATTTATTGAGAAATGTATTTGATAAACGCGCTATATCTCAAGAACTGTTTATGGTGGAGGTTTGAAGTTTACGGCTTTCCTTTCCGAATGAACAATTACACCCAAAATGATTATTTATTTGTTATGAAGTCCTGAAGGTCCTGATTTTTTCAAAAAGTCATTCGAAAATTGGGGGTCTTCATTTGATTACGCTTAAAATTAACAGGGTTCCAGTACTCACGAATTGTAATTACCGTAGCAATTTATTTTTGAAACACTTTATTTGTTCGTGCGATATTGCATCCACAGGCACACACATACACACATACACACACTTAACATACATATACACACATTAATATATGCACAATTGCGGAAAAAACGTCCCACACTCGGTTAATCGAGCATCGTTCATCGTAGAGAAAATTGAAAGATACCATAAGATTAGGAATAACATCCTCTACAAATTAATGTGCGTAAAATTTGTATAAGGGGCCGTCTTTATATCTAAACGTGCACAAACTTTGAAATTTTCAATTGCAACACCCAAGTTTGACTAAATATTTCGAATATAACACTAAAAATTAATCTCGGTTATTAAGTTTCAAGTTATTTGGATGAAGCGTTTCCGAATTATGAGTATGTAACGTTCTGAGCTCCTAATGTTAAATTAGTTTCCAAGACTTCCATTCATATCTTCTGTAATAATTATCTGCTCACGCTGATTATTTGTATGACGTTACTACTAAACAACCCAAACACATTTACATGATTTTTATTTTTGTGGAAATAATTGTTTGTATGAAATATCAATTATGAAATCAATAATCGAAAAAATATGAATACAAAACTGAACATGTTTTAATAAAAAACGATTCACAAAGACTTTTTACATGTTTATGTAAAATTCCAGGTGTTTCCTCCCTCTAGTTCTTTCGAAATGTTTAAATATTCAACATCACGATGATTTTAGGGGTCGTATATTAGTTTTAAAAAATGACTAATTTGAAAAAGTTATATTAATTGTAAGTTAACCTTTATTTAAGAAAACGGGCATTTATTTTTACCCAGTTTTATTAAAAACTTTGTATAAACAGTGTTGTATAGATGCAACCTAATCAACGTAATTCTGCTACTGTAGGGTGAAAACTTGTATTGTTATAAATGGGATCTACTTATGTTACTGTCGATTAATTGTTCCGAAGCTACTGGGAGTTGAAATTGCCCACAAAATGTGATAATTTATAAAAAAAAAATTTATATAAAACAATAACACATTATAAAATTATGTGATACTAAACACCATAACACGTAGCTTTACATCAAAAGACGAATTTGCATAATTGCGGTTTAGTTTGATAGTTATTACAACAACCTAAGAAACTCTTATTCAAAGGTAAAATGATTCTATAATTTTATTCTCAATTTATTTTCGCTTCTTAATTTATTTTCTCAATTTATTTTCGCTTCTTAATTTATTTTCTCAATTTATTTTCGCAACAGTGCTGCGGTCAATCAACGAAACATCGCCCTTCAAATTGCGGTTTTCAATATGGAGCTGATTCCCGAAAATTGCACATTCCGGAATATTGAATATCTTCTGATATAAAGATAGAAATGTCGTGAAAATTTGAATTTGGATTAATTTGGGGGTTTAGAACTTGTGGGTGACATCAAAATTGGGTGTTGCCATTGAAAATTTCAAAGTTTGTGCGTGTTTAGATATGAAGACGGCCCCTTATGCAAATTTTACGGACATTAATTTGTAGAGGATGTTATTCCTAATCGAATGGTATATTTCAATTTTCTCTACGATGAACGATGCTCGATTAACAGAGGGTGGGACGTTTTTTTTTCGCAATACATACATACATACATACATACATACACACACATAGGCATACCCTCAAAATCGTTGGATCCGTGTTTAGGGCCATTTAAAACATACTTTTCCTTCGAAGACTCGAATTCGAATGTTTGGCCCCGCCACAATACTTTCTTGATACATTATTCTATGTATATAAGGAATTGCTAAATCATTTTCATTCTTTTATCGCATGTGATCCTTCTGCTAATAGTCCTTCGTCTCTTTTTTTACTTAAAGTTCACTTAGGGGCTACAACAACAATGCAGGAGATGCATCGTATGAGACAGATAAGCGAAAGTGATTTAAGACGTTTTAGAATTAAGCTCTTCAATTCTCTTCAACACACTTTTTATATTTATGTCTATGTTTCAAAGCCAATATCAGCCATCTACTCTGCGAAAGATATTCTCTTAGCTGTCCTGTAAAACGAATAAATTCCAAATCTCTGTAGGAAACGGAAACAGAAAGTTTAATTGTTAAATAAGCAATTTAACAGGAAAAGCTTATTCAGTCATCACTATTAATAGCTTCGCAGATTGAATTGGATTAAGCGGAATAAACTCAACTATAAACTGTTTAATCTAACTATGGTACTCGCTCATAGGTATTGTATATTTTTACTATCTTTTACTATTGTGTAGGTAAAGTTTTATTCAAATTAAAATTCAGATTTAAATTTCTTAAAAGCAAATTGGTGGGCCTCATAAACATTGCATGGACACTGTTAATCTGTGGGTTCTAAAGTCCACCCAAGAGGTATGATGGGTTAGAGGAAGGAATGTACTGTCCTTGTATTTCGTCACCCCCATTGGGTTCCGTTCCGGTCTAAATTAGGTGGTTTTGTCCCGACCGTCCAAACAGTTACCTTGCACCTTCGGCTAGGTCGGACGGTCTGGTCAGAATAACATGAAGAGTAGATTAAGTGGTTATTATTCAAAAGAAAATCGCCAAATAGAAATATGGCATGTTAAAAAATTTTCACACGGTTTTAAAAATAAGATATATTGCTAGAAATTCTGTGAATATTTTGTACGCGCGAATACCCGATTATCTAATATTGATTGTACTGAGGTAACAAACTTGCAAAATGACGAATAATAAATATATTCCTAAGCAATATCCTATTGAAGTTCAAAAACCGTGTCTTAATTTGATTTACGTGTTCACGCTATCTATGATGGATTGTTGGACGAGGCTTTAGGAGTGTTCTTTGAAGAGTTTTTGATTTTATTCGATCTCAATGTTTTGACAGGAAAAATATACTATGCATTGTCGAAAGTTTGACATTAAGTCGTGCGAAAAGTTCTTTGTGCAGTTTCCATTAGGAACACTGGCATCAGAATTAAACTTTTGAATGAGTGATATAGTTAGGTAATACAGATATTGTATATTTTTACTATCTCATATTTTGTTACTAATATTTTATTCAGTATAAAATTGAAGAAAAAAATCATTATGCAACATATTACCCCGGGTTCTTAATATTTCGTTTTTTTCATGCGTTATTTTCAATATTTGTCTTCTGGATCATTCATAAGGCTTAATGCCATCTATTCCAAACCACTGTTTTGAGAACTAACGAAAATAATTAATTACATGTAATTGGGATAAGTTAATGAGCATTATTAATTTGCCCTATTTTAAATGTACCAATTTGCCTCAAATGATGACGTCACATTTTAATCTTGATATGCAGAATGTAGTGTAAATGAATACAATAAATAAGAACACAATTAGTTTATCATGCAATACATCAAATAAGTCTTTTCGAAAGAATTTTGTAACGTTAATCCAAATTGCTCAGAAGACAACAAAGAGTAATACAAAAATTTAATTTGCACTTTCAAAAGTAATTTCGATTGGATAATTGTAACATACGTGCATACTGATGGTATAAGTGAAAGGCTTCTACCCTTTTATAGAGACAAAGCGAGAAATTTATGAAAGGGTCTTCATAAGATGGCAAGTGTAGTGTACACAAAATTTTCGATAGAACTATTAAAAATTTGTATGCTCTTTTTGTACACTTATTTTGTACAGTTATACAAATTTTTAAGAAAAATCGAAAGTGACATCTCTAGAAGTGAAAGTGAGAACTTTATCGAACACCCTACCCCCCCCCCCCCTCCATACACACACACACAAAATCCCCAGCAGAATTTGAATCCCTATCAGTAATCATCTATTCCCTATCTATATCCCTATCAATCATCTATATCCCTATCAGTTCTATTTATAGCAGATCCTGAAAAATAGAAATTGAATAGAAAATGTAAATTTTTGAATTGGAACTGACATCTCTAGAACCGTAAGTGGAAACCCTTAGTGAGTCTCCTTACTCCCTCCAGAATGTGATGTTGAATCCTTGTCACTCATTATCTAAACTGTACATATTGACAATTCTAAGAAATATCTGTTTCAAAGGAAATTTTTGAACCGAAAGTGAAAAAGGAACCGGAAGTAAAAATTCACATGTTAATACATACCATTCATTCGTTAATGCACACCTTCTTTTGCATAAACTTATTCTTGCTTCAATTCTTTAAAACTATACAATATAACTAAACCAATTAAACATATGTGAATGCATTGATAGTACTTATATCTTCGTAAAATTATATTAAAGAAATATTTTCTTGAAAACGTGCGGAATGAATTTAAAGAAAGTTCTTAAAAAATATAAAATTGATTAAAATATGTATGTTTCATAAATACTGTTAAAAATGAAAGAACATTTAATTAAGGCATTAGTAATGACACTAAAATAATGCGAGGTCAAATTTTATAAATAAAAATTTTAATTAATTTTCTGGCAGATGTAAAAACTTGAATACTCGCCGTAATTTATTTAAAGAACCAGAGCAGACAAAAATAAAATACATCAAAAATCGAAATTCTATTAAAATGTTTTAAAATATTTTTTTATTCAATTATCAATTTATACACAAAAATATAAACGATAATAAGTTTTATGGTGTAAATCAAAATTCAACGTTGAAAGTCTGTTTGTTTTTTTGATTTTGACTTTTTGACGGATTTTATTTTTTCAAATTGTGTATGATTATTCAATATTTCATTGTCGGTAACCCAGTCCAGGTTTTGAATTTCTAGGACCAGGGGTTGTCGTGATATTGATACAAAGCGCAAAATTAAACCTTCTTTAGAAATAGTATTATGCAGATGATTATTTTACGAAACTTTATTTGAAGAAAATTATAACGGAAGTAAATCAAATATGTTTATATTGCAGACGATTTTATTTAAATCATACGATTTAAATAATAAATTGATGGATAAGAAAATAAATTTTACAAATGAACAGTATTATATATTCGATTGTGTTGTAACATTTAGGGCTTTGGTATACAAGATTACGGGAATTATTCATCACTATATTCATCATTGACATCTGTTTAATTTTGACAAAAATTTGTCATATATATATATATATATATATTTTTTTCACTTTAGTTTTAGTTTAATCGATTGTTGAAACCGGTTAAAATGGTAGGGATTTATCTTCTACCATTTTAACGTCTTCAATTTATTTGGGATATGCTCACCAATATTTATATTTTTTGTAAATTTGAAAACAATTGTCACCAGGATGTTTTGTTCTTCATATCTGCCTATGAAGACAATTTTGTAGAGAGTAATAACAGAGATTCGTAGCAATTAAATTGAATATTTGATATATATATATCATATAATATTTTGATGAACAATATCATTCAAAATACTACTTCCAATTTCACATATTTTAACTCATGAGCAACGTCGGTTATATCTGGTAGTGATTCTATATAAAAAAGGCAGTTTGAGAAAATAAAAGAAAAGCATTCAATTATATTTCGGATGTTCGACTGTTAAAGTGAATTTGACAGGGTTTTACAGTTAGCAAGAAATAAGTTTCCCACTTCAGAGGGCTTTAGAATACGTTCTATTGGTCCAAATGAGATAAAATTTGAAATACAGATAATTCAAATGATGCGCTTGACATTTATGAAATTAAAAAGTTTTAGTATCAACATTCACCTATAGATGGCGCTATAACACAAATTATATTTATTTGCATCTATTGAAAATGTGAAACATTATTTGCGTTACAGAGCATGCCTAGTAGCATTATTCTTTGGATAAAAAGAAGGAGGATTCTGCACGAGCATTAGTTACTTGTCAGCACATCATGCTAGAATTGCAAGAAAAAGCGCTACAGGTGAAATTGTTCTACCAGAACCAGCAGAACTCCGTTGCAGCTGTAAAAGAAATACGTCGTATAAAGCAGATACTACGAAGAGGTCCAATGTCTCCATGTGCCCTACGCAAGATGACAAAGAAATTTGAAACAACTGGCAACTTGACATTGTGCCAGGTAGAGGATGAAAGCCAATTCAGTCTTCGAAAATGTGGCTACCGCGGTCGTTGAAGCCAGCAGTCATTCGCCGCATGGTAGTGTGAGTGTGCTAGCTGTTTCCCGTGTATTGGTTATGCCGTATTGCACTGTACGAAAAATCTTACGGCGGATTTTGAATTTTTATCCCTACAAAATCAAGCCTGTGCACCTATTGCAGGACGGAGACTCAAAGGTTCGCAAAACTTTTGCACTTCAGTTCCTTGCTCGAATGGTGGTTGACGTCAGTTGGCCATGGAATATCCTGTGGATTGACGAAGCCCACTTTTGCCTCAATGGGCAAGTTAATACCCACAATTATCGAATTTGAGCAGCGCGGAAAACCCTCATGCTATCCAGGAACAACCCTTGTATCCTGAAAAAGTGACAGTATGGTGTGGTTTTACGGCTACCTTTAGCATTGGACCGTATTTTTTTGAAGAGGAAACTGCAACTGGAATCAAAACCTGTTCCGTCACAGGACTACGGTACCGTGATATGCTGAGGGATCTTGTAATCCCACAACTTTAACAGCGTGGATGCCTTCAGGACATCATTTTCATGCAATATGGCGCATCTCCTCACATTGAGATTAGTGTAAAGCAATTGCTAACACAGCATTTCCCAGCTGAACGGGTGATCAGCCGGCATTTTCCAACAGTATAGCCGCCTCATTCGTCGGATATCACCCCCTGCGGCTTTTGATTGTGGGGTTTCCTCAAAGACAATATCTACAGTAAAAGGCCAGATCTGAAGGACACATTCGGCGCCATGTTCTTGATATTCCGGCAGAATTACTCCGGTCAGCTGTGGAAAATATAGTTCTGTGATTAGAGCACATTGTTGAACATGAAGGGGGACATATTGGGCAGTTTTAATGCTACTTTTTTAATATTATTTAACATTTATAAAGCCTATTAAATGTTGTTATGTGTATTACAGCGCCACCTATCGGTGGATTTTTGTAATAAAATTTTTGATTTAATAAATGTCAAGGCATCATTTGAATTATCTGTATTTCAAATTTTATCTCATTTGGACCAATAGAATACATTCTAGAGCCCTCTGAAGTGGGAAACTTATTTCTTGCTAACCCTGTACTTAGTGCATCCAGTACCTGGATACTGGGATGCAAAAAACCGGAGTTCCTAACAAATTTGTCGGTATTGTATATTCTAAAATTCTAAAATGTTCTTTATTTTCAGTATTTTTAAAATTCCTAGCAGCGCAATAACAGCGCATATAGACTTAAAAAATGTACCAAGTTTTTTTCATTTTTGAATCCACTACTAGTGAGTAAAAACATAATTTTTTTACTTTATGTTGGGAAACTGTGAAAGAAATATCTGAACTAATTTTCATATATTCAGCATTCTATCCCAAATACAGGGCAAAAAAGACGCTTCATGTTAATTAGAATAAGAGGTGGTAATGAAATATGAAAGTGACAATAAAAAAAATAATAAACATATTTAAAAGTTGAGTGCTTCGAGATAACAAAAAAGGACTAACATTTTTATTTTTGAAGTTACTGAAAAGAGATGGGGAGGTAAATAGTTTTTCGTTCTCCTGAGTTGTGGGAAAAGTAATGAATACATAAATATATATCATTTAAACACAAATATAAGAAAACAACATGGCTGAACAACAATAAGTTGATTAGAAAAAGAGGGTTAATAAAATTAATGGTTTGAAAATTAAAATTCAATAAAAATAGTTGAGTAGGGGCTTAAAAATAGGGTTCATCGAGATGGAGAGGAAATACCAGAATTTTTATTTTTGCAATTACTAAAGAGGAGAGGGTGGTTAAAAAAACAAATTTTCGATTTTTTTTTATAGAAAAAAATAAGCTCCAATTTTTGAAAACAATTTTAGAGTTATAATCTACCCAACCCAAATATAGTAAAAATGACAAATACGCATCAGGTGCATTAGAAAAATGAGGGAAGGCAAGGTTATATAATGTAAGAGGGTGGGGGGCGAGGATTAAACTTTAAAAATTTTTGAGTGTGGTATAAAAAATTATCGAGACTAATAAAATTATTCAAATTTTAAAAATCTGCAATCATTGGAGATAAGATGTAAGACAATCCAGTGGTTAGGGAGCGAGGATTGAACTTGGACAAGAGGTGGTGGTAGGGGAAGGTACGGTCCCTGAGGTTACCTCCCCACTGGGTTCCGGTCTAAATCCGGTTTATTATTTCTAGCAAATCTTTGGGTTGTGGCCTCCTCCTCACAAATACAAAAGTTTTCCACTGTTTTCTTGATTTACAATCCAATCAATGAATAGTTTCTGAAAACACGTTTTGCCTGCTCTTGCTTGAACCCCAAAAGGTATCCATGTTGACATTACGTCAATAGGTTCAACTTTTTTTCACCCGAGTCGTCCCAAGCTTTTCTCAGTTCAAGTCCAAAACAATATCAATTCGTAAGCAGCCTTCTGAAAGTATTATGTATCTTTTCCACAAATAGTCGTTTCCACAAGTAGTAAAGTTGAATCTAAATGTCTTGCACATGAACGTTTGAATGTCTTGCACATGAACATCTTGCACGTTTGAAGTACACTTTTCGCGCGTATGCCATGAAATTAGTATCCGTATCTGTTCTCTCTTGCGATGTTTTGAGCTAAGTAAAGATGTCATTCTTATTTAAAAACTGAATTTCAAGTCCTTTGCTAGTTGTGCTTTGTCTAGCTTCTTCAAAAATCTATTACCTACTAGCCGCCTTTGGCGACCAGCCTGTTCGCAACCCTTGAAAATGCTGATCGTGGCAAATTCCAACCGTGGCAAACTCGTTGGCGCGACCGACCAGAAAGGTGTAAGGTAACTGGTTGGACGGCCAGGATGTGCCACCCAATTTAGACCGGAACCCAGTGGGGGAGGCATCCACAGGGAACGTACCCTCCTTCCCCTACCACCAACCTCTCGGAAAAACATACGGACCCATATGTTTAACGTGATCGGACTCCGTGTCAGTGGCGGAAATCGAACCCGGGCCTACCGCGTGCAATTCCCGCGCGCTAACCACTGGGCTACTTCGCCCTCCGCGACAATCTCCATAACTTTCTTTTTATTCACCCAATTTAGACCGTACCCTCTTTCCCTACCATCAACCTCTCGGAATGACTCACGAACCCACATGTTTAACGTGATCGTACTCCGCGTGAACGTGGCGTAAGTTTTGGCAGTGGCGGGAATCGAACCCGGGCCTACTGAGTGCAATTCCCGCGCGCTAACCACTGGGCTGCCGCGCCCTCCGCGACAATCTCCATAACTTTCTATATATTCACCCAATTTAGACGGGAACCCAGTGGGGGAGGCATCCACAGGGGCCGTATCCTCCTTCCCCTACCACCAACCTCTCGGAAGGACTTACGGACCCACATATTTAACGTGATCGTATTCCACGTAAACACGGCGGCAGTTTTGGCAGTGGCGGGAATCGAAACCGGGCCTACCGCTAACTTCCCGCGCGCTAATTTGCAATTTAAAATGACCATATGCTTAATTCCATCATCCTCATTCCATTGTTTCATCATTTAAAATATCCATAAAATTAAAATATCCATTTAAAAAATCCATATCGTTCCATCATTTAAAATATAAATATAATAATTTATATGGAGTAAAGGAGCTCTATTCAGAACCGTGACGTCACCTCCACCTTGACGTTCCCACCCACCACCTGCCCTTCTTCTGCGGGGGAGAAACGCCGGTTAAGAAGCGGCACGCCGAGCGGAACGCCGAGAAATTGAAATTCGGAAACTTTTAAAATCCCGATCCTGTGGGCAATACGGAATATTTCCTGACCAGATTGGACTTGTAAGAATGCCAGATGTTTGACCTTTCTAAAAATGTAAATTATTAGTCGAAATTATGAGTACTTTTTACTATGCGAGAATTTAAAAACCAAAAATACTTTTCTTGAGCAAAAAGTGACTTTTGTTTTAAAATCTCTAAAAAATATTAGAAATCGAAATTCAGATTTGAAATTGATATATTTTTACTCGCAATTGTCAGCTCTTTCCGATGGTGTGATTTGTTTTTTCCTACGATGTCCGGATCGTGGGAAAAAAAGGGCAAAAATGGCAAAAAACGGTCGAAATCGCATAAAACATTAAATAACAAAAAAAATAATTAAAATTTTAAAAATCTGTTTTCACGTGTCCCCTTCCCTCCCCCCCGGGTCTCCGATTGCCAAATTTCGTATCTCACCGACGCGCGGTCGCGAAACGTATAGTGTATAAGACACACAGACACACAGACGCACAGACACACAGACATTGCCTTTTATTATTTACTAGCCGCCTTTGGCGACCAGCCTGTTCGCTACCCTTGAAAATTCTGACCGTGGCAAATTCTAACCGTGGCACACTCGCTGGCGCGACCTACCAGTAAAGTGTAAGGTAACTGTTTGGAGGGCCAGGAAGTGCCACCCAATTTAGACAGGAACTCAGTGGGGGAGGCATCCACAGGGACCGTACCCTCCTACCCCTACCACCAACCTCTCGGAAGGACTTACGGTCCCGCATGTTTAACGTGATCGTACTCCGCCTGAACACGGCGGCAGTTTTGGCAATGGCGGGAATCGAACCCGGACCTACCTAGTGCAAATCCCGCGCGCTAACCACTGGGCTACCGCGCCCTCCGCGACAATCTCCATAACCTTCTTTTTATTCACCCAATTTAGACCGGAACCCAGTAGGGGAGGCATCCACAGGGTCCGTACCCTCCTTCCTCTACCAACAACCTCTCGGAAGGACTTACGGATCCACATGTTTAACGTGATCGTACTCCGCGTGAAAATGGCAGCAGTTTTGGCAGTGGCGGCAATCGAACCCGAGCCTACCGAGTGCAATTCCCGCGCGCCAACCACTGGGCTACCGCGCCCTCCGCGACAATCTCCATAACCTTCTTTTTATTCACCCAATTTAGACCGGAACCCAGTGGGAAAGTCATCCACAGGGTCCGTACCCTCCTTCCTCTACCACCAACCTCTCGGAAGGACTTACGGACCCACATGTTTAACGTGATCGTACTCCGCGTGAACACGGCAGCAGTATTGTCAGTGGAGGGAATCGAACCCGGGCCTACCGAGTGAAATTCCCGCACGCTAACCACTGGGCTACCGCGCCCTCCGCGACAATCTCCATAACTTTCTTTTTATTCACCCAATTTGGACCAGGACCCAGTGGGGGAGGCATCCACAGAGACCGTACCCTCCTTTCCCTGCCACCAACCTCTCGGAAGGAATTATCGACCCATATGTTTAAGGTGATCGTACTCCGCATCAGTGGCGGGAATCGAACCCAGGCCTACCGAGTGCAATTCTCGTGCGCTAACTTCCCGCGCGCTAATTTAAATTTATAATGACCATATGCTAGGCTCTTAATTCCACCATCCTCGTTCCATCGTTCTATCATTTAAAATAGCCATAAAATTAAAATATCCATTTAAAATATCTATAAATTAAAATATCCATAAATTAAAATATCCATTTAAAATCAAAAAATCATCCATATCGTTCCACCAATCCATAAATATAATAATTTCAAATACATCACCACAATTCAAACCACCATAATTCAATCATTTAAATTATTTAAAATATCCATTTAAAATATCATATAAATATAATAATTTCGCCCGATGTATACAACACTTATGCTCGTAATTCATTTAAAACCGAAAGCGCGGTCTCCATGGAGACGGGGAAGAAACTACTGCCGATGGGAGGAAAATGCCGTTGAAGAACTGAGCCGGTAGCAGACAAATTTAAAATCATGGCGTCTTTAAAATTGCGATCCTGAAGGCAATTTTCATTATTACTGGACCAAATTAGACTTGTAAGAATGCCAGATCTTTCAGCTTTCTAAAAATGTAAATTATTAGTCGAAATTATGAGTACTTTTCACTATGCGAGAATTTAAAAACCAAAAATCGTTTTTTTGAGCCAAAAGTGACTTTTGTTTTAAAATCTTTAAAAAATATTAGAAATCGACATTGAGAGTTGAAATTGATATATTTTTACTCGGAATTATCTGCTCTTTCCGATGGTGTGATTTGTTTTTTTCTACAACGTCTGCATCGTGGAGAAAAAAGGGCAAAAATGTCAAAAAACGGTCGAAATCGCATAAAACATTAAATAACAAAAAAAAAAATAATTCAAATTTTAAAAATCGGTTTTCACGTGTCCCCTTCCCTCCCCCCCAGGTCTCCGATTGCCAAATTTCGTAGCTCTCCGACGCGCGGTCGCGAAACGTATAGTGTATAAGACAGACACACAGACACACACACAGACATTGCCTTTTATTATATAGAAGACTAGCCGCCTTTGGCGACCAGCCTGTTCGCTACCCTTGAAAATTCTGACCGTGGCAAACTCGTTGGCGCGACCTACCAGAAAGGTGTAAGGTAACTGCTTGGAAGGCCAGGAAGTGCCACACAATTTAGACCGGAACCCAATGGGGGAGGCATCCAAAGAGACCGTACCCTCCTTCCCCTACCACAAACCTCTCGGAAGGACTTGCAGTCCCACACGTTTAACGTGATCGTACTCCGCGTGAACACGGCTGCAGTTTTGGCAATGGCGGGAATCGAACCCGGGCCTACCGAGTGAAATTCCCGCGCGCTGACCACTGGGCTACCGTGCCATCCGCGACAATCTCCATAACTTTATTTTTATTCGGCAATTTTGGGAATCGAACCCGGGCCTACCAAGTGCAAATCCCGCGCACTAACCACTGGGGTACTTCACCCTCCGCGATATTCTTCATAACTTTCTTTTTATTCACCCAATTTAGACCGGAACCAAGTGGGAGAAGCATCCACAGGGACCGTACCCTTCTTCCCCTACCACCAACCTCTCGGAAGGACTTACAGACCCACATGTTTAACGTGATCGTACTCCGCGTAAACACGGCGGCAATTTTGGGAATCGAACCCGGGCCTACCGAGTGCAATTTCCGCGCGCTAACCATTGGGCTACTTTGCCCTACGCGACAATCTCCATAACTTTCTTTTTATTCATCCAATTTAGACCGTACCCTCCTTCCCCTACCACCAACTTCTCGGAAGGACTCACGGACCCACATGTTTAACGTGCTCGTACTCCGCGTAAACACGGCGGCAATTTTGGGAATCGAACCCGGGCCTGGTAACTGGTTGGACGGCCAGGATGTGCCACCCAATTTAGACCGGAACCCAGTGGGGGAGGCATCCACAGGGAACGTACCCTCCTTCCCCTACCACCAACCTCTCGGAAAAACATACGGACCCATATGTTTAACGTGATCGTACTCCATGTCAGTGGCGGAAATCGAACCCGGGCCTACCGCGTGCAATTCCCGCGTGCTAACCACTGGGCTACTTCGCCCTCCGCGACAATCTCCATAACTTTCTCTTTATTCACCCAATTTAGACCGTACCCTCCTTCCCCTACCACCAACCTCTCGGAAGGACTCACGAACCCACATGTTTAACGTGATCGTACTCTGCGTGAACGTGGCGTAAGTTTTGGCAATGGCGGGAATCGAACCCGGGCCTACTGAGTGCAATTCCCGCGCGCTAACCACTGGGCTGCCGCGCCCTCCGCGACAATCTCCATAACTTTCTACATATTCACCCAATTTAGACGGGAACCCAGTGGGGGAGGCATCCACAGGGGCCGTATCCTCCTTCCCCTACCACCAACCTCTCGGAAGGACTTACGGACCCACATATTTAACGTGATCGTATTCCACGTAAACACGGCGGCAGTTTTGGCAGTGGCGGGAATCGAACCCGGGCCTACCGCTAACTTCCCGCGCGCTAATTTGCAATTTAAAATGACCATATGCTTAATTCCATCATCCTCATTCCATTGTTTCATTGTTCTATCATTTAAAATATCCATAAAATTAAAATATCCATTTAAAATATCCAAAAGTTATAATATACATTTAAAAAATCCAGATCGTCCCATCATTTAAAATATAAATATAATAATTTATATAGAGCAAAGGCGCTCTATTCAGAACCGTGACGTCACCTCCACCTTGACGTCCCCACCCACCACCTTCCCTGCTTCAGCGGGGGAGAAACGAACGGAACGCCGAGAAATTTAAAATCATGGCGTCTTTAAAATTGCCATCCTGAAGGCAATTTTCATTATTTCTGGACCACATTAGACTTGTAAGAATGCGAGATATTTCAGCTTTCTAAAAATGTAAATTATTAGTCGAAATTATGAGTACTTTTCACGATGCGAGAATTTAAAAACAAAAAATTGATTTTTTGAGCCAAATGTGAGTTTTGTTTTAAAATCTTTAAAAAATATTAGAAATCGAAATTCAGATTTGAAATTGATATATTTTTACTCGAAATTCTCTGCTCTTTCCGATGGTGTAACTTATTTTTTTCTACGATGTCTGGATCGTGGAGAAAAAAGGGCAAAAAACGGTCGAAATCGCATAAAACATTAAATAAATAAAAAAATAATTAAAATTTTCAAAATCGGTTTTCATGTGTCCCCTTCCCTCCCCCCCGGGTCTCCGATTGCCAAATTTCGTAGCTCTCCGACGCGCGGTCGCGAAACGTATAGTGTATAAGGCAGACAGACAGACACACACACACACACACAGACATTGCCTTTTATTATTTACTAGCCGCCTTTGGCGACCAGCCTGTTCGCTACCCTTGAAAATTCTGACCGTGGCAAACTCGTTGGAGCGACCTACCAGTTTTGGCAATGGCGGGAATCGAACCCGGGCCTACCGAGTGAAATTCCCGCGCGCTAACCACTGGGCTACCGTGCCATCCGCGACAATCTCCATAACTTTATTTTTATTCGGCAATTTTGGGAATCGAACCCGGGCCTACCAAGTGCAAATCCCGCGCACTAACCACTGGGGTACTTCACCCTCCTCGATATTCTTCATAACTTTCTTTTTATTCACCCAATTTAGACCGGAACCAAGTGGGAGAAGCATCCACAGGGACCGTACCCTTCTTCCCCTACCACCAACCTCTCGGAAGGACTTACAGACCCACATGTTTAACGTGATCGTACTCCGCGTAAACACGGCGGCAATTTTGGGAATCGAACCCGGGCCTACCGAGTGCAATTTCCGCGCGCTAACCATTGGGCTACTTTGCCCTACGCGACAATCTCCATAACTTTCTTTTTATTCATCCAATTTAGACCGTACCCTCCTTCCCCTACCACCAACTTCTCGGAAGGACTCACGGACCCACATGTTTAACGTGATCGTACTCCGCGTAAACACGGCGGCAATTTTGGGAATCGAACCCGGGCCTACTGAGTGCAATTCCCGCGCGCTAACCACTGGGCTTCTTCGCCCCCAGCGACTATCTCCATAACATTCTTTTTATTTACCCAATTTAGAACGGAACCCAGTGGGAGAGGCATCCACAGGGACCGTACCCTCCTTCCCCTACCACCAACCTCTCGGAAGGACTTCCGGACCCACATGTTTATCGTGATCGTACTCCGCGTGAACACGGCGGCAGTTTTGGAAGTGGCGGGAATCGAACCCGGGCCTACCGAGTGCAATTCCTGAGCGCTAACCACTGGGCTGCCTCGCCCTCCGCAACTTTCTTTATATTCACCCAATTTAGACGGGAACCCTGTGAGGGAGGCATCCACAGGGACCGTACCCTCCTTCCCCTACCACCAACCTCTCGGAAGGACTTCCGGACCCACATGTTTATCGTGATCGTACTCCGCGTGAACACGGCGGCAGTTTTGGAAGTGGCGGGAATCGAACCCGGGCCTACCGAGTGCAATTCCTGAGCGCTAACCACTGGGCTGCCTCGCCCTCCGCAACTTTCTTTATATTCACCCAATTTAGACGGGAACCCTGTGAGGGAGGCATCCACAGGGACCGTACCCTCCTTCCCCTACCACCAACCTCTCGGAAGGACTTCCGGACCCACATGTTTATCGTGATCGTACTCCGCGTGAACACGGCGGCAGTTTTGGAAGTGGCGGGAATCGAACCCGGGCCTACCGAGTGCAATTCCTGAGCGCTAACCACTGGGCTGCCTCGCCCTCCGCAACTTTCTTTATATTCACCCAATTTAGACGGGAACCCTGTGAAGGAGGCATCCACAGGGACCGTACCCTCCTTCCCCTACCACCAACCTCTCGGAAGGACTTACGGGCCCACATGTTTAACGTGATCGTATTCCGCGTGAACACTTCGGCAGTTTTGGCAGTGGCGGGAATCGTACCCGGGCCTACCGCTAACTTCCCGCGCGCTAATTTACAATTTAAAATGACCATATGCTCTCTAAGGTCTTAATTCCATCATCCTCATTCCATTGTTCCATCATTTAAAATATCCATAAAATTTAAATATCCATCGTTCCATCATTTAAAATATCCATAAAATTAAAATATTCATCGTTCCATCATTTAAAATATCCATAAAATTAAAATATCCATTTAAAAAATCCATATCGTTCCATCATTTAAAATATAAATATAATAATTTCTACAGTGCATATGTTAAGCTCTTATTTCATTTAAAATCGGAAGCGCGGGAAACGGAAAGTAAAAACTAATTCGGTTTCTTATTGTCCCACCCATCGCTATGCATATACAGAACCGTGACGTCACCTCCACCTTGACGTCCCCACCCACCACCTTCCCTGCTCAGCGGGGGAGAAACGAAGCGTCACGCCGAGCGGAACGGCGAGAAATTTAAAATCATGACGTCTTTAAAATTGCGATCCTGAAGGCAATTTTCATTATTTCTGGACCAGATTAGACTTGTAAGAATGTCAGATGTTTGACCTTTCTGAAAATGTAAATTATTAGTCGAAATTATGAGTACTTTTTACGATGCGAGAATTTAAAAACCAAAAATCGTTTTCTTGAGCAAAAAGTGACTTTTGTTTTAAAATCTTTAAAAAATATTAGAAATCGAAATTCAGATTTAAAATTGATATATTTTTACTCGAAATTCTCTGCTCTTTCCGATGGTGTAATTTGTTTTTTTCTACGATGTCTGGATCGTGGAGAAAAAAGGGCAAAAAGGGCAAAAAGCGGTCGAAATCGCATAAAACATTAAATAAATAAAAAAATAATTAAAATTTTAAAAATCGGTTTTCACGTGTCCCCTTCCCTCCCCCCCGGGTCTCCGATTGCCAAATTTCGTAGCTCTCCGACGCGCGGTGGCGAAACGTATAGTGTATAAGACAGACACACAGACAGACATTCCCTTTTATTATATAGATTAGGTAGCAGAATGAGGGTGAAAGTTCGTATTTCAATAGTGCCTGGGTATCCAAGCATGTTTAACGTGATACTTAAATGCACCGAAGAGCATAACCAGTTTCTTACAGTGCAAACTTAGTTTTGGATTTACCCTTTTTTATTAAGGAAATTTCTTATGTATGGGATGCAAGATATATTTGGATATTTTAGACAGCCGTTCTTTAACAAATTTTATGTAACTAATATTTCCTTTTCTTGCATATGGAGTAAGTAATCCCAGTGACGATCCGACGTAATTTTCGTGTGTGTGTGTGTGTGTGTGTGTGGGGGGGGGGGGGTTCGTCTGAATATTGCCGACTGCAAATTTAAATTTTCCGGCTCATTTTGCTAATAATTAGTATTAAACCAATTATAATAAACTAATACATAAAAATAGGAAAATATCATTATATCCTCAAATTCGTTATAAGAAAGGACTCGAGCGGACAGGCACGGTGTTTGTCCCCCTCCCAAATTTTGGCTCATTCGTTTCTGGCAGTGGTTGCCGACATATTTTTTAAAAGGAGAAGCCCAACATTCAATTCTGTTCCCTTAGAGCTAATGTTATTTTTCAATACAAAAGGAAGGCACAATGGGCCACCATCCTAAATTTCCGCCTGATTTCTGGCTACAATTTTATGCTGAACAGAGAAAAAATTACCCCTAAAATAGAAGTACAGTTTCGTCACTATAATTCGTCAAAATGCCAAATTTCAAATGCATTTTTCTCGAAAACGATAAGAAATGAAGAACAGTTAATGCGGTTGTGGCGATTGGGCGTCGCCGGGCCCCGAACCAGGGACCTTAGATTACAAGACCGACATTATAATCACTGAGCAAAAGCTAGCTCCTCCTCTGTTCCTATAATTCGGGTACTACAGGTTCCAAGCATCTTTGATCAGATGTCTTTACTGCCGCACACTCCCTCCGCTGATAATGATGGCCGGGAGGCGTGTCGCCTCGGCGTGACGGTCAGTCGTGGTCAACCAGGAAGGGAGTGTTAAGGCTTCTGACTCCGTGTGGTGCTGCCATCTCGTGTTGACATGGTGAGATCGTTGGAGAGGAAGGTTGCGTGTTTCGAATGTCCAGGGTAACCACTGTGGCGATTGGGTGTCGCCGGGCCCCGAACCAGGGACCCTTTGCTTCGTAGACCGACATTATAATCACTGAGCAAAAGCTAGCTCCTCCTCTGTTCCTATAATTCGGGTACTACAGGTTCCAAGCATCTTTGATCAGATGTCTTTACTGCCGCACACTCCCTCCGCTGATAATGAAGGCCGGGAGGCGTGTCGCCTCGGCGTGACGGTCAGTCGTGGTCAACCAGGAAGGGAGTGTTAAGGCTTCTGACTCCGTGTGGTGCTGCCATCTCGTGTTGACATGGTGAGATCGTTGGAGAGGAAGGTTGCGTGTTTCGAATGTCCAGGGTAACCACTGTGGCGATTGGGTGTCGCCGGGCCCGAACCAGGGACCCTTTGCTTCGTAGACCGACATTATAATCACTGAGCAAAAGCTAGCTCCTCCTCTGTTCTTTTAATTCGGGTACTACAGGTTCCAAGCATCTTTGATCAGATGTCTTTGCTGCCGCACGGTTAATGAGAAGATTTCACCTCGTGTATAAAACGCCATATCAAATGCCCCACAAGACTCCAAAGGGGGGGGGTCAAATCCTTCTGGGATGGGTTCTTAAGTACATGATCGGGGAGTCGGGGTTTTTAAATGAGTTAATGTTGTAACCATATCGTAACCCTTAATAAGCTTTATTATCGTATCGTACCAAGTTTGGAGAAAATCGATTGACTTTAAGTAGAGAAATCAGCATCTGTATATCTTGTATTATTATATAGTACTAGTTACTAGCTTAACATTTGGAAGGCTCCCTCTAAACGGTTACAAATGCTACATGTTCTAAATTTACTTTATTTTACGTAAATTCTTCGACGTTTCAGTGTTGCCCACCTCTTTACAACAGAATTGAGTTCAATGCTATCTACAAAATCTTTTGCACTATTCAGTAACAGCATAGCGTCTAATCTGCCATCAGACATTTTGGAACGCAAATGCGTTTTTATTAGTTACGTTTTTAGTAGTTAGAAAGATTTCATGTTCGGTATTTTTAAAATTGGATCTGGGAACCCTAGATCCGATGCATGCGTTTAATTTTGGTGAGGGTTCGCACTTTATTTTGTTATCAAATCTCGTATAATAAATCCGAATGTTAGGATAGACTCTTCATGTCCGATTTTACCTGGGTCCAATGTTTTCACACAGCGACCATTTATCACTTTGTAATTCCTGTAGGTAGAATAGAATAGTGTTCTCAAGTTCCCGAAGTAGTGTTTCTGTTTCAATCTGTCATGATTGTAGTTTGATATTTGCATGTTTTAGAATAATTGTCGGCTTTCTTTTTCTTTGCTAAGTGAATTGAAATGAAGAAAAAACATTGCGGTTTTTTTCGTACGTAAAATTGTTCAGCCGATCAAACAGAAGATCAAATATTGTTTTTAATGCGACGATTTGCTGACTCAGAAATTAGTGGAGAGGTGACGCACCCCTCTATACCCCCCCATAGGATCGTCCCTGAGTAATCAGCTACTAATGGATCAGTTTTCGCTTTAGTTATAAAGTTTGATTTCCCACAGCTGCCATATTTTGAAAAGTGATTTTTTTTATCAAGCGCAAATGTTAGCGTCTTTGACGCTCTGTAGGATTTGAATGTTGAATTGTTATAGACTTGGAAAACTCAAGGTGGGGAGCAAATTTATCGTCTTCATCAAGGGGATAAAATTTTCTTTAAAATTTGCGTAATGTCTTCTTTTTCATATTTTATAAGATAGTGCTTTGTTGCGGCTTTCTTTCATCTCGTAATTCCGATTACGCCTCCAGATACTTTTGCTGGCTTACTGTAGAGCTGTTCTAGTGCTTGATATAACGCAATGCTGCTGAATCTTTCGCTAGTATGTTGAACTGTGAAATGACCGTTTTTGGAAGTCATTATGAATCAGGGACTGCTCTTCTTTCAGCTTCAAGCAGTCATTGCAGCATAGAGCTCACCACTTGCAAACTTTGTCTTGTTAAATGAGAAGTAAAAGGGTAAACGCTATCGTATGCTGCGTACATTTTATGTCCCAGTTAGTTATTTTCTCTGTCAACTCGGATCAGGCCTCGAAGAAGAGGTGCGACTGCCAAAAGAAATTGATTCCGATAAGAAAATACTTTGCTGTACGCCAAACTCTGCTGTAAACCATAAAACTTTGCTGTATGCTATTTTCTCTCCATTTTCTTGGAGGTGAAACCTTCCAAGACCAAGAAATATGTTGGAAATAGTTTTTGGATGAAGATGTTGAATTTCTTTAGCTATGCTGTATTAATTTTTGTCGAACCACGAAGAAACCTCTTGAGGATTCGACTGGCACAAAATTTCCTGGAACTTATATACTGATGTATAAACCGAATTATACTGAACTGCACAATTGGTGTGTGTGTGTGTGTTGAAGACCCAGACCGTCCGACTCATCCACAGGACTTGAGCAACTATTTGGACGGCCGGGCAAGTGTGTGTGTGTACTAATTCCCCGTGGTGAAGGGGCGCCTGCGCACCGCGTCCACAAGACCCCAGGTCCCATGGCGAAGGGGAGAGAAATTGCAGCTTCACTTTTATAGAGGCTTCCTGAAGAGCGGAAGTCTGACTTGTCCTTGACAAGACAACATCCATGCCCTCTGGCGAGTTTCGAACGATCCAGCGATCAGACGGAAACGCGTGCCCCTAACCGCTCGACCACCGGATCGGCACAATTGAGATAAATCCTGTAAATGGCTTGTGAGGTGGATAGTTAGATGATTCACCCATAAAAGCATTTCTGAATGGAATCTCAATTTCTTCAGAGAAATCTAGTTCCGTTACATTTGATTTTTTGGAAATCGGGAGAGAAACCATACAAGATCCAAATCTTGTCCTGCCTTTTTTATTTCATTAGATGTATTTAAGTCATTGCTTGGAACGAATGCACTGGAAACAGAGCACTTTTTTTTTCTTTTCTTTTCTTTTTCTATTTTGGCTTGTGATAGAATAACAGTTTTTGAGCTTTTATTTTTTTTTATTGAGACTTAGTGAAAACTCAGATCGAGGCGCTAGCCACAAATAGCACACAACTGCTTAATCCTCGGCCGGATTCAGACTTTGTGATGTAATATTAATAATAAGTGTTCCTGTGTATTTTACTGGACAGTTAGTTTTCTCTAAAACATCTAGTTGGTTATCATGAGCCAGTCGATCTTAGAACAAAACTAGTACTGTCATGTGTACTATGATGGACGTTGTAGAAATTGAAATTGGCATTAGAAACACGGATAAAGATGTCAAGTTTAATTGAAGCTGGCATTGGGATAATGTGTCTTTTAGGTCTAATGATAGTTCTGTTTGCTAGCAAACTGTGTAGGTTCTGACGAAGCACATCATCATAACTGCAACATAGTCCTTGCCGGGTTAACATGGTAAAGACGGTTTTCGATCTACTCAAACTGTGTATTTCTTGAACATTAGCAATATTCAGTGGTGTTTTATGAATCATTTTGAATAAGGAAATACGCAATCTGAAATTGGCTATTACATCTACGGTGAGTACTTGCTTATTTACCAAATGAAGGTGCTAATTACATTTTAAATTTATATATTACATATAAAAATTCTATCTATTACTTTTATAATTTATCTATAACATCTCAAAATTATCTAAAACAGAAAAAAAAGAATTAAGGCTCTTTTTATGTTTGCTAAATTGCAAAATTCGAAATGTCTCTACTAACAAATATTAATAATTTTCTTACGGATTTTTATAACATTCGCAATTCTATCATGTTTAACAAATTTTTTGTGACATTATGGAACTCAGCATACCTGAAAACATATAAATTGATATACAACAACCTTATATCAATGGTTTTTCAAGCAGAAAGCGGGGGCAAATCAAAATGGCCGCAGTGTTTAAAAAATGGCCACTAATCAGAACGTGTGACCAACATTATCTAGTAAAATTCGTAGAAGCAAACACATCTTCTGGCTCTTAGAATTCCAAAGAAACTTTCCCAGCTACTGCATTAATAGGAGAATAAAGCCGTTTTTAAGTTGCATGTCACTTCTGTAATATTATTGTCAAATTTATAAACAATGTGTTTTATATCCCCTCATATAATTGCATAGCAACCCAGGGAGGATTTAAAAAGGCCCCGCCTCCTATAAAAAATTGGAAATCCTGACATGTTCCATGATAAAAAATTATCATTATTTTGAAATACACTTCAAGATCTAATTGGGACATGTATCGTACATTTGGCCACGCCCACATTTGTCCATTTCTAGCATTCAGAGTTTTCTTGGGGTTTTGAAATAAAGTTTATTTGTATTAAATATGAAAGACGGAGGTAGATTTTTAAGCAGATGGTTTCATTTTAAGGGGACGGTGGACTTTGAAATTTTTTTCATTTATTTGTTGACTTAGAAACATGAAAATTTGCATAAGTATTCCTCGTAACATTGCTATATAAAATATCATTCAATTTTTTTCAATTTTGTTATAATTTTGTATTTTTTTTAAATTAAATTTTTTTTAACGAAAATTTGAAAATGCTCCTTGCGTGCCATTTGTTCACATTTTTGATTCATTTTACATTATCATCACTCAAAAACATATTATGAACAAATTCATGTATTCATTTTTAAATCCTTTAGAAAGTTAATTTTTTAAAAATATTTTTCTGCATTAAAACTTCATTTTCATCATTTAATTAGGTTTTTATTCACTTTTAATTACCTTAATAAAGTCCAATTACAAAATGCATACCCAGTTTTATTAAAAAGTATGAAAGGTGTCTTCTTGCCAAATTTCATGCATCTCAAACAAAAATTAAGACGCATGGAGCATTTTAAAAATGTAAAACCTTTGAAAATTTCGCTTCGAAAAAAATGCATTTAATCTTTTGCTTACGGGATGGACGCTGTCCCACCCGTAAGCAAAAGCTTAAATGTGTAAAATAATGTTATATATTAAAAAGAAAAACTTTTTTTAGTGGATTTTTGTTCATTTCAACGTCCACCGTCCCCTTAAATCACTCTTTTTGCAGGTGCGAATATGACCAAGAAAAATGCAGAAATTGAAATAACTTTTGGATGCGGATTTAATATTGTTACTAATTCTGTTATTACTCGTCAAAATTTTGTTTTATTTTCTTTTTAAACAGACAAGTCATATTTTATTTTTTTCAACGGCAACCATTTGAACTACCCTTAGTTAAGGGGCCTAAAATGGATAACTTTATTTGGAACGTGTAGTTTTCCGACCCCTAAACATTTGTAGCCGAAAAGATGACCAGCCAATTATGATATTACTGTCAGTATGCAATATCATGCGCAACTCACAGTTCATACGATAACGTAAACAGAAGCTTTTTGAAATCCGAGAAATAAACAGAAGTTTCAAAATTTTATATTGCATTTCTTTAAAAAATCAATTATTGAAAAACAAATATTTTTTTTGAAAATTCAAATTAGTGAAAGTAAACAGAGGTATTTCAAAGGTAAATTATCGAAACTAAACAAAAATGCTTTGAAATTTAAACTTATATACAAACTACACTTTTTACAATTTAAATTATTGAAAAAACAAAAACAAATTTTTTACACTTATATTATCGAAAAATAAACAAACTAATTTTAAAATTTAAAACAATAAAGAGCAAATGAAGGATTTTTGAATTCAAATTGCTGAAAAAATTACTGAAGTCCTTGCAGTATGAATTAAGAAAGAGCAAATAAGACATTTTTAAAATTTTAATTTTTTCCCTTTATATTATTGAAATGAGCTAATTTTATTATGTATTGATGTATTTACACTTGTATTTCCATTGATTTGTATTACATTATTACATGCATTCAGTTTTATCAAGTTCATTAGGCAACTATGCACTTTTAGATCGAGATAAAGAAATAGCGCTAAATTGGCGGTCTTTTTTGAAGTTCGCCAACGGGGGTCGATAAGTTACAAAAAGTACCCATTATTGCATATTCCCTAAAGATCATGAGATTGTGAAAAAAATGAAATTAAATATCTTTGGGCACTGTCCATATATACCGGTAATATTTTAAAAGTTTATTTTATATAAATATAATTATTTCATTCAACTAATGTTAAACACTCGCTAATGAAAGTTAATCCAGAAATCTGTGGGGGATAAAGTCGCAGATAATTGAAAGAGGTCTTAGAACAAACGCATTGGCTACACTTCTCCGCCATCGTCTTGACAGACAAAAATTTTCTTCCATTTTGTTGTGACGTCATTCAGAAGAAATGCAAAGGAGATGCTCTACTCCTGCTATGTATTTATTGCTTTTGAGCATCTGTTTTGATTATAAATTATTCTTATATTTGTGTTTTATTGGATATTAGCTTTTCATCACAATCAGCATATTGATTAAGATTTCTAGTCTTCAATGTATGTGTCATTTGAACGTTTGGGATATTAATTGTTAATCTTATTATAAATTTTTAGATATGGATTTTATATGAGTACCTATTCAGCCATTTCAGGACAAAATTTTATTTATGTCATTTATAGATTGATAAGTCATAGGTAAATTTTTTCAACCGCGACCATTTGTACTGCAAACTGCACTTGTAGTGCAAAATGGATAACATTATTCGGTACATATAGTTTTTCGACCCCTAAATATTTGTAGCCAAATGGAAAGATGACCCAATTATAATGTATGCACATAGCACTTACAGTATGCAATGTCATACGCTACTTGCAGTTCTTACGATAAAGAAAACAAAAGCTTTTTAAAATTCAAGCTATTAAAAATAAACGAAAGTTTCAAACTTAAAAATAGAGAAGAGTAATTAAAAATAGAGAAGAGTAATTAAGCTAAAATAATTGGAGGGTTATTGCTTAAACACAACTCACTTATAATCATTAAAACTAAAGATAAACAATTAATATTAATATAATTTAAACATATAAAATAAATATTTTATTTCTTATTGCCACAATATGTAAAAGTGAAAATGTGAAAATGCGCTTTAAAGCTAAATATATCATGAAATACTCTATTGATTTTGATGAAACTCTTTTATAGACTGAAGTAGAGATCTGGGTACTTTCTGGTTTAAATTTTATCCTTCTACCAGTACCTTCTAAACAATGGGATTTAAAATATGTGATTTTGCTTATCTTACGTGACCGCTTATAACTCGGAAGCTACTCACCCGTTTGATATATTCTTCAACTGATTTGTTGAATTAAATTAGTAACATATCTACGGATAAATCTATTTTATATTTTGTTGTAGGTAAAAAAAATTCAACAATTTTTAAATGATTCGAAGTGCATGTTTTAGGTAAAAAATAGATGTCATAAAAATATATTTTTACAATATTTCAACTTGCTTTCATTTTTTTTTCCAAAGAGTTTCCATTTATCGTTAAAGCATTGTTCGGTTTTCGAGAATTATGCTTATGTTTTTGCGCAATTGGAATCGGAGTTCTGCATCTTAAATCCTGTTAGTTTAGAATAAAATGAGAAAAATCGGTCTTGTCACAGTCTATTTTTCTTTAAATAGATTAATGCAGGGGTTTCTCACCGCTTCACCATTGCGTACCACCAAAGCCAGAATTTAAAAATATCAGTACCACCAACAGACTATGTACATCAGTAAGTTATCGTCCCAATTTTATTTCATTTCTAAAAAAAATATTACAAAATTTTAAATATTAGCAAATACGATGAACAATTTGAATTACAAGCAATAGGATTTAATTTTTTTTAAATTTCATACTTGTGTTTGTTTGACAAATATCAGTTTCTTTTTAATAGATTACTACAGAAGTTCTCAAGCTTTTCACCATTACGAAACACCAAAATTTTTGGAGCGTCCCCTATCGCGGAGTTCTGTAATTATGATCACAACCACATTACAACATAATTTCAACGTCAATACAATAAATGTTACATATACTTAAAAACTGTATTTATAATTTTCTTAAAACTGTAATTAATTTTTTTAAAACTATAATTTTCTTAAAAACTGTATTTATAATTTTCTTAACACTGTATTTATAATTTTCTTAACACTGTATTTATAATTTTCTTTTCTATATTATTTTTAATAGATTACTACAGGGATTCCTAAACTTTTCACAATTGCGACCATCAAAGTTTTTGGTGCGTCCCCTATCACGGAGTTCTGTAATTGTGATCATAACCACATTACAACATAATTTCAACGTCAATGCAATAAATATTACATATACTTTAAAACTGCATTTATAATTTTGTACTAAGTTTGTTTTTCCCACTATTATGTTAACCTTTCTCTTACGGGTGGGACAACGTCAATCTCAAACGAAGAACCTCTCAAAAAGACAGGTATTTGACATACCCTATCCCAAACAGTTCGATCTCCTTTTGTAGACATTGGCGTCCCACCCGTAAGCAAATGGTTAATATCCAGAACGTTCAATTACGCGTTTCCAAAAAGATCAGAGAGGTATTGATCAATTTTGAAATAGGTCGCGAACTCATCTTTCACTGGAAGTAAGGTTTACGAAGGATTCTTCAATATTGGTTTTGCGTTAGCCTCATTAAAGACTTGTGGATGTTTTAATTAACTTTTTAACTGACTTTCGTTGTCATTGCAATGAGTGCAGATAAGGCAATGGGAAATTACTAAGAGCCCCCCCCCCCCATATCTGCAATTTTCATGCCTCTTAATGCATAACCTATTTATATAAAGGGTGACTAGGGAAGCTCTTAAGCACTCAAATGAATTTGTTAGGAAAGGTCCATGAGCGTCGTTAGATTTGAATAAATAAGTGGTCATAAGTGATCAATAAATGATCATAAAAGGGATTTGCAGCCCTACTAGCGGAGAATTTAAAATTTGGGATAACGAACCTGGCAATAGAATGAGATTGCAAAATTATTAGAGCCAAAATGAGAACAAAAATTACAAAATTATAAAAATTTTAAAATGAGATTACAGAGCCAATTACAGAGCTAAAATGAGAAAAAAATTACCAAAATTACTAAATTACGAAATTATAAAATTTTTAAAATGAGATTACAGAGCCAATTACAGAGCTAAAATGAGAAAAAAAATTACCAAAAATACTAAATTACGAAATTATAAAAATTTTAAATGAGATTACAGAGCCAATTACTGAAATATGGAGAAAGCATATTACAGAAAGCATTTCTTTGACACAATAGTATTACTGGCAAATAAGTGTACAAATAACACATTATAAAGGAAAATGTTTATGCGTGTGTGTATGTGTGGGCTTGTGTGCAGCCTGTAGAGGGAAACCTAAGCGTCGTATAATCATGAAATTTGGTACATAGGTACTTCAAGACCCCATAGGGTGCACCTTGGCGTTATTTTTTTATTTAGTTAATTTCTAAGCAGTTTTTTATTTCTTTTATGTTTTAAGGCGATTTTGGATGAAGTGTATAAAGTTGCAAAAAATGTACTATTAAGAATAAAGAAAATGTGCCACTCAGTAGGGTTAGTACAAAATACAAATATGTACTTAGAGAGCACGGTTAGCTCGGCAGGTTGAGCCCCGTAGCTATTTTTCAAATCAGACTGTAAAAGAACAATGCTATAATTAATTAAATTTTAGTATAAATGTTTGAAAATAAGGTTACATACGGTGATCGGAGATGGAATATTGTTTTGCATATCTAATTTCTATGATCTAAATGTCCGCCATTTTGATGATTAAATTGAAACGGCTTTTGACATTCAGAACTTTCATTTAGTGTGTAGGTTTTACATTGAGGCGAAACTAACTTCGTCAGCGTTAATTACTTTCTCATACGTAGTATTGAGAAAGTATTGTTTTCACAAAAATTTTTAATTTCAAGATTTTAGTGTATATATTATTTAGTGATTTTAGTGTATATATTTAGTGCATATCTGAAATATATATTTTAAGACCTCTTGAACACGTCTTGACTATTTTTGGAGTGGTGTCCGTTTGTTTGTCTGTCTGTCCGCATGTCTGGTCGATTTTTTGTGTACACGACAGCGGCCACAAATATTCATGGATTTTCACGAAACTTTATATCCGACTTTGTTATCTAAAAATCTACAATTAGTTAGAATTTTTTTGAATTCGAGCGAAAACTTCAAAATTTATTCGAAATTTTATGTTTTCTTTTAACATGGCAATATAGGACAAAATTAGATATAATCATGTACAAACGGGTTTATTTATGGCTCAATGATCATGAGAATTTAGGGTTTCAATCATTGTTGTGAAAAACAGCCACGATGCACTTTTGTTTGTTCGTGATGTCATTACCCCCCTCGGAGGGGAAGTTACCAATTCCCGGAGGTACATTATTAAGTTTGGTATTAATTGATTCTTTCAAACCCATCAAAGTAAAGAGTAACACGCTATAATTGCAATTATTTGGACCCATTATACCGATTTTTTAAATTTTTCTGAAGGAAAATGTTAATAAAAATGGATTCTGGCATGAGAAATTCGAGTTGAGCTATTCTCCAGCTAATTTTTCACATGGTTGTAAGGAAAGTACATTACCATATTGCATGAAACGATTTAATATTTGAATACAAATTTGGCATGACATTTAGTATTTTTTACAGCCCAAACTAGAAGAATCAAGCGTCTATTATGATTGATCTCCGCTCATAAAAACTGCCAGTTCTAAAAGAAAAAAATGAAAAAGGATCAGTCATTCTTTAAGAGCGTCGCGCCATGTATCAAAATAAATGTTGTCCTCAGGAAAATTGGACAAAGGTACCGATGTCTGTTACTTTCTTTTTCAAAAGATAATCTGACAATTATCGTTCTTTTTAGTGTTGCCTGCCAAGGCAATTTTTCATTATTAAGAGTTGCAATGTATATTGATTTTCTATATAAAGTTGTATTTCATTTTTTCTGTTAGTGGTCGTATAATCTTACTTTTTCAGAGTAATTTTTGAAATAATATGTGGGGCTGCTTATACAGATAATTCCTCGGAGTTTAATATAAATCGAACTGTTGCACAATTAGATGAAAAATGTTTAAAATCACAGCATAGAACAAATTATATGATATATGATGTTATATGTATAAATTTGCTAGCCGATTCCACAAACCGTTCGTAAAGGCAAAACGATTAGTGGTCACTACGTGTGGCAATTATATAATTAATAAGAATTTTCAGTATCGAAAATCATTTCAAATAACTGCATAAGAGTAAGGCACATATTATAAATTTTTTAACATGGAAATTGTGATACTTAAAACAATATTTAATCTACGGTCATTGTATGTTCCTTTATTTTGCAGGTTTTTAGGCATTTAAATCTAAAAATAAATCTATATAAATAAAATTGAAAATATGCTTGTATGTTTTTTGTTTGTCTCATCATCACGACAGAAAGACTGCACCGAATTTCATGAAATTTTGTGTTCCGTTTTTGTATATGTTACCATATATGTTCCGAGAACGTTTTCAGACATTTAAATCTAAAATTAAATCCATATAAATAAAATTGAAAATATGTCAGTGTCTTTTTTAATACTTTACAACAAAGTTGAAAAGTGTTTATGACTTTGTTCATTCTGTCTGTCTGTCTGTCTGTCTGTCCGTTAGCACGATAACTGCCGTAAAAATGACTTAATCAAAATGAAATTTTAGTATGTTGTTCAGACGGTCTGTAGAACCTATGGGAATATAAATGAATAATATTACCCAATTAGTTTTGGATTGAACCCGGGTCGAAAAAATGAAACACATTGAGCCCTATGGGACCTAATTTTTCAAGCATTTTTTAAGCGGATTTAAAATTCACAAATTGCTTCGAAAATTTTAATTAATATTCAAATTGTTCCATAAAATATATAAAAAAAAATTCCGCGAAATATATTTAGTAGTTTTTTAAATAAAAATAAAAATAATAATTACACCTCTTATATGAAACGATCACGTGACCATGATATGAAACGATCACGTGACCATGATATGAAACGATCACATGACCCACTTCAAAATGATATATGGCATCCATCTTGTTTCAAAATCGTGATTTTTTTAAGTTCTTTTTAATCCATATTGAGTGCTGTATCCATCCTAAAACTACTTTATTTTTGCTTAAATTCTGTGCATCTACATACTGAAACAACGCAATGACAATATATTTGAGTTTAAATGCTCATCTAAATTTGATTATTTCTACAACTTAGCCTATTTTTCACCTATGTAAAATGTAAACAGCAAAATATATAGAATGAGTTGCATTAGAATTCCTGTATTTTTTTAACACAAAATAATTTAGTCCATGGAGTCTGCATGGCTAATATGAATGAAATATTAATTGATTTCATAAAGAGAAGAACGATTTTTTTCGATGAAGTTTCAAGCATAGAGTTTAATTTTTTGTAGCTCCATGGTCTTAAACAAAATGTTTAAATAAAATAAATTATTATAGTATTGTGATGAATGAAATGAATGGGAGAAAGTTATGAATGAAATCCTGTTTTTATAGAGAGATCCAGGCGTGTTATTTTTTCTATGACGTCATTTGAATTAATTTCAGTTGTTTTCGATGAAGTTTTCAAATATAATAAATTATCGTAGTATTATGATAATTCTAAAACTATTACCGAGGAATGTATGACATTTTAGAGATGTTTAAACCAGGCAATTTATATTTCAATGCCGTCATTTGAATGAAGTTCATTTTTCTCGATGAAAGTTTAAGTTTTCAAATATAATAAATTTATGCAGTATTGTGATAAGTTTCAAAATATTACCGAGGAATGTATTGCATTTTAGACTTGTTTAAATAAAATTGCATTGAAGTTGGAAAGTGTTTCATAATCAATGCTTTAAGCATGATTGATCTTTCTTGTTACCCTTGAATTTATTCTACATAGATTAGAAAATAAAAAATATACCTTTTAAAATTCGTACACTCTGATATTAATGATTATTCTTCAATAAAACTATGTAAATCACATTGATAGTATTCCCTTGTTTATTTATTTATCTCATCATCACAACAGAACGGCTGTACCGAAATGCATGATATATTGTGTTCCGTTTTTTATATTGTTACCATATATGTTCCGGGAAATATATCTATATTTTCCATAGGAAATATTGGTAAGAAAATTATTAAAGTTCTAATCATAAGAATTATTAAAAGTTCTATCTAGTTTTAGTTTTTTTACATAATGTATATATCTACACATAAAATTTTGTATCTGTCAGTTAATTCGTTTTTGAGATATCTTATGCACACACACAGACATATATACACATACACACACACTAAAATGTCTCAAGAACGTCCAGTCCTAGAGTGATAGGTTTGGTTTTATTCTTTTCACCGCCAAAACTTACGTATAAAACAAATATTTAATTCGTACTTTTGAGCATACGTAGTTTTGTATTTTAGAAACTGACAATTTGTGTGGACTCTTTCGTAACAAAAGACTCCTTTTCCCCCGCATTGTATCAAAACCTAATCAACATCAGGGTCAATCACAAGAGACTTATGTACCAAATTTTGTGAAATTTAGTCTATTAGATTTTAGCTAGATTGGATACATACGGTTTCTGCAAACCATTTTGCAATAAAGGAAATGTTATTTTATCCAAAGGTTTTTATGTATCAAAATCTAATCAGCACCAGGGTAACCCAGAAGTGACTTGTCTATAAAATATTATGAAAATGAATCCACCATGGTCAGTAATTCTCTAAGGGGGCCGATGTCATACTTTAAATGAACATTCTTCTTTACAGTCTGTGAAAGATGCCAGCCTTAGATACATTTCGATTTCTTTTCAGAAATATAATCTGACGATTATCGCCTTGGACGGATATTTATCATCGTTAAGAATAGAGCGAATCGATTTTCGATATAAAGTTGTATTTTCTCTTCCAAGTTAAATTGTGTTTAGCGAGCCAAAATATCCTCTTTGTTAATTTTGTTGACTGACTAAATGGTGGAATTGATGGAATTATTTGTATTCGATATACCATAAGCGATTTTCTTAAAACATTATAGTAGTTCTATTTGATTTTACACATGCTGTAAAAATTATACATTTGGCTATCCTGTAGGATGAAGAAGTTCGGCGGCCCAGTAGAAAGCAAACTATTTTCTTGTCACCAGCAAAGTCCATCTCCCCGTCCTTTATTCTTTCTGTTTGTTTTTAAAGCTCGACGAAAAATTTGGTAAAAAATCACCAGATCGGTGACATATTTTATATCTCGCCAAATTGATGAAAATTCCATATCTTGAAAGGTAAGTTCAATATCTTTGATAATCCCTGTCGCTTTGTAGGAATTATTAATTTAATATTGTACTTAATTCAAAATATAGTGAGCTTCACTGTTTGTGGGGTAGGTACGTTTTGTTAGGGGGTTGTGTTGTATTTATGTTTCGGTTACGTCTGTTTTAACATATTTGGCGACCTTAACGACTGTCATCCAATTGACAAAATATCGCAAATTGGCGACAATTCGATAACTTAAGAAGTTTGCACTATTAATTAAGTTTAATGCCTGTGATAATCCCTGTCGCTTTGAGGAATTATTAATTTAATATTATTGATTCAAAATACAATGAGACTCACTTTTCGTTGGACGGTACGTTTTGTTAGGGGGTCTGGCGGGATTAATTGCGTTTTATTAGGGGATAGTATATAGTATGTATGTTTCGATAGGGAGTCATATAAGAAATAATAATATGAATTTGGGAAGGTGGATGTCTTGCACGTGTCCATGAATAGGTAGAGTGCAAGTGTTGCAGGCGGGCGGAGGAGAAATCTTTTTCAACTTTTATGTGTCTCATCATGTCATGAGTCTATATAATTTTAATAAAGAATTTAACTATATAACTTTCTTCGGATATCTTTAGAATTACTTTTCGCCTTATTGTTTATACTTTCTCTAAAATACATGGTAATGTATAGGGAACGTGTTGGAATTGTGTCGAAAATCGGAACTCAAGTTTTCGACGAATCTAAATCCTTTCGATTCCTCTAGAAGACGAAAAGCGAGTTTTCGCATTTTTAGCGTCTATGTGTGTGTGTGTCTGTTTAATGCACATATCCACTCTTACGCAAAAACAATTCGACAAAATTTAACAAAATTTGGTAATGCCATTGATAATAAATCACAAAATTTGGTAATAACAGCAAAATAGCCCTCTCCCCTTCTTCTTGCAAAAATAACGTGAATGAAGAAGAGAATAATCTATTTATTCTACATAACAAAAGATCAATCATGCATAAAGCATTGATTATGAAATACATTCCAACTGAAATGCAATTTTATTTAAACATCTCTAAAATGCGATACATTCAGCGCTGATATATTTTAAATTATCACAGTACAACAATAATTTATTATATTTGAAAACTTAAAATTTCATCGAAAAAAATGAATTTATTGAAATGACGTCATCGAAATATAAATCGTCTGGCTCTCTATGTCAAAGAATGAATATTTCATTCCTATCATTCTTATTCCAGACTCCAGAGTTAAATAATTTTGCGTGAAAAAAATCAGAAATTCTTATACAACTCATCATACAATCACTTGTTTATATTCTGTATTTAATAAAATTAGGCTTCGTTGTAGAAATAATCAAAGTTTGATGATTATTTAAACTCAAAAATAATGTAATTACGTTGGCACAGAATATAGATCTACAGAAAATACGCAAAAATAAAGCCGTTTTATGACGAATGCAACACTAAATATAAATTTAAAAGAACTCTAAAAATTACGATTTTAACACTGAGAATAAAAGATGGATGATATATTTCATTTTGAAGTGGGTCACGCGATCTCTTCAGATAATATGTATGTAATTATTATTGAAATTTTTATTTAAAAAACTACCGAAAATATTTTGCTGAAATTTTTTTATATATTTTTGGGATAATTTAAATATTTTCTAAATCTTTCGAAGTAATTTGTGAATTTTAACTTCGCTTAAAATAAATTTGAAATATATTAGCTTAAAATATATATTTCATTAACCTATCCATACATACAAATTGCATAAAAGATAATTATTAGGTGGATTTCAATTTTCTTCTGTTTTTATACCACCGTATTGAAGAATAAGCAAAATTGGTTTTATTGGACTGCCAAAAATGTTTTCATTATTATTATTATTTTTGCTTATTTAAAATATTTTACTTTACATTTTCGCACAAATTCACACCTTGAGCGACCAGAATTCGGGCCAGTCCCGAGACCCCTGGTGAAATCGGGCCACGCGGGCAATGCAATATATTTTAATTATTTGAAATTTGCATATATTTTAAGTCACGAGAAACGCATAGAGTGTCTGCTACTTTCTTATAGAATGCCTTTTTTCTATACTGTGTATTAAATAATGTATGTTATAAAAGGCATGTTTCAAAACTAATATATACCTTTTCTAAATATTTCAAAGAGTTTTGTGTTTGCTTTCCATTTTACTGAGTTTCTAAAACTAAAGCCAGCAAAAGTAAAAACAAGGTAGAAAAACTATGTTTCCTTTGCATGGATAGTATTCTTCCTTTAATCTCGAGTTTTTTCTTCCATAGAATTCTCAAGAAATGAAAATATGAAACAAATATGTATTTATACCCTTGTGCATAAAATATTATGGAGAATTTTGAAGTACTTTCAATCCACCAGTCGGAGGAAACGAGGTACAATATGGAAGAGATGAGTTTATTTCGGAATAATAAATTTCTGTTGTGGTTTTCAGTGCTTTCCTTACAATACAACCGGAACAAGGGGGATCCTTTAAAAATTCAATTTGATGGCGAAACCCCAAAATGAGAAAAAGTCCATTGTGGTCTAAATTCTGCATTATTAAAATTTTACGCTTTCGTTTAATTTTTATAACATTTTGTACGAACCTCCATTATATCTCGAAACCCCAAGAGAACTGTCACGGAATGTACTCCTGGGGTTCCGCGGAACCCACCGAGTCAAGTTCCACTTGTATGTAAAGTTACAAGTTTCTGCTTTCAATAGTTTGGGCTGTGGAGGTGTCCCAGTCAGTCTCACTGAGCTGTATGCATATTGTTGCGAACTTGTAAAATGCAGTGGAGTCTCTTTTCCGCTTCTTACTTTCGTCTCTTTCGAAGACAAGATGGAGAGAACAATCGTGCAAGCATCCTTTCCCATGACGTGAGTCTAGGGTTGCCACATGCCGAAGTTCGAAGAAAGGTTTCCATATTTGGCAATGCATCTCGAAGGTTCGAGAAACACCTAGAAATATCCAATATTCTACGTGATATGAGAGATTTCTAGGAGTTTCAATGGATAGTTTATAAAAGGAGTCATTCCTCAGTCGGAGAGCAATTGACGTGACACTAGCTACATTGCACTGTGATTTTTGTCAATGTTTTGAGAATAGTAGTAGCTATTTTTTGAAATTAGTGGAACATTTAAGTACTGTTTGACTGTGTATTGTCCCGGTTTACGTTGTGCTTGTGAATAAATGTGTTAGTTACCCAGAAATTTGGACTCATTTTTGTAACCTGAGCTCACACTCACGATTCCAGAGGATTCATTTGTAACAGTATGATAATTAATGTTACTCCAGAATCAGAAACGATTTTCTTATGCCAGGTGAAAGTGTTCCCGTGCGGGATTAGAACAATAGAATAAATATGCATATCCATTTCAAGGAGCATCTTTGTATGATGTCATCCGAGAGAAGTATAATTGAAATTCCGTTATTTTCTTTTCAGAAAATTCGGCGGTGTTAAGAATTTTCCCTTGACAAATAGTTTTCGCAACAGTTGTTTGAATTTAATTATGTAATGATGCATATTTATTCTGAATGCATAAATTTTCTACAAATTATTAGCCATAATATTTGACGATAGCTGTACGAAAATATTTACCTTTTGAAACTTCAATTTTTGCATGCCCCAATTATTATCCATAACCTCTTCTACTGAAAATCTGTAGATATTGTAACTTCAACTTGTTTTGTAATTTTAATTGGTTAAAATTTGTAGAAATACGATGGTAAATCAATCAATATATATTGTAAGTTGTGATAACAATGAAAAGTATCGCTATTTAGAGCCATGTGTGGATTGATTTAAAAGTCGAAAGGCAACGTATTTTAATGCCAGCAACATCTATGGTTGGGAGTAACTGAAATCGGAGCGTTACGAAAAATGTAAACACTTTGGACGCTTATATCTCCGAACCTACTGGATTGAAATGTAAACAATGTTTACATATTTTGTCAGAAACATGGTACCATTTGTGTATATATATAATAAATTCAATTTTTTTAATATTTTGCCTTGTTTGTTTTTCTGAAAAACTAATGGGCCACTGACACATTGTCAAACAATTACAAATTTCATTTGATGTGCTCAATTTGTTCGATATTGCGTTCCATGTGAAAACAAATTCCGTATTTTAAGAATAGCTTGGGATAATTTCTAAAAATCTGTGCCCATCCACATCAGATTAAAAGTATTTTAAAAACTTTAACGTATTTAAAAATCGCATAATCTAATTTCATATTTTCGTATAATCTATTTTTATTTCAGATCAAAAACATAAAACATCTCGATGACGGTGCATGTTAGAGCTTTGATGGTATCACTCGCTTTTAAGTAATATACAGAGTGGCCATAATTAAAGTAGAGGTGTTTAGAGCCAGATAGTGAGAAAACTGTTGGGCCAATCTCAACCAAATTTGCAGTAAACGCTATTCAGACCATGGGGTTTTGATTTTTAAAAGAAGAAAAATAGTTCGGATTTTTGCCACCGCGGACCAAAGTGACGCTGTAAGTTCCATTTTTGAAGTAAAATAGGCATAGGAAGTACAGAAAGTTCCGTCAATGCTGAGAGGTATCGAACAATGCTGCTAAACTTTGTTATTCCACAACTTCAACAGCGTGGATGTCTTGAATCTATGATATTTATGCAGGATGAAGCACCCCCTCATATTGAATTGCACGTACAGGAAATCACGACAGCATTTTACCAACAACCGAATAATTAATCGAGCGTTTCCTATGAAGTGGTCAGCCCGTTCGCCTGATCTGACCCCTTGTGACTTTTGGTTGTGGGGTCATGTAAAGCGCTTGGTTCACCAAGGGATTGTGGATAATTTAGTCACTTTGAAGTACCGAATAACATTGCATGCCAAGCAAATCAATGGAGATCTGCTGCATTCTGCAGTACAGAATGCTGTTCAGAGAATGCACTTTATGAAACATATGCAAGGAAAACATATTGAGTCACACATGTAAATGATGCCAATATAGAAATTAATGTCATACGTATGTAAATGTAAAATGCAAATGTAAATATAAAATGTACTAAATACGTATAAAATGTAAATGGGATGTCCTTTTCGAACTGCATGTAAAATGTTAATTTTCTGTACTTCACACGCATATTTTACTCCAAAAATGGACCTTACAGCGCCACTTTGGCCCGCGTTAGCAAAAATACGAACTATTTTTTTCTTTTAAAAATGAAAATACTATGGTCTAAATAGTATTTACTGCAAATTTGGTTGAGTTTTGACACGATATTGAAAACAGTTTTCTCAATATTGGGCTCTAAACACCTCTACTTTAATTATGGCCACCCTGTACACTACCCGACATAGAAAATGCAACACCATGAAGCTTTGGCCGTATAATTATGCAAATTGCGACACAAACGCAGCTGGCCGATGTATGCAAATGATCTGAGATGCAAGTAGGTCACGTGATTAGAACGCGGGATAAAAGGAATGGAAACGGCAGATGAGCCAACAGTTGTTAGTGTCTGTCGCCTACGAAATCCGTTTTCGGAGCTGTTTTTCGTTTCAGAAGACACGAATTGTTGATGAAATGCTTGGCCGACGTGGTCGGTCTGTTTCAGTAATTGTACGACCGTACGAGAGGATTCATTTTAAGCATATGTACGACTGGGTGGTCATACCGGCTTAACGCCGCTGAAACACGTGTAGATGTGTCCACTGTACAAAGAATTTGGAGAAAATAGATTGAAAAAGGGCATGTTAATCGTCGCAGTGGTACAAGTCCATCCAAACGCACGCTAGCACGTGTTGAACGACGCATTCGAAGGCATGCGATGGCGGCCCACAAACGACGACTGTCGACATTTTGCAGAATTTGCAGGGTACATTGGATGTTCCAATATCAGCGAGAACAATTTCTCGACGATTGGCCGAAAGCGGCTTGTACTCAAACCGTCCTTTACGAAGACTGCCATTCACGATAGACACCGACGTGAGAGATTACGCCTGGTGCTCTGTTCTGGACGAAACTCTATGAAGAATGGGACAGGGTAGTGTTCAGCGACGGTTTTCGGTTTACAGTCGTTGTGTGAGAGTCCGTAGGTGACGTGGAAACAAATCCAATCTTGTTGCGATTGTTGAACGCCATACTGCTTGACGACGTAGTATCATGGTTTGGGATCCCATCGGCTTTGATAGCTGGTCACCTCTGGTTCATATAAGAGGCACGATGATATATGGATGAAGTGCTGCTGCCAGTTACACTGCCCTACCTTCAGCGGTTGCAAAATGTTGTTTTCCAGCAAGATAACACGCGACCGCACACGGCAACCATCTGCAGGCAAGCCTTATAAGGTATCCAGGTGCTTCCTTAGCGTCCGTTGTCTCCAGTTTTCTCGAGCATGTATGGGACGTGATTGGCCGTCGTTTGACTGCCCTGCCCCGCCTTAAACACAGGAGAACCTGTGGAGTAAGGTTGAAGGAATATAGTCATCCATCTCTTAGGAAATTATCCGCACGCTCATTGTATCTGTTCCTCGAAGGGTTGCTGTTTGTATCGATGCAAGAGGTGGTCCTACTGCCTACTGATCACCCTGTCTATGCCATTACTGTAATGCTTTATCCTTCTGGAATTAAGATAATTTATTTATATATGCCGTCTCTGTCTGGTTGTCCTTTATCATAACACTCTATTCCCTCTTTCATGGTGTAGCATTTTCTATGTTGGGTAGTTCATCACTCATTAAATACCTGTTTCGGTAGCATTTGTTTACGTGTTTTTATATAATTAAGTTTTTTCGATTTTCATAAACAAATGTTTCAAAAATTGAGGATCTTTAGTTCATCCGTTTAACTCTAAAATTTCGTTGGCCAAAAATTTGGCTTTGGACGTTCATCAATCGAAATAATCAAATTATATTGCATTAGTTTATCGTATTTTGTTCAATAGATATAGACAGAAACATGCACAATGTCATTGATAAAACGGTTGATTTCCATTTAAAGATCTAGCAAAGATCTTCAGCCTAGATCTATCAAAATCAGAGAATCGGATTTTGTCCTCTTCACAATACTTCACAATGCATATTCTATGTGTTATAGAGAAAGAAAAAACTATGCTGCTTCTGTGGATGACTTACAACTTTTAGATTGGATTGGACTAGAATATTACAAAAGTAAATTAAAAAAAAATCTATAAAAACAATTAATAACATTATTTAAAATTTTCAGGCTCAATAAGAAACAATTTTAAATGGTAAGGATGTATCTGCAGATTTTGTGAAATCTTTCGAACTTGTGAAATCTTTCGAAAAGTAGTCAACCCACATATTTGTAATGATGTGATAAATGGTTATTTGTGCTATCCTATTTCATGGGCAATTGTAAAATACGAGATAATCTATTCCTTCAATTTTGAAAAAAATATATTAAATATTTTATAAACCTACATAGAAAATCCCAAATTCTAAATCAGAAGAGAGACGGAGAAAGACAATACACTTTTCTCCGTACAGGTAATAATATTTCTTACGCTTTATATATTACCCCGGGGAACGAAAAACCTGATTTTCCCAAAATATGGATCCAATTTTAGAGAAACATGGATCAAATTTTACAGAAGATTTCTTCAATTTTTTCTACAAATTCTTAATGTAGAGGAACACGTATACCTATGAAACTCATATGACAGTATATATATATATATATATATATGTATATATATATATATATATATATATATATATATATATATATATATATATATATATATATATATACATATATATATATATATATATATATATATATATACATATATACATAAATATAAATATATATATAAATATAAATATAAGTATATATATATATATATACATAAATTATTTAAATGCACTAAATAGTAATTTACGAGATTCTAGTGATAACTACATTATTCTAAATAATAGTAAAGAATTAAAAAATAAATTAAAAACACTTGGTAAAATAATAGGATTTCAAACTTTTAATTTTAAAGATCTATTTAATGATATTAAGATTACTGATCTTTATGATGTCATTTTAGCTTTATATAACGCTTATATTACTAATAAATCTCATCTTACTAAATGTACCAATTTTCCTAACCTTCTTCATTTTGCTCTTTTCAATAATTATATCTTTCAAGGTAATAAATTATACTTACAAGTCTCAGGTGTTCCACAAGGTGGCTGTAGTAGCAGTATGTTAGCTAATTTATACCTATATCAATATGAAAAATTCTTTTCTTCAACAGATTATAAAATTTACAGATATGTAGATGATCTGATTTGTTTTGTATTTACTGATAACTATGTCATAGATATAGATTTCTATCCGGATAATTTGGAATTAATACCTAATGAAACTTCTATTAGTAAAAATATTAATTATTTGGATTTAAATCTAATTATAGAACCTACTAATGGGATAGTTACTAATTTATATGACAAAACAGATTTTTTTAAATTTAATATTAATAAATTATTACCATTTAATTCCTGCAACTCGATTCAATTGTTTAGAAATATTAAACTTAATCAACTTTTTGAATTTATAGATTATCAGATAAAAAATTTCATGCTTTGCACATTAATAACCTCAAAACTACCAGCAAATTTTATGAATATCCAGCATATTTAGTAAATGGAATAGTTAATAAGTTTCGATTAGCCTAAAATTCTCATAATTTCTCCTTAATATCTTATTTTTGTCATACTTCTACATTCTCTTGAATTTACATTATAATATATTTTCATCTTTTACTTCGCAGTACGGTTTTTATTACTCTCTTTGGCAACAGCTGATAACTTCTTTTCATTTCTGCGTATGGCAACATTGGTCTAGTCATATATTGCTCGTCATGGTTGAACTTTAAGATGTGTATTTTAAGGTATTTATGTTTCCTATTTTTTTTCCAATCTTTATGCTTGTCGTCCATATAACACAAGTTTATAAATAAAATCTATCTTGTGTTTCAGAAACAAACATTTTTGTGTTCATTTCGACGGGATATATGGACTTGAAAAGGAATTTTTTCGAAATGAACTATTTTTAAGCCTAAAGTTCTTCCACGTGCAAGCTTTTTTGCTTGAATTTTTTTGTTTTCCTATTTTCATTCCTCCCCTTTGAAATTTGTTGATTATCTTTGTCTTTACGACTTGCATTACGTTTTATAATATCCTCTTTATGGTTGAATTTCCTTTATTTCATTGTATTTTGTAGGCAAATTTTAAGATAGTGCATTATGAGTTACTACTTATGAGTTACTATTCTACCATTGGATTTACAATTTTATATTTTTATTGAAAACATTTTATTTATTAGCTGCATTTGCGCAATAAATTAAATGTATATTGCATTGTCATTCATATTCTTATTCTAATAAGTTTAGTTTATCTAACTTTTCATTTCTGAACTATCCTAATTCTTTGTGTATGCTTCGTTTTAAAGAAACATTCTATTTGCAATCTATTCAAATATATGCAGCATTAGCGCTGAATTCAGTAATAGAATTTATTTTATTTTCATTTAATTTATTTCTTATTACGTATTACTTTTAATACTGCTGTTAGAATGTTCTTTGAAAACGTCTATATTAAATCACATTGTACTCTTTTCCCATATGGATTAAATCAATTATATCTCAATGGTAATATTGTAAAAAATAATTTTGTAGATAATAAATATTCTATTTTTAATCACCTTTTCTTTAATCCTCTTTTACATAATAGTAATTCGGCTGAACTCAAAAGATTTAAACGCGGTCCCCCCAACATGATTTTAAAGCTGAGATTAAAAGTATGCATCAATATTTTAACAACACATTTCAATAGAAATTTATAAAATCATGGGTATTTGCGGTTAAGAAAATTTTTCAACAAAGTTTTTAAAAAGTCATATAAAATAAAAATAAAATATATTTCCTATTGAAAAACATGTTCACTTTTTATATGTAATACCATGCGATAAATTTGGTGACATCATTCTCGTGGATCTAGCTCGTTCCATTCATGAAAAAAGATACTTTAAGTAATACTTTTGTATTTGAACGCCAATAGTCATTTATCTGCTGTAAGAATAACTTATTTCTCCATTCATAACGTTTGGCGAGATTTTTTCGACGAATTTGGTGGAATGTCGTTAACTTGGCGACATTTTTAATTGTTGCCAAATTAACAAAAATCTCACCAAATGGATAAGATTGACGCTAAATCAATGAAAATGACGACTAATTGAAGAAAATTCAATATCTTGGAAAGAATATAAGTATCTACTATAAGAATAACATTTTTTTAACTGTAAAAGTAATAAATTCATTGCATTATATAAGGAAAGTCATGTGTTGCCCACATCAGGTTTTTTAATCATTTTTATCATTTATTGCTTGTAAAGGCTTTGAATGTTACTAAAACTTTTAAATACAACAAGCCTATTGGAAGAACCATTTTTAATTATAATGAAATTTCAAAATCTCTATCAGTCGACAAAGATTACTCAACAAATGTAGATGATGAATGTATTTGTAGTGTTGAAAATTATGCTAATTTTATAAATCCACACTGGGGCATATAGTTACTGGAGACTTAGCCATTGTTAAAGATAAATCTTTAAGAACTTATTTGATGTCATTTGGTACTAAATTCAGGTTACCTTCATATAATAATTCTAAACAAGTCCTAAAGTCAATCAATCTTGACCTTGATAAATATATTTATGGATTAGCTTCTAAGTATGCTTAGCCTTTAGAGGCATTTAATATGTGGAAATTTACTATTTTAAGATCTATTAAAAATGCCATTTGTAGTATCAATTTATCTAGATCTATATATAATATGGATAATATAAAACACTCTGTTAATGATTTACATAAATCTTTTGTTATTACATATGCTGATAAAGCCTCTAATAATTATGCTATTATCTGTAAAAAATTCTATGTACAATATCTGTTAGATTATTTAAAAAATAATAGTCTATTTAAACTTGACTCACATTCTGTTAATAGTATCAAATTGAATATTATTAATATGTATAGTGATTTAGATATTAATAATAAATTTTTGAAATTTCCATATATTCTGCTTATACCTAAATTTCATAAAAATCCTATTAAATTTAAAACTGTAACTAGTGGTCATAATTCATACTCTACTACTGCTAGTAATTTATTATTAAATTATTTAAATGTACTAAATAGTAATTTACGAGATTCTAGTGATATAACTACATTATTCTAAATAATAGTAAAGAATTAAAAAAAAATTAAAAACACTTGGTAAAATAATAGGATTTCAAACTTTTGATTTTAAAGATATATTTAAAAATATTAAGATTACTGATCTTTACGATGTCATTTTAGCTGTATATAATGCTTATATTACTAATAAATCTCATCTTACTAAATTTACTAATTTTCCTAAGCTTCTTCATTTTGTTCTTTTCAATAATTATATTTTTCAAGGTAATAAATTATACTTACACGTCTCAGGGGTTCCACCTGTAGTAGCAGTATGTTAGCTAATTTATACCTATATCATTATGAAAAATTCTTTACTTCAACTGATTATAAAATTTATAGATATGTAGATGATCTGATTTGTCTTGTATTTACTGATAACTATGTCATAGATATAGATTTCTATCCGGATAATTTGGAATTAATACCTAATGAAACTTCTATTAGTAATAATGTTTATTATTTGGATTTAAATCTAATTATAGAACCTGCTCATGGGATAGTTACTAAATTATATGATAAAAAAGATTTTTTTAAATTTAATATTAATAAATTATTACCTTTTAATTCCTGCAACTCGATTCAATTGTTTAGAAATATTATACTTAATCAACTTTTTAGAATTTATAGATTATCAGATAAAAAATTTCATGCTTTGCACATTAATAACCTCAAAATTACCAGTAAAATGTATCAATATCCTGCATATTTAGTCAATAGTATAGTTAATAAGTTTCGATTAGCCTAAAATTCTCATATTCTCCCCTTATAATCTTATTTTAGCCGTACTTCTTCATTCTCCTGCAATTATATTTTCATCTTTTTATCTCGAAGCTTTAACAGTTGAATAACTCATTTTATTGCTTTTGCGCAGTACAGTTTTTATTACTCTCTTTGGCAACAGCAAAACACATCTTTTCATTTTGGCATATGGCAACATTGATCCAGTCATATTTTGCTCGTCATGGTTGCGCTGAAGAGGTGTGATTTGAGGTATTTATGTTTCCTTTATTGTTCCAATCTATATGCTTGTAGTCCATATAACACAAGTTTATAGATAAAATCTATCTTGTGTTTCAGAAACAAGCATTTTTGTGTTCATTTCGAAGGGATATATGGACTTGAAAATTAATTTTTTCGAAATGAACTATTTTTAAGCCTAGAGCTTTTCCACGTGCAAGCTTTTTTGCTAGATTTTTTTGTTTTCCTATTTTCATTCCTCCCCTTTGAAATTTGTTGATTATCTTTGTCTTTACGACCTGCATTACGTTTTAGAATTTTCTCTTTATGGTTGAATTTCTTTTATTTCATTGTAATTTGTAGGCAAATTTTAAGATAGTGTATTATGAGTTACTACTTACATTATACCATTGGATTTACAATTTTATATATGTATATATATATATACCGCTGCACTTGCGCCCATACAATCTATGCTGAAAAGTGTTTCTTTCGCTGTGTTCTAATCACCCTCGAAAGTTTGTTGCATTAGTTTTGAAGAAAAATGTGGAAAATTAGAATAAGAGCGGAATACAGTAAGAAGAAGTGTGCGTATTCAAATTTTTCATTTCCACGCTTGTTCGTCACGTGAAAGCGCTGATAAGAGATTTAAAGGATTTGACGCGTGTGGACAATTGTTGTTCCAAGCGAAAGTTTTACGGGAAAGATTTAATTGACGAACTTGAAATTTTCAGTATGTCTTCCTGATATCACTTAGATGATTTTACGCCTGGTCGTGTTATTGGAAAGATCGAAGAAGGATGAAAAATAACATATGTTGCCAGGGAGTGCTACATAGCCCACAGTGTTGTTTCGCGGCTGTGACAAGCATTTAAAACAACTGGAATGTGTAGCAAGCATCACGGGGAAGGTCGTGTTAGAAGTACGGCACTTGCGGGAGGCAGGTACACTGTCCTATCGGCAAAAAGGGACTGGGGCACCACTGCTCAGCAGGTAGCAAATCAGTTTCTTGCTACCACAGAACAGCGGTTCTCCCGAAAAACTGTAGCCAGATATTTGGGAGAAGGAGGACTATACGCCCGCAGACTTGTTGTGTGAGTTCCATTGTCCAGACTGCACCGTACCTCCCGTTTGCAATGGTGTCGTGTGCATCGCAATTGAACCGAACAGGATTGGGCTTGCGTACTATTCTCGGATGAGAGTAGGCTCAGTCTGTCATTGGATTGTAGACGCCAACTGATCTGGCGTGAGAGTGGTACTGCTTATCGTCCAGAAAATATTCAGGAAAGGGACCGATATCGGACATGCAGTATCATGGTATGGGCCGACATCATGATCAATGGCCTCACGCCCCTACATGTGGTTGCAACTGGCACTATGACTGGCCAACGATACATTGATGAAGTTTTACTGCCTCATGTTCGCATTTTCCGTGGTGCTGTCGGTGATAAATTTGCTTCATGGACGACAACGCACCATGTCATCAAACACTCGCTGTTCAGGGTTGTCTAGTTAGCGAGGGTATTCAATGCCTGATATGGCCAGCACGTTCTCCAGATCTAAACCTCATTGAAAATTTTTGGGATGTTTTGGGGAGGCGACTTGCTGGTCGAAAATATCCTCCAACAAACAAGAACATCCTCATCAGTGCACTGACAGAGTAGTAGGATAACTTGCCTCAACAGCTGCTGGATAATGTTGTGCAAAGCATGACACGACGTGTGGAATGTTGCATCGCACTCTACGGTGGACATTTTCCCGTACTGACACCTTTCTCAAAAGTGCCTGCTGCAGTTCATATGCATTTTTCCATTTCTCCATGCACAGCATCAAATGAACACTTTTTCTTTTCAGATGTTTCAAAACCTTCTGTATTTTCCAGAATAATAAATGATCTTTATTCTAATGTCCGAACAGTATGGCAAAAATATTTTATCCTGCTGGGTCTCCACCCCCGCTTAATGTTGTGCTACATTACAATTTGTGATTGTCTAGCACTGTATATATATATATATATATATAAATTAAAATAATAAAAACGAAAGTGCAGGAGTGCAAATTAGCAAATACAGTATCAAACAGCGGGCGATATAATAACGTGTAATTAATAGAAAGTAAAAAGTAACGAGGAAGGGCTGGAAAAATAGAGCACGGAAAGACCAGGACAAAGAAAAGAAATCAATGAATAGTATATCTGCCAGAAACGTCTTCAGGGGCACATTCTAAACAGATATACTAAAATCCGTTGTTTCTATCATTGCATAAAAACACGTGGTTAAAATTTTATATAATCTGTGCCCAACAACAGAATAAACGAGATTAACAGAAAAAAAGACCAAAGAGGACAAAACTGAACTTAAAAACATAAAATACCACATAATCATGAAAAATATAGCGCGCAAATGCAAAAACATGCAAAAAAAGTGCAACTCACAAGTCTGAAGGCCGCCAGCGTGAATAATCTTCATGGGAGTCCACCACTTGATCCAGCTTGAGTGCTCACTACGCGAAATATCGCGATGGAATGGACCGGACCAGACCAGAGAGAGTGGCAGTAGTTTACATATTTTCGGTGTTAAACCTTCGGGTCTGTCGTGTGGTCTGGGTTTTTCACATATTTTCGGTGAGGCAAACCCATGAGTTTATAAACTAACTGAGAGGTAACCACTACGATCGAAAACATTTAAAGTAAAGTATGGATTACACTGTTTTTTGGAGCCGTAGCCTGTTTTTGTTTTATTTGCTTTTTAGATATCTGCCTTAACGGTTTTATTAGTGTTTTAAACTTTTTTCTTTGTCCGCCAAGGCGGTTTTTTGTGATATATATATATATATATATATATATATATATATATATATATATATATATATATATATATATATATAAATAAAAATTGAAGGATTTTAATCGAAAATTATGCATAAACTACTGCATGTACAAAAAACCCCATCTCTAACATATCTGTTACAAATGAGTATATATATATATATATATATATATATATATATAAACATATATATATATATATATATATAAACATATATATATATTTATATATATATATATATATATATATATATATATATATATATATATATATATATATATATATATATATATATATATATATATATATATATATATATATATATATATATATATATATATATATATATATATATATATATATATATATATATATATATATATATATATATATGTGTATAGTGATTTAGATATTCATAATAAATTTTTGACATTTCCATATATTGTGCTTATACCTAAATTTCATAAAAATCCTATTAAATTTAGAACTGTCACTAGTGGTCATAATTCATACTCTACTACTGCTAGTAAATTATTACTAAATTATTTAAATGTACTAAATAGCAATTTACGAGATTCTGGTGATAGCTACATTATTCTAAATTACAGTAAGGAATTAAAAAATAAATTAAAAACGCTTGGTAAAATAATAGGATTTCAAACTTTTGATTTTAAAGATCTATTTAATAATATTAAGATCACTGATCTATATGATGTCATTTTAGCTTTATATAATGCTTATATTACTAATCATTCTAATCTTACTAAATTTACCAATTTTCCTAAACTTCTCCATTTTGTTCTTTTCAATAATTATATCTTTCAAGGTAATAAATTATACTTACAAGTCTCAGGTGTTCCACAAGGTGGCTGTAGTAGCAGTATGTTAGCTAATTTATACCTATATCAATATGAAAAATTCTTTACTTCAACTGATTATAAAATTTATAGATATGTAGATGATCTGATTTGTCTTGTATTTACTGATAACTATGTCATAGATATAGATTTCTATCCGGATAATTTGGAATTAATACCTAATGAAACTTCTATTAGTAATAATATTTATTATTTGGACTTAAATCTAATTATAGAACCTGCTCATGGGATAGTTACTAAATTATATGATAAAAAAGATTTTTTTAAATTTAATATTAATAAATTATTACCTTTTAATTCCTGCAACTCGATTCAATTGTTTAGAAATATTATACTTAATCAACTTTTTAGAATTTATACATTATCAGATAAAAAATTTCATGCTTTGCACATTAATAACCTCAAAATTACCAGTAAAATGTATCAATATCCTGCATATTTAGTAAATAGTATAGTTAATAAGTTTCGATTAGCCTAAAATTCTCATATTCTCCCCTTATTATCTTATTTTAGCCGTACTTCTTCATTCTCTTGAAATTATATTTTCATCTTTTTATCTTGAAGCTTTAACTGTTGAATAACTCATTTTATTTCATTTTATTGCTTTTGCGCAGTACAGTTGTTCTTACTCTCTTTGGCAACAGCAAATCACATCTTTTCATTTTGGCATATGGCAACATTGGTCCAGTCATATTTTGCTCGTCATGGTTGCGCTGAAGAGGTGTGTTTTGAGGTATTTATGTTTCCTTTTTTGTTCCAATCTATATGCTTGTCGTCCATATAACACAAGTTTATAGATAAAATCTATCTTGTGTTTCAGAAACAAGCATTTTTGTGTTCATTTCGATAGGATATATGGACCCGAAGAGAATTTTTTCGAAATGAACTTATCGTAAGCCCAAATCTCCTCCATCTGCAAGCTTTTTTGCTTGATTTTTTTGTTTTCTTATTTGCATTCCTCATTTTTGAAATTTGTTGATTGTCTTTGTCTTTATGACTTGCATTATGCTTTATTCTTTCCTCT